>VWZD01007791.1:571536-735448 GCA_013396695.1 Sakesphorus luctuosus | reverse complement strand
TGTCTCAGCCTCTCCTAAAGGATTATGAAATCTGGCTGAAAGAGCTTGAGGCTAAAAGGATGGGTGAAAGACTACATGACATAAAACTGTGATTTCTGAGTTTGCAATTTCATTTATTTTCTAGCTTGAAAGCATCACGCAAGACCTTACCGTTTCTCAGTTAAGTGATGTTGCAGATTATCTAGAAGATGTGGCATAGAATTGGACAGCAAAAAAATCTTTCATTGTCCTGGACTAGAAGACTGCTTGGATTATTAATTTCAGACAATCACTTTTTGCTGGAATGTCCACTCCCTATTTGTGCCTTGTGTTTCAAAAAGACTGTTGGTGGAGAAGGCTTTTAAATATTCTTTACAAGAACTAAATTCAATAGTGTGTTCCCGTTTGAGTCTGATATCACAATTACTTACTTCATTCAGTTGGTTCAGCCAAACCTTTTACAGCAGGAGGTGGATTTTCCAAGCAGAATGTCCATTG
The DNA here is from genome assembly GCA_013396695.1 of Sakesphorus luctuosus. NCBI lineage: Eukaryota > Metazoa > Chordata > Aves > Passeriformes > Thamnophilidae > Sakesphorus > Sakesphorus luctuosus. Next base: position 734,971 of record VWZD01007791.1, on the reverse strand, counting down.
CTGGCAGTGGGCGTAATAGAAAGCAGTTCGTAGAAGAACATCAAGAAAGAGGCATGTGACTTTTTAGTGAACTTGCACTGTTATTTTAACAGTCCATTTTTTTTTTTAAAGATAACCAAAGCAAGAACCTTCAAAGGTAGTGGTTCAACTCATATTTCTTTTTAAAACAATTTTATCAAGTCAGCATGTAGTACATATTCACAGTAACTCTAACCACAATACCTAACTACTCCAGACTTACTTGAAACTGCTGTTTTACAGACTCTTCTGAACGTTGGACTGTACCTTTTTTAAAGTCATATCAAATTGAGAGTGTCTAAACTCTTAAATCTAAATTTAGCTATATTTAGGAGCTAAATTTAGCACTAGTCTTAACTCAGAATATTCTTGTTTAAATATGTTTGTCAGACCATTGATGTTAAGACCTAAGCTGTTTTTATGTATGATAATTTCATCAATGTTATCTGTTGTTAAATCACAAAAAGTAATTTTATAAGGATTCACAAATCATTAATTAAATCTTAATGGGTTTTGTTAAGTTTTTAACAGTGTGTAAATGCTTTGTGGACTTTTATTATTGGGGGCTCTTCATGTGCTGCAAGCTCCCTTTCATTCTTGAAAATCCTTGTAAAGTAAAAATGAGCGCCAAAAAGTGAAACCACTAACCTTCTGCTTTTCAGATTCTGACTGCTGTACAAATATTTAAAAATACCATACTGAAAACATTATGGACACTAAGTTCTAGCTAAGAGCAAATTCTTGTATTTTCATGATATTCTTGCAAAACAGGGTCAGTAATGGAAATGTTGACAGTTCTTTGGCAATACTGTTGTACGTGGCGCTGCTATAATATGTAGGTCATGGACATTTGTAATACTGAAACAAGACTTCAAAATGTGCACTTTCTGAACATTGTGAACACATTTGGAAACTAGACATGTAAGTGAATATAAATAATTTAATTTTAACTTTTTTTCTCTTTTTAGACTGTGATTTTTTTTTTCAGCAACACTGTTGGCCTGTCATCAGTGATCACCACAGTGGAAGTAGCATGCTAAACTAAAGCCATTGGTTAAGCATATAAAGCTGCTACTAGCACTGGAAGCTGACTTAAATCTTTTTTTTGCACTGGGCCAGCAGGCCTGGAGCAGTGCTGAGAAGTTAGGCTTGTACATTACATAAATGATTTGAGAGGAGAGAAAAAGTGTGCCTTTTATTTATGTGCACCCCAAAATAGCCAGCAAAAATGAGCATTAGAATATTCAATCATGGTATTACTTTTTGACTTTGTGCCATATTGTAGCAGCTGAACACAGATGAGAATTTTTTTCACTGCAGAGTCAATGTGCCATAGACTTCAAGTAGCAAAAATGTTACATGATACAACCTGTGTAAAAATTCTTCTATGAATAGGGGAACCTGTGCCTCAAGGTACTATATATGAAAAGTTTGGTTGGGAATTTTTTCTTTCTTTTTTTTTAATTCCTTTTTTTATATAAGAGCAACAGCATGTCTGAAGGAAGTAAAATTCCACATGAACATCTGGGAACAGTTGTTTTCTGGCATTCCTTTTTAAGGTGTGTGGAATAACACAGACGCAGTGTTGTTTGCTTTTTTACATGTCTTGGGAAAACATGACGTTCCATTACCTGTTAGCTGTAGGATATGTGGCAATTTATCATACCAAAAGAAACAAAAATTTTATTAAATTATTTCTAATTGCATTTGAACATGTGGCCTTTTCAATAACTAATTAGATATTTTAAGTGTTAGCATGACTTTTTTTAAAGTTGAGGGGTGTTCTCTCACCGTGGGAGTTAATAGCAGGCCTTGCACTTTGGCTCTAATTAAAGGAAATACCAAAAAGTGGTAAGTCTCCATGCTATTCCTCCTGTGAGCTTTTACTGAATTGTGTATAATAATTCAAATTGTAAAATAAAGCTATTGTGCTGGCTAAATTATGTTCTTGAGACTTCTTGAACTAGAAATCTTAACATTTAGATAAATTCAGAAAGCTCTGTGGAGTTTAAGGGGTTTTCAGGAAAAATGCTTCTTTTCAGCTAGTCCAGTCTGCAGTTGAGAATTCTTTTAAGTCCAAAAGATCTTGCAATTCCTGATGATGAATCCTAAAGTCTGATTACAACTTGACTGAATTAGGTTATTAGGTATCAGCCCAAGTTGTCAGATGGTTTATGATTCCACAAATTAAAAAAACAAATCAACAATCTTGATTGGCAAAATTATGTCTTGTTTTCAATTGTTAGACATATTTAACTGACAGGTTAAACTCTCTTGGATGCTTATTTCACTATACAATTCAAACCATATTATTTAGTATTTCACATTAGGCTTCTTCCTGAAGGACCTGAGGTAGCTGAGTATCCCACCTCAGATGTCTGTTAGAATTAACAACCAGAGCCATGTCATAAAAGATGGGAACATTTCTGTGAGCAGAGAAGCAAGTGTCTTGAGACCTGACAATTGCTCTGTGCAGTTCTGTACCAATTAAGTCTGGTTAGAAACATATTTTTTTGTTAATAAAGCTGGTTGCATTTCAACAGAATTCCTTCCACTATGCAAAACAATGCACAAGCATAGCAGAAGAAAAGTACGGCTGATCAAGAAACTCCTGACTGAGCTCAAATGCAAAAAATTGTATGGAAAGTTGAAATGAGGATAGGCTAAAGGGATGCTATGGAACTGCATATGCACACAGGATTGGTACAAGGGATGTCAAAGCTTGGATGGAGCTGAAGGTAGCAATGGCTGTGAAGACAGCAAGAAGGATTTCCACAAGTGTGGCATCAGTAAAAGGAATATGAAAAAAAAGACTTGAGCCTGCTGCTGAATGGAGGTGGTGACCCAGTAATGCAGGTAAATAAAAACAGACTGAGGTGCTGTTTCTTCTTCACCTCTGTCTTTGCTGGCAAGGTCTGCTCTCGGGCTTATTTCAAAGGTCACAGTGATGAAGGGACATTCCCAATGACTTAAAAAAGGAAAATATTATGTCTAGGTTTTAAAAAGGTGAGAAAAGAGAATCCAACTACAGACCAGTCAGTCTCACCTCAGTCCTTGGGTGATCTGATGCAAGTCCTCATGGCAGCCATTTCTAATTTGTGAGATAAAATAAGGTGATAAGAACACCCAGCAAAGGAAGGGCATATTGTGGCTGACCAATATGATCACCTTCTATCATGGTTCTGAGGGCAATAGTTGATAAGATTTTATTTGGCTTTAGCCAAAGTCTCCCAAAGCACCTACGTAACCAAACTGTGGACAGATAGGCTGGATAAAAAGCAGCTTTGAAGAAAAAAGCCTGGAGGCGGCTGTGAAGAGTGAAAGTCTGGAAGCATGAATCAGCATGGAAGCATAAGGGAAGGGGTTATTTCCCCTCCTGGAGTGTTCAGCTTGGGCTCCCCTAAGAGAGAGATGCCAAATAATAAGAGTTCAGTGGAGAGGCTAGAGGATGGTGATGGGGCTGGAGCATGTAATCTGTGAAGAGCTAGGACTGTTCTCCCTGTAGAAGACAAGGTAAAGGTGGATGGTTAAGCTGAGGACTTCCATGCCCACGGTGGGCCATATGGAAAAGAGATCACAGTGAAGGGACAACAGTCAAATAACAATGAAAGAAATTCCAGCTGCATAAGTGAAATAAAATCTAAAAAAAGTCCCCATGAAAATGGCCCAGGACTTCGACCAGGACCGGAGAGATTGAATTCTCCATCACTGGAAATTTTCAAAACTCAAATAGACAAACCCTGAGCCACCTAATTGAGGTTTGAAGTTATGTCTGCTTTGAGCAGGAGGCTGGACCTGCAGAGAGCTCTTTCAACCCTAATTATTTGATGATTCTACACAAATAGACCTTTATATGGAAGATTAGTTATTTTAGGGATAGGCACACTCCATCTGGCTGCCTCTGTGCATGCAAACTACCCTGTTTGCATGTAGAAATAATTGTGCTACATTTAATGGTGCAGATGTTAATGAATATGCAAACTGTCCCATGGAGAAAGGCCAGCATTTGCAAATATGATAATTTAACATTTAGTCTACTGTAAGGTTTTAAGTCTTATATCCTTGAAGAAATCTCTTAGAAAATGTGGACTTGGAACGTAACTGAATGGTGCACTGTGTGAGTAACTGCAGCTAAACCTTACACTTGGATCTAAGTTCAAAAACAAGCCATCAGGTTTCTAAAAGTTGTTTTTCATTTTCTTAGCAGCTTTAGGTGTTTTGTTTCAATTGCTCAGGGAAACCACAACAGATACAAGGTAGTAAAATCAGGTCATTCGCACAGTTCCCCTGTAAAAGTATCACATGCACCTTCATAGCAAGAAACTGCTTCAGCTTTTTTTTCTCTGAAATGGGAAAGTTTCCACCTCGTGCTCACAACATAGTCTGTTTTGGCTCACAGGTGTCCTTCAGGGCATGCTTCAAGGAGCATTATTAGAAAAAGGATGGCATGTGGCAGAGCAGTGTTTCCAGTTACGTCTTTGGCTTAGGTGATTGTGGCAGAATTGTTTTTAAATTGATGTTCCGATTATGTTTCAGACATATTAATTAAATTAATAAATATTAATTAAATAATTATCATTCTGTTTCTGGTAATTTTTGTTTGGCTATATGATTAAAAGCTCTGCTCCACAAATGGATAGGAGGACAGAGGAACAAGGTAACTGATACAGGGCAAGGTGCTGCAGCCATGCAGACTGCCCAGCCCCTCAGAAGGTAACTGCAGTGGCAACAAGCCTTCTTCTTGGGGAGTGCAGCCCACCAGGGAGCTGAAACATGTCTGTGGTGTGTTGCAGGAGAAGAGGGGATGGAGCAGTCTGTCTGCTTTTATGTAGTGAACACTGGGTTATGGGATTAAAGCTCAGCTCTCAGGAGCGCAGAGGAGTAAGGGAAACGGGAAGCCCAATACTGAACTGAAGCTTCCAAAGCTGGAACCCTCTGCTCTGTCTCTTCCCTGGGCCATTCCAGGAGACATGCCAGCCCACAGGCCCCCCAGGCAAGCCTCTGGGTCACTTCTTGGGCTTAGTGAAGTACAAAGGCATGGGCTGATAGTGGAATGTCAGAGAAAACAATTTGGGTAGTGTATAAGTCCTGCTCTGGGACATTTCGAGCCAGAACCAAAAGGGGGGAAAGGGAGAGATCATGGTGATTTGGGGGAACAAGTGCGAGCAAAGAGAGGGAAATGAGGCCAGTTGTGTGCGAACAGGCTCAGCAGCTTGTCTGGCTGTGCCAGCCCCTGAACAGCACTGTCTGTTCTCCCTGAAAACTTTCCATGCCTTTCTAAACATGAATAAAGATGCTTCAAACACTCTAAAGAATTCTGGCTTGTGGATGAATTAGGGATGAATTTAGGCAAAATCTTGAAGTAGACATTTCCTTGAAATCAATGTGAGATTTGCCTAACTAAGAAATGCTTGACAGAGATGGGGATTTTCAAAATTATTCTGGCAACCTTTGTATGAAGAACGCCTTTATGGTGTTAAATAGCTGATATGTTGACTGATGCTATCTTCATCTCCTTTGAACTGCAAAGTCTTTGCTCGGTTCATTAAAAGGGAACTGATAAAATTGAAAGATAAGTAGTTCAAAACATTGTGAGCTAACCAAAATGGAATTACAAAATATAAGTTCTAGTTTTCAGAGACGAAAGCAATCTTGGAGATTAGAATTATGTACACTTAAACTTCATAGTTTAACACATGTTCATGGGAGAAACACAAAATTTAAAATAATTCTTTAAGGAATAAATTGTAGATGTAAGTAACAGATTTTACCATTAAAAAAGAAACACACCCCCCCAGCTATTTTTAACTGTAGTGCTGCAAAAATGGGGTTCATCAGTTACATTCACTCACTGAACTAAGTTAATTAAGCCCTAAGTGAAATTCAAAGTTAGGCACCTGAATAAAAACTGTTAACACTGAGAAAATTTAAATTTTGAGCAGGTTTTGGCACTGCAGGTTTCTTTAAGATGTGGTCGCAGATGCAGGGAGGTACTGACATTAGAAGTCAAATGTCAGAGGGAAATAAGACAAATTGTCAAGATCTTCCATTAAAATGAAATTAAAATGAATTAATACCTTCTCTTCCACTAGTTTCTAGTTTCAATAAATGTATGCTAAATGTGTACTTATTTTGAAGGAGTTGAAAGTACCAGTCAAGGAAATGAATGCACTGGGGCTGTAGGTCTCATCTAACTCGAGAAGCTAGAGTAGGATGCACTAGTTAGTGCACATTAGCTTTTTTGCACTGATTCCTTGCATGTGTGCTCCTTTTACATTAAGTGGAAAAATGCAAAAGAGCCCACAGAAGTACAAAAATATATACAGAAATCAATGAAAAGAACTTTGAAAGAGCCCAAGCTAATCTAGTTTATACAAAGAAAATTAAATCAAGCATATATGCAGGCCCAAAGAACAGTGAAGCTGAGAAGGCAATGGGTGGTAGCAGAGAGCAAGTTATGTAAAATTGACTGAAACAATAAGAGTGCAGACAGCCAGCACCAGAGCGGTGGCTCAGTGCAGGAAACTCCCTTTGCATTGACAAAGGGAAGATTGGAGCTGTGCTCCCCTTCCATGAGGTGTGTGGCCGTGTTTTTGGTAGTGAAGAAGATACCAACTTAGGCAGTGTAGAGCAGGGCAAAGAAAATGCAAGGATTAACTTGAGTTAAAAAACATTTAAAAAACTGAAAAAATAACAGCATTTTGTTAGAGATTAACTTTGAGGAGCACTCTGGTTTTGAAGAAGGAAGTCACAAAACCATTTGTAAAGAAATGTTTAGAAGGTGGACTTGAATTTTGGCTGTGGCCTGGTGTAGGGAATGTGCTAGAAAATTTGTTTGTTGAGAAAAGATTAAGAGATGCATGCCTGTAGCAGCTCACATAGATTGTATGATCTTAGAGCTCCAGCCCACTTCTTTTTTTGTGTAACAGAAATACTTTGTAACCCCACAGCTCTAGCAGTGCACAAAGCAGGAACAGCTTATTTGCAATACAAACCATGTAAAGACCCTGTGAAAGACTCGATGTTTAGGAGCAGCTTGTAGGGGTACATACCCTTTTTCCAGACTATTTTACTATGAAAACCACAGTTATTTGCTTAGGAAAAGCTTCCCTGCCAAAAGAGAGAGACATCTTTCTCAAGACAGTTTTGATGTTCTTTCCCCCTGCATTCCAGAGAGGCTCTCAGGCACTCTCTCCGATATGTGAGGAGAGAGATAACACTCACAGACATGTAATAGGGTCTCTGTGGCCCAGGCCATGGGAGCCAGTGATAATAAAAAGCCCTGAAGAGAAAGGAGGTGTGTCTTTTTCCCAGGCCTAGTGCTTGTTGGCAGCACTGGTGCAGATTTTCCTTGCAAGTTTCAGTGTTCTCAACTTGGGAATAAGCTTTCTTGGATTCTTTCTACTGCCTTGGCCTTTTGGGGGTACCTGTGTATATCTTACTTCACACAGCTCCATAAATGTCAGGCACTCCCCTCTCCCTTGGTAATGGTGGGAGCAGAAGCACAGAAATCCTCTTGCTGCACCACAGCTTTGTCACCACCACAGCCAGCAGCAGCCTGCCCCACCTCCACCTTGGGTTCTGGCTGTGCTGAGCAGCTCAGGTTTGACTTCGATTCACAAAGAGGTGCCTGAGGAAGGGGGCTGTTTGTCTCTTTCTGTGTCTTCTTTGGTGAAGAGCAGTGTTTAAGATCTGGTTCAGGCTTAGGGCCACGTGGATGCTGAAAAACATGCATGTTAGAGAGGCTTGCACCTCATTCAAGGCTCAGCCTGTACCTACAGTTGGCCATTCCCACTCCTTCAGACTTTGCATCAAATGATTGAATCTCTGCAGTACAGCTGCAAACCTGAAAGAAAAATGGGGTCACAAATATAGGCCAATTACCCATGCATCATGGAACAGGAAACCTTGCAGAACAGCCTTTATTCTTTGCTCATCTCCCAGTGTAGTTTGCTCTTGTGGACTTTGAATTTAAAACAAAAAAAAAAGAATGCATCCTGACTCATACTGTTATATAACAATGCTCTTACTGATCAGCAAGGATCAATTGGTCATGGGAAGCAAACTAAGCACTGTTCATTTGCATGGTCTCTTACAATAGACAGTGTCTATACATTTACTCATCACTACTGCATTATTGCTCAGATTGACTGCTTTTTTTTTTCTGTACAGTAGAGCCAAATTCTGCTATCATCCTGTCTGTACTGCCTTGAAGGGTTGGAGAAGGAAATTGAAACAAACTTTCAATGGGCAGGAATATAAAAGATTGTGTTCAGATCAATGAAATCTAATCAGTTGGAGCTTATTTTCTCCCTCCTTGGTTCCAGTAATATAGGAGTCCAGATGCTGAGCTGTTGGAAGCTGACACATAGCTAAAGACAGACTCCTGAGTACAGCTGCCCTTTTCCTCACCTGGCTTTTGTTCTTAAAATGAGGGTTTACTCTAAACCCACAGTAGTCCGTTTTTTGCTGCCCCCCAAGGCACACAGTTATTTGGAATGATTCTTAGTGAACTGTGATCTTTATTCTAATAAATATGATATTTCATAGAATTCAAGGCTCCATCTCAAAAATGCATCGATGCAGAAAAATCTCGCGTGGTGGAGAATTTGCCAGTGCTTTGGGGAAAGCAGAAATTTTGCCACTCAAGGTATTGCCCACCAGTGCAAGATGCTAAGATGACAGTCTTCACTGAGCATTCTGTTGGGGAAAGGGCATTATTTTCTCTGTGCATAAGGTTGCACCAAGGAGTGACATTTAATACTGTGATGTTAAACCTACTGAAGTGAGTACTCAAGTCCAGGAACCGTGGTGTCTCTTAAGCCCTTGTCTTAACCTTTCCCTGCAGAAAACTGCACATGTAGATAAATCTACACAAGCACAAATTTGTACCCAGTCTCAGGCGCAGAAAGAAAGGGATGAAGGACAATGGAGGATCCTCTGCTTTATGTTTGGAGCCTGAGCAGTCAGTGGTGAGGCAGTACTGAAGTGCTGGTGGAGTATGGTGAGGCAGACCCAGACTGTGTGGTACAGAGCCTTCCTCACTCCTAGATTTTTAAAGTGGTGTGGGGTTATTCTTCCCTCCGATGAGTTTGATAGTTTGTGAAAAGGTAAAACGTCTGATCTCAGAGAAACCCTCTTCATATTTTAGTCCTAAGGCCTGTCAGACTGGGAACTCAGACACTCTAAGCACAGCATAGGTAGCCACAAGATGGTCGCTTAAGAATCTCTTGCCTGATTGTTTCAAGCTCCTTCACTTTACATATAGTTTGTTTCCTCTTTGGTTTCCTTTCTGGCTATTCTCTCCTCCCTTGTTGCCTTTATTCCTGTATTTCTCCTATTGAATCCCTCTCCCTCCATGGTTGTCCCTGAGTTGCCCCTGCTCATTCCATCTCTTTCTCAGCTCCCAGTGGCACTTATTTTCTGCAGAGTGACACTGTGAACCTGATTGACACAGCTGTGCTCCCACCAGCCACCCTGCTCACACCACCAGGAGAAATTACTTTTGTCTTATAGTCCAAGAAAGGACCATCTAGACCTTGTGGCAGCAATCTGCATCTCCCAAGGTATGTTCACAGGTCTCCCACAGGCTTCACATGTGACTCTGAACAAACTACTTAATGTTTCAGTATGTCTCATCCTTAGCTGTAAAATGGGAGTGGATGGACCTGCTGAAAATTGGCAGTTTGTCAGACCCTACAGCTTATGAATTTCATTACAACCCCAAGCACTGCCAGTGTTCTTGTGGATTTCTTCCTACCCCAGTCCAGCCACTTTCTTCCTCTCTGACCCAGGACAATGACCTGTCATTACAACTCAACAACTCTGTGCTGAAACTGAGATGGTTTGCAGGTAACCCACTGTTTCAGTCTGGGATGGGTCTGAGATGATGGCAATGTTATTGCTTGGAAGGAAAAAAACCCCACACTTGTGTTTGTTGGAGCCTTTAGAGCAAAATCAAGAGGGGAGAAAGAGACTAGGACCTCAATGGGAATGAAGACAATTCAATATACTTCTGTATGTGGATGGGAGACCTCACTAATATATCTGATCTTGGAGACCTGGAAGAAAACCCTTGAACTGCTTTCAAATCAAGCAGATTTGGTTTTCCCCTTACAAACACTATGTAGTTCAATGGTAGAGATCTGCACTTGTGGTGGTACAATAAAGGTATTGTGTAGTAGAAAGAGATGCTGGAACCAGGCAGACTGAGAGGTTAAACCTTCAGGAGGGGCTACGAGGCAGAATTGGACACCCCAGAGACGTGCTTAAAAGTGCTAGTGTGGGAGCAGTGCTTCAAACTCCAGTCTGAAGTTCAAAGCATTTGAGTGGTGTAGGGACAGAAAAGTTCCTTCTTGAGAGAGCAGGCTGGCAACTGTCCCAGGAAGAAGCTGCTGTTGACAACAGCTTCAAAGCCTCAATGTGGGTTGAATGCTAAGGTACACTAGCACAGACTGAAAACCACCCTGGGTCTTGCAGGAGTGCAGAAAGAGAGAAGATGAAAGACCTTTAAAGTAGGATGTTGCCACTTCAGATACAGAAAGATAAAGTTGTAGACAAAAAGTTATGACTATTAAAGTTATGACTATTAAAAGAAACAAGTCTGATTCTAGTACTTTTCAATGATTAGAATAATAAGATTTCAACTACTTCACCAAAAATTATCTTAAGCTCTCTCCAAAACAAAGCACCCTTAGTACACAGCTTACAGCACACTGAACTCGAGCAAAGCTTCTTTTTTCTTTGCTCAAACAGCAGCTTTTTAATTAATTTACAATCAGAGGACAGCTTTTAAGAACAAAACCTTGTGTTGCCTTCAGTGAGGGAGCATCTTCCACAGTGCGAGCTCAAAATAACTTTTAACCACTAATGTCCCGTTGCTTCTAAAATCTTTCAGTCTAACATTCTGTCTTGCCTTTTACAGTCTTTGTTGCACTCAGCAATGATAGAAAAGGAAAATTAGCATAAACAAAAGTTACTTCAAAGTCATAAAAATGCCTTCAGGGAGAACTGCAAGTATACTGGCTCTTTCCACACACCTTTCACCTCAGGCTGGACCAGCCTAATATTCACCTTCCACTTTGCTTAACCAGACAGAATCTATGTTATGTGCTTGAGGGCTTCTCTCCAGCTGCTGGCATGGCCTCATTCTAACCCTTGTAGGGTGACACATCACAGCAGAAGGAGGTTTTCAGGTTTCAGCCTTTCTCTTACCTACCAGTCCTTTACACTGAGAAACGTCTACCAGAGTACTGAAAATTCACAGCTTGTTCAGGTCATGAGAAACCCACAAGGAAATAAATTACTATTGCAACACTATACTGTAAAAAGTATTTAATTTCTGAGTCATTGATTCTGCCATTGGTTCCAGTTCTGTAGAGCCAGGGGAACTTCAGAATTCTAAGGTGTAGCTCATGGTTATCAGGCAGTTGCATCTGAGCAACAGAGGACAAAAATCTAGTAATTACGAAGGAGCTCCTTTCATAGTTACTCTTCAGTAATACCATTAAGTGAGGCATCATGGTGCAAGCTCTTTTGTTGTATTTGTTTGGATTAAATTTTTAAGATCGCACATTATCACTTCAGGATGTCCAGGAACCTTCTGTCTGAGCTCAGCTGGTAGGAGTCCCTCCCTTTCTCCAGCACAGCTGAGGCATGATGTTCATCACATAAAATCGCTGGGAAAAGTGTAGCAAAAGTCCTTAGCAGAAGCTGCTTGCCTGTTTTACCCCCACTGAAGTATTAACAGCAAGGATTCTTTGACAAAGATACAAGCCAGTCTAAAGCTAGAGGTGTTGTAGATCAGGCTGGTTGGACAGGTCTGGCAGTATCTGAAGGAGAACACCTCTGGTCCTGCTGTCTGCTTTTGCTGTGGGAAGTGGCATGACATCTTTCTCTCTGGCAGCGATGAAGGCTGAAACCCTGAAGACAGGGAAGCAGATTTTCCCTCCATCCTCACAAAAACAGTGTAACACCTGCATATGTCAAAATGTAAAAACCAAAACAACCCACTCGACACACCCTGGTTGTTACCATAGGTTGCTTTTTGAACTGGGACATGAAGAACACGCCCCATTGTGGAGCTGGGTGATGAAGATAATCTCAAAGACCTGGCTTGGCAGGCAATGCCAGTCTTGATGTCAGTGTGATAGAATTCTCTTTCTGTTGGAGAGGCTGAAGGGCATTCCTGAAGGATGGGCTGCTCTGTGTGCCAGCTATGGCAGGGTGACTCAGGCATAACTGGTACACATAACACATCATGTCCTGTCAGGAAGACATCATTTTACCTCCCCAACAAGGTCAGTGTGAGGCTTAGGGGATCCTTTCCAGAATTCACTTGTCATAGTGAGTTAGTGTGGACAGACCTCAACTGTATGGGTGAGACCTTCCTTCCTGCAGATGGAAGTGACAATTCTCACCAAGAAACCTTGTTCCAGAAGCAGAGGGAGGGAAATGAAGATCCAGTTGTATTTAGGAACAAGGTCTGGGCTCTTCTTGCTAGCTTTTGCTAAACATGGGGGACATTGCTCACTTCAAAAAAAAAAAATAAAGGAACAACCCCTTTTTTTATTGTTTTGCCAAGTAAGATAGTCACCAGAAGAGAAAGGCAGGTGCAAGAGCCCAGAAGAAGGTAGGGGACTGCTGTGGCAGCTGATATGTTGGCCCAAATGTCTCTTAAAAACTAACTGAAGAACACCTTTGAGACTATCCACATTCAGAAGTAAGCAGGTCTAAACACCTTGCTAGACTGAGGCCTTCCCTGAAGGGGCTGAAGAGTCAGTGCTGAGCCCCTGCCTACACTAACACTGAGATGTCAAAGAACAGATTGTACAAATCTCACGTAACCAGCACTGCTTTCAGAAACCAATTATTGTTTTGTATTCTGGTTTTGTATACTTGATATTAAGGTTCTTGTGATGTGTGCCTTGAGAGTCAGGACACTTAGTCCTGCCACTTCAGATGGAACAGGGAGCAGATATGCTTGAGACAAAGGTGCAGAGGAGCAGCATCTCTGCTGCTTCATTTCAGGTAGCAACGGTCAGAGATATTTTGGGAGAAACTGAGCATGGAAATAGTAAAAGGAATATTGTGTCTGTGAAGTAATGAAAGAACAAGAGTGCTGGGCCAAATATTACCAGCTGAATTGTGGTCCTGACTCCAAACACAGACTGGTAAGGTCAATTGAGCATGAACAGAAAGAATACTTTGAGGGTGAACAAAGGAAACATATCTGTAAGATGTTCCCTGTGAAGGAAGAGACTGTGCTGGGATCTGTAAAAGTCAATTCCTCCCTGTCCCTTTTTGTAGAAGAAAGCAGAAAGAACCAAAACTGCAGCCATGGGGAGCAGCTGCGGATCCTGATGAGGGGATCCCTTCTAGCATCCAGGTGATGATTCCTGGAATAGGCACTAAAGCTTCAACCTAGTGAGAGCTCACTGGGGATGAGGGACAGACCAGTGCAAATGTAGATGTCTGCCAAGCCTGGTCAGTGAAGTAGGAGGAAGATACAGTGAAGCAGGAAGTGGTTAATACTAGCTCACTTTCCCAAACCTTGGTGGTGGAGGCAAACAAAACCTCCTGGGGAGAAAGAACCATGGGTAACTCTCAGTTGCTACCTTTCTCAAATGTGTCCTCGTAGAGAAACATGCTTTTCCCTGTGCTACACTACACAATCGTATAATCATGGAACAGTTTTGGTTGAAAGGGGCCTTTAAAGGTCATCTAGTCCAATCCCCCAGCAATGAGCAGGGACAATACCACGAAGAGATGAGTAAGGTGCCTGGGCAAGCATCAAAAACCAACTCGGAGCAAGATAAACGGATCTTTTGGGGGCTGTACTGAATATGCCACCTGAACTAGACGGCATAGCTTTGCACTGGGTAAGGAAGAAACACTGAGAAACCTGTTAAAAAGTCTTGGCTTGCTGCAGGTGGAGAAGTTTCCTTGACAAGGCTGAGAGCAATAACCAAATTTCTGGTTTTCCAAGTTGTGTTGGGTTTGTGTGGTACGATTTTGGTAGTGGGGAGTAGTGGATGCTACAGCTTTACCTGTGTGTGCTAGAACCAATGCCAGATGGCTCCAAGACAGACACATTGCTGGACAAGGCCGAGCCTGTAAGTGAGAGTGGTTGAGCCTCTGGGATAACATACATAGTTAAGAAGTGGAAGGAAAACACCCTTCACAAGAGCCACTGCAGACAAAGAAAACAGGAATAAGAACATGAGACAAATAGCTCTGCAGACATTTAGGTCAGGGAAGAAAGTGGGGAGGAGGTGCTTCAGGTGCTGGAGCAGAGATTTCCCTGCAGCCCATGGAGATCCACAGGAGATCAGAGATCCAACTGCAGCTCCTGGAGGACCCTACGCTGGAGCAGTTGGGTACCTGAGGGAGGTTGTGATGCTGTGGGAAGTCTGCACTCGAGCACACTCCTGGCAAGACCTGCTACTACCTGCTACTAGCAGGTTTGGTGGCAGGGCTTGTGACCCCATGGAGGACCTAACACTGTAGCTACCTGTTTCTGAGGGACTGTACCCCAGGGAAGGAAGCCCTTTTGAAGCAGTTCACGAAAAACTGCAGCCTGTGGGAGGGACTCAAGCTGGAGAATTTCATGGAGGACTGTCTCCTTTGGGATAGACCACATGCTGGAGCAGTGGAAGAAGTCCCCTCTCTGAGAAGGAAGCAATGGCAGAAACAACCTGTGATGAACTGACCATAATCCCTATTCTCTGCACCACTACGGGGAAGGAGGTAGAAAACTGGGAATAAAGTTAAGCCTTGGAAGGAGGAAGTGAGGGGAGGGAAGGTGTTTGTAAGATTTATTTCACTTTTCATTACCCTACTGTGATTTTAATTGGTAATAAATTCAGTTAATTTCCCCACGTCAAGTCAGTTTTGTCCACAATAGTAATTGATGAGGGATCTCTTCCTATCCATATCTCAACTCACGGGCCTTTTGTTATTTTCTCTCTCCCCTGTCCACTTGAGGAGGTGAGTGATAGAGCAGTTTTGGTGGGCACCTGTCATCCAGTCAGGGTCAACCCACTACACAGCTCTAAAGTTAAAATCAGTGCCAGAATGCGTGCATAGCTTATCTGTCCGTTTTTGCTACTGGTGTGGCCTGGCAGGAGAGTTATGCCTGGATGGGTTAACCATCTACAGTTCTTGACTATCCAGGCTGTTGCCCTGTAGTATCATTTCAGTAGATTTAGCTGTACTGCTTGGTTCTCCAACAAGAGCTTGCCCCACAGCATTAGCAAATTCCTGTCTTAGTGGTGGCTAGATTTTATTTATGAAAACAATACAATCATCTCTCAGAAACTGGATATAAGGACATGCTTGCATTCCGTGTGAAGCACAGAATTAATCAACAGCAATTGCCAACTTGCTTGCCCTATGAGGAAATGATTACTAATGAACCTTCTGCTACTTCTTTGATTTATTTGGTTTTACTTTTTTTTTTACCACCTCTAAAATCACAGTGGAAAAATCAATTTTATCAGAGCACTAATCACCAGTAAGTGACTGCATGCATAAAGACCTTGAGATCAAATGATAGCAGCAGCTGCCCACTTTTAGAAGGGAAGTGAAAGGTTAACTATTTGCTGCAATATGAATTCAGAGAGATGTGTTAGCTCTGCACAGCAGAGGATCCTGTGTCAGCAACCACTCTCCCTGTTGTCTGCTTGCCACAACACCTCTGTGTGTTTTTCCTTTCCCTCCTAAAGCACACAGAAATTCATGGGTATGCTCAGCTTTCTAAAGCTTTCATACAAGCATTCATACAAGTCTTCTGCAAGTAAGAGTTAAGTGTCTGAAACACTTAAAGCTTTTTAAAAGCAAAATGATTTAAACACGTGCTCGATTATCTCACTGATCAACATCCGACCAGGCAGAGGATCTGTGATTAGAAGACAACTTCCTTTCTACACCAGCCTGCACAGGTGGTATCTCAGTGGTGACTGTTTAGGAACAGTAATTTCTGCTGTGCAGAAGACCTGGAAGGAGATTTTTCCCCTTGCAGAGCAATCTCTTGTGGCAGTTTTTCTCTGGGTAGCCTCAGATCATTGGTGTGGTTAGTGGTTACAGCCTGTACTATGGTATAGAAGTAAAATTGTCTCATTGAAGTGGCCAGCCAACACTGGCAGTTCATCTTTACAATTGGTAAAATCACAGTCCATGTACTGAAAAGCGCACAGTGCCCATCTTGGTCCACACAGAGGAAGCAAATCCTCTCCGATCTGTATCCAACCAAGGTAGCAACCACATACTGTTCAGACACAAGTTCAAATTTCATTCTTCCATTTCATTATTTGTGGTTTTAGGTGGGAGCCAGGATCCTGGATGCCTTAAAATTTCATACTAAACAACTAATTGCATCATGGGGTATATAAGCTCCTTTTAAACCATCTTCTAACTCTTACTAAGGCTGTGAAGCTTACTGCCAGAGAGATGAGATTGGGGCCTTCCATGGTGTGGGTCTCTTATAAGAACAGTCATATAAAGAAAGTACCAGTCTAAAAGGAAATCAGGTCAATGAATTCAACATACTCAGGTTCAAATGTAAATGCTTGGGAATATAGACTGATGACAGGCTTTGAGAAACTACTTTGGTAGTTATTTCAATGAGACACGAAACAGAGAGTGAGTGGCTGAGTAAGCAAGAAAAAAAATGTTACCACAATGGGTATGGTCTGACTACAGGATCAAAAACACAGAAACCATTGCAGCAACTGCAGACTTAACTCTGCTTCTATCTTTGCCTTGTGTTTTCAGCATTTTGACATAGAAATTCACTTGTCCTCTACAGCCTAATGTAGAAAAGTCATACATTGAAAGATAATTCAGCAGAACTTTCTTGCAATAGACCTTCAACTTCAGAAAGTGGTAGTTATTTGGAAATAGTTTGCAATATTTTGTCTTCTTTATTGTGATATACTCAATTTTTTAAAAAATTAGATCCACTTTAGCAAGAATCTGATTTTGAATCTTTCAGTGTAGCCACTGTGTTAAGGTTGCTCTTATAAATTGTGTAAATATTGCAGTAACATGGACTTGGTTTCATGGATTCTTTGTCCCAGACAGGATCAAGAAATGTTGTACAAGGTACTTCTGAAATGTAGATCTCCACTGTGTTGGGAATACACAGGAATGAATTCACTTTCCCCCTTCATGACCTCAGAAAGGACATTTAAAATGAAAGCAATCTCTTCCCTCTGAGAAAAGAAAATGTCTGGGTGATGCCCAGTTGTATACAAAGCATTGCAAAATAAGGGCCTGGGATTTGTGTTATACATTCTTTTTTGGGATTTCAGGAATAAACATGTATTTTTTGCTCTATAAAACAGTTTCTTATTGAACAGAGGAGGTAGATAAGAGTGATTACAAGTGTCTGGCATCTTCATACAATTGGGTCTTGGCAGTACAGGTTTTGTATAATCCTGTTCATCATTGCAGAGGTTCATTATTTCTGGCATAACTGTGAGAGATGTTTTCAACAGAAATGATTCATAAACCTGTTTAATAAGGTAACCAGCTGAAGGGTAATAGTAGAAAAAAAGACCAGATATAGCATAATCAGGCAAAATGCACCATTTCAAGAAACCAGATTTTTTGATTTTCTTGACGAAAAATTGAAATGTATTAATTGGAAAAAGCTGGTCTTATGTCTCATTGGAGTTGTTTCTTCTGAATTCCAATCCTTTTCCTGTCTAAGCTCCTGTGAGACCTTAGACCATGGAATGACATTACTCACTGTCTATTTTCTCTGTCCAAAGCTGGGAAACCTAGTCTGATTGATAAGCTCAGACTGCAAAAGGGAATAAAAGCAGAAAACACCTTATAAAAACTCAGCTGTGCATCTTGGTGCCTTTTGTAAACTGGCATTTTTTCCTATAAAAATTTCCATCAAAAATCTGACAATTTTTGTTTAAACCTCTGATTTATCCACGTTTTCTCCAAGAGAATAAAATCTTTTTATTCTGAAGTCAGAGATTATTAATCGAAACAAACACTTACTGCTCTTTATACTTCTTTCTGGAAGTCAGGCCAGCTACAAGCTAGGCTGTTTCTAAGAAGTGATGCTGCATCAGTGAAACAGGAGTGCTCTGAATATGACTGTGCTCCTCCTTCAGAAATTCCATGTTTAGCATGAGAAAAAATCATCTCTGAATCTTCACCATGACTAGCAAACTCTTTCCCTTCATTTTCAAATTAAATAGCAAGTACATTGCTGGAATAAAACTGATGGATTGTGATTTCTTACAAATATAATCATATCTTGGACTAAAGGCAACACATAAACACCGATTATACAGGTCCTCTCTTTCCCAAGTGCCCTGATTGCAACCACCACCCATTTAATCTCATGAGCTCCATTTGCTCTGGGGAAAAAAGCCCTGTAGAAGGACTTGAGGGGGGTTCTGTTTTCTCTAAAATGTTTGACAGAGGTGATTGAGTAATTAAAGCACTGATGGGTGCTAGTTGATGTGGGATGGATATCAGTCACTGAGAGCTCATGAGATGTGAGGAGGGCTACACATAAGGGGACAATATAATCAGGAGGCAGGAGGTTGAAAATGGGAAGAAAAAAGATCAACGGGTAAGCAAAGGAGTGGTGCTACAAAATATAACACTGGAGAGAAATTGTGAAGACAATAGGAGATGGTAATAAGACAAATCTAGAAAAGCTGAACAAAGAAAGAGGAAGAAATAAGGAGAACAAAAAACCTAAATACAGAACTACCAAAACCAGAAAAAGCATGTTTGACAGGGAGTGAAAAGCCAGATGCAAACAAAAATAAGGAAAGATTGATAGAACTAATGAGAAAAAATGTGTAGTCACAATGTAGGGTAATTATGTTAAAAAAATTAAGTAGGTAACAACTTGCATGTAAATACACAGTTTATATTTTATAGACCCAAGTAATGACGGAGACACCAGAACCTCAGCTGATGGCTAGATTTTTGAGTCAGATTAGACTGATCTAAATTTAACTGAAGGAACATGAAAGCAGGATGGAACAGCAGTGGTGCATGCTGCCTTTCTTTTAGAATTAAAAAAAGCAACACACCGAGTCATTCCAGAAGAAACATGTGGATTCTGGAATAACTCAGAGAATGGTTTTCTTTTCCTTATCTTTAAATGTTTTCTTTCCTTAATTAGTGGTGGCAGAAAACTAATATGTGGTGAGATTTGAGAAACCACAATAACCATATTAGCTAAACCAGAGTAGATTTCCTTTCTGAGCTCTAACACAGGAGCAAAAACTAGCTACATGTGAGGGCTTCATTTGCATAACCTGCAGATTATCAAGTAGTTGTGTTAAAGAGAACGAACTGTTTCCACTGGCCACAGTGTGAAGGTGAAGCACAAAGCATCTGTAAAGAAGTCTGTCTGGGCTTCATAACTGGATTAAAAGAAAATGTATTAAGAAGGTAAGTTGGACTAGTTACCTTGCATTAACTTTGGCATTCACCAAATGGTGAATTCTTCATCTTCTGAAAGATTGTTATTTATGATAGATATTGAATACATTGCAGAGTAAAAGCACAAGATACATCTAAATTCAAAAGCAGCTAAATATGGAACAAGATGGGTGTAAAGGATAAGCTAAAACTCTGGTTTATCTTTTAATTAGCTATTAAAATTCTGATCTATATTTTGATGACTCCCATTCCATGAAATGCTGTTGATAATATTTGCTGCTTTGCAGACTAATCTGTTGGTATTCCAAAAATAGGTTGTTGTCTGAGAGAGATGTTGCAAGCTGTTACTAGCAGTAGAAGTGCTTGTTTGAATATAGATTAAAATAATCATGAACTTAATGACTTGATGTGACATACATTTTTATAATAGAAAGAGATTTTCTACTTCTATTACTCATTATTTGATGGTTACCTGACTGCCATGAGTTAGGTTTGTCTTTGTGTAATCAAATTTGATTTGCATGTCACAGATCCATCTCTTCACTTCCAAAGTTATGAGAAAGAGGCACTTAAAAGGTCCTCAGTGAAATGTCCCACTATGAAATATTGGCAAATTTCTTTACCAAATGAATGTTCCTACTCCAAATCTTCTGGTTTTTATGGGACCCGAGCCCATGTTTCAAAATGCCACTGTGAACAGGAATCAGTGGTTTTCTTCAGGCAGTGTTTAGACAGAAAGCGAGTTCTACGTAAACAGAATCTAGGCTGTTATAAATAGCTATGTTATTACAAGAAGCACCTCAGTTTATCTAGACTAAACATATTGTTCCTTGTGACACTTGAAATATAGGAAATATGAAGTTAATTAGATGATTTCTGTTACTACAATTTGACTTGCAATTAACAAATAGTTAGCAAAACAGTACAAAAATGTAGTTATAAGAAAAGTCAAAGCCCCTTTTAGCAAAGGTTCAAAGGATGGCCTGAAAACATATGAAGTTTTAATGACAGAAATTATTATGAATTATGAAATAAATAATACAGTAGAAAAGGTATTTCACTATTGTGTCTATGGATGTCTCAAAAGATTCAAAAGGACTTCTGTCTTCCCCTCCTCCTCTCTGCACTGAAACTCACACATCATCTTTCCTTCACGTAACTGGACTTTACACAACCATATTTCACGTGCTTAACTACGTTATGGATTTTAATCATAACCTGCTCCAGATCTGTGACGACAGGCAATGGTTTAGCCCAAAGAGTGATAAGGAGGCCAAATTAATCTTATAGTAACCCCACTGAATTTACTTGAGTCACAGAAGGATTTCACACTTTTTTGGTTTGTGTACATCAGTGATGATTGCTTTTCAGCACTAACGATCAAAACATGCATGCACTGTGCCCACATATGTATGCACATTTGGTAAAACAAGACACACATTTCAGAGCTTTTAGAGATCTCCGTGTTGTTCCATGCAAATATATTTTGTTATAGCTGAAGTCTTGGATCCTTTGAAAAACAGCCATCAAGATGATGTATCTGCTTAAATGATTATGAACCATTACAACACGATGTTTTAAATCTATCAATTCTCATTTTGACAAGAGGCAGGTTTTTTTTTTTTTCACTCATTGGGTATGGTCAGTGGAAAGAAGCATCATACTTAAGCTTCTAGGGAGTCACTGCTATTGTGATATGCTCAGTTTTGAGCAGAACATCTGTCAACCTACATTTCTTTAGGTCCAGTGTTCTATTAATTTAATAATATCTTACAATCTTGCAAGTATGTCTATATTTATGCCATCTGGTGTCTCTAATGAGATCACAAACACAATTTCTAAAATAAATAAGGGATTTAAACGGGACATGTGCTAGGGTTTTTTTGTTGGTTTTGGTTTTGTTTTTGGGGTTTTTTTCTCTGCTAATGCAAACATCTAAGTTGTCCTCAGAAACCAAGGTCTGGAAAAGAAACATTTATATGTTTTAAAATTCAAGAATCATACAATGAAATATTTTCATGTTGAGTTACAACTAACTTTAACAAAAGCCCCGAGCAGCATGCAGATGAACAGCAAATGTTTGTGCCAAACATACAAATACAATCACATTTTACTTTTTCACCTGGGTATTTACTCATTTTGTGTTAGTAGTTGAGGCCAAAACTTTGGATTATGTGCATGTTGGCATATTTTCTCTTCTAAAGCATCTGTTAATCAATTTTGTAATTACTACTTGTCTCAGTTTCACAGTTTTACTCCAAGTGATCTTGTTGATTTAAATGATTAATGTTGAAACTACTCATCTATACATTAAGTCCATCCTTTGCAAAAAGAGGTCATCATTCAGGATGTGTTCCGAGCGGGTGAAAATGAACACCCTACTTTTTGTGATTCTAAATCTAGCTTGACTTTTTAAAAATAATATCATTATATAGGTAGCCTAATTAGTAAATTAATAAAATATTTGCCTACAGCTTGCATGTTTTCAGCACAGAAACATGTTCCATTACATAAAAAAGCAGGTTATTGTTATTACTTGTCAGAAGGAAGTGATGATTATTTAAATTTACCTCTGTACCTTTAAGTAATGCTGCTATTTCTTGTTTTTCAAATTAAAGTGTTGAGGCTGATGGGCTGATGGTAAATGTGCTAGAGGCAGCCACAAGAGAATGCAGCAGAATCATACATCCTCTTTCATCTCACCTTCAGACAGTTTCCAAATTTGGTAAGTAATAAAATGAAATAGGTAATATATAATGCACTTATGTCTGATGAAGGTGTTTAACTGGACATGTAAGTAGGATTGTACTTACAAAGGTGGACTAATCTTAAAAGTGCTCATTGACTGAATTTTTTTCCTCATAGAATTCTGTCTTTTTCTTTGGGTATATCTTTAATCATTGTCTTTTGCCTGTATAATTCAAATTATATATTGATTCTTAAGACTGTGGTTTAGTCTTACTTTTGAGTACTCATATACTGCTTTAATAATGAAAGGAAATGTGATAATGTGGATAAAGTGGAAATACAGGAAGATAAAAATGCAAGGCTTACATATTTAATTTTAAGAACATAACTGTTTTTGAGAGCAAGTGCATAGACATTTGCCCATATATAGTACATAAACAATGTTAGAACACAGACACCACTTTTATATATGGAAATCTATTTTTTATATTTACCTATTACATTAATGCTAAATAAAGACACAAATATGCAGATTACAAATTATAAAGATGTGTGAGTGTTAGAAAGATTTAAGTTGAAAAGAAAATTGTGTTTATAGGAACTCTGATTTAACTTCCTAAGCAGCCAGTGCATCTTAATAACTTCAGTGAATGCTGTTTCAAATCCAGAAAAGGAAGTCCTCTCAAGAGATTTAAATCAAGTCTTTATCTCATCTCTGCAATTCTGATTTCAGTTTGAGTCTTTTGCTACTCCTCTCATAACAGCCATCCCAATGAATCTTTTGCTGGACAATGAAGTAATTTTCTGAATAAATGTGTGGCTGGTGGTGCCTTTGGGAATTCTTGTAGAGTAAGGGAGAGTAAGGGGCTCTCCTGTGATGAGTAGTTGTTGTTCCCTACAGGCTTTCTGCTGAGGTCTTCTGAGAATTGAAGAGCCTTTTCTCAGTGCTAACTCAGTGCTATCCCTTCTTCAGCACCCCTTGCAGGCTCTAGAAAACACCCATGCTCCCTGTCTTCTAAAAACCTTCACCCAGTAATCTTCCTTCTATATCTTTGTATGTTTGGGAGTGGCTTTGTCTAAGTGGAACGAAGAGTGACTTTTATATATTTTAACCATGTAGGTCTTAAAAAGATATGAATGGTAGATACCTAGAATGGTATTTTTCTTGCAACAATAAAATAACAGTTGGTAAAATAATAAGCTAGACAGGTATGCCTTTAGTGCTGTCTAACTGAAGAGTTACTGAAGTAGTTGCAGCTAAATGCAAAGGATAACAGAAACACCAAGCAAGGTCATGAGTGTCTGGCTGGATTAGATCAGAGAGTAAAGCAGCAGATTGTGATTAGAGTTGTGCAAAGATGGGTTGCAGCACCACAGCCCCAGGTGAACTGCACTACTTACCTGCTTGCCTTACACATCTCTATACATCTGAGAGACACCTGAAGCTGTTTAAAATTTGTTTCAGAAGATGTTCAGGCACTTTCAGGCTCTCATATTCCTGCAGCTTCTAAAAATCAGTTTCAAAAACCCAGCAGAAGAAGCTGGAGAAGTGGTTGAAGATTTGTTTAAAGGGCAGGAAATACAGAGAAACTGTGATGCCTTAGCAACATTGTATAGTATGGGTCTTTACCCATCAGCAGTCTTGTGTCATGAGCCAGCATCCTCACATGAGTCATTCTCATTGTGTTTTGGGGGAGTGTTCTGTTGTTTCCCTCCTGCAACTTCCCAGTTGTATCTGGACTTCATCTGCCCCACTTTTACAGATTATCTGTCTCTCTCGCTCTTTCAAAATGAGGTAATTCCAAAACAAGAAGGTTTTGATTCTCTAGACTTAAAGCTCACCCATGTGCTTTTCCTGATTAGCAGCACAACTAGCAAAAAGCAGACAAACTCTAGACAAATCTGCCATTTACAGCCTTAGTAAATATGGAACCTCATGCCCTGAAATTACTGCATTGCTAATAGTTGCAGCTCTCACAGAGCAGCTAATGGAGAGGAGTGGACTCATACAGGGGAACACTGAGGAGCTAAATGTTCCTGTGTGAACAAGTCACTTAATGTCACCTTCATATGTGTGGCCACTAATGGCAAGTTCCCCATTCTATTTTTCTGTGACTTTAGGCTCTGATCTGATTTGCAGAAGTCTGAGCTTGGCTGCAACCAGTCAATGGATTTAATCCTTTAGACAACAGAAGTCCTTCTAAGCACTCTTAAAAGAGATGTTGAGTGGGATAGGTGTCTCCAGCTGAACATTTCAAGTGGATACTTGCTCTAATGACTCAATGCTCAGGTTCTTTCCTTGTAAATAAAGGTAATAATACCTCCTCATCACAAAGTGTTGTGCAAATTAATAATTAATTAATTACATTTGCAAAATAGTTAGGTATCACAGTGATAACAAAGAAAACCAATTATTTTCATGAAGTGCAGTCTATAACACTGCACTGTGAACACTGCACCCTAAATCTGTGCACCAAGCAAAGACAAAACACTAGTGCTCAGCCTGTTTGTACATTGTGTACCATACTCTACACTATAAGAAGATACTATCTTGACAGTCTTCATTTACATCACTTGTGTAATAAAAAAGAGCAAGTAATGTGATATCAAAAGTGCTGAAACACACTGATAAAATACCAGAGTGGGAAAAAAAGGTCTCATATTATTGTAATGATGTATACTTAGGTAGTTTATTTGTTCTCTATCTCCCTCAATACATAGATTGCCATTGTCATTCAGAATTTCTGAAAGTAAACTTTAATTTATTCTAATTTCTTGCGGTACAAAGTCAATGTGAAGTGAGTCACATATTCTCATATATCATTTATTAGCCTATGAATAAACATTCAATATGTCAGATTTTGCTGTTAATGATAGTGATACAAACCATCAACTTTCTACAACTGCTGCAGAGATGTGTGATTTCTTGAGATACTCCTGTCTATTGTTAATATATTTAAAGTGATGAGATTCTGTTTCAAGTAAATATTTTATTTTCAATAGTTTTTCTACCTGTTCACATTTCTTGTGCTGTTTTACCAACCCAATCTACTTCATTTTCTTTTCAGAAATCCTTGGAAAACTATTTTGAAGTTCTTCTCAACATATTTTTCTGTGAAGCGTACTGCCAAAATGAATTTTGTAAGCACTTAATTGATAAACTATATTAGTACATTGATAAAGCAATGAATCTGGAAGTCCCAGATCTTTGCGGCTGCAGATCCCAACACCCTAATTTCAGGAGTGATAAGCTGAAGAGATGTTTCTGACCTCAGAGTTCACTGTCAAAGCCCACTCTATTGGCTTTTTACTCTTTTTATGTAACTGCAGGATTGGTGTTTGTGGTGCAGGTAACTCTGCCTCAGACTAGCTATCCTGGATTGCCTGCCTAGCTGAGTAGAGAGAGAAGTACTCATTTTTGGACTTCATTTAGTCAAGCTACATTAGTATAGCATGCTAGAAAGGTCTGTTCCGCTTCCTTGATGGTAAAGAAATACTAGACCCCTAGACATACACTGTAGAGCCTTCTGAGACAGTAGACTAGTCTGTTCTGCATACTGTATTTAAATATGGAGACCTTTCGGCCATCCAAAAAGATTATTTCCATGTTCATATTTTAAGAATGAGTTTATGAAATGTCCTAGATAGTTCTTACAAGTTTCTTCTGCAGTGTTAAATGCATGTGTAATTGGGGGGTGTGGTCAGTGATCTATCATGTTTCTACTATATATGATTAAAGATTAACTGTTAATCTCCTCTTTTACAGACAGACTCTCATACCACAGATTATCCCTATTATTCAGACTATGCTTCTCTAATCATGCAACCTTGTTCTAAGTCGGAAGTCAGGAACTTCACAAAAGTATTTCTGCCAGTAACATATTCCTTGATTTGTATCATTGGCCTCGTTGGTAACGTCTTTGTGGTGATGACCTTTGCTTTATACGAAAGAGCCAAGTCCATGACAGATGTGTACCTCTTCAACATGGCCATAGCAGATATACTGTTTGTCCTCACTCTTCCACTGTGGGCAGTGAATTATGCTGCTAATGAATGGATTTTTGGTGATTTCCTTTGCAAAATGACTAGAGGTATCTATGCAATCAACTTCAGCTGTGGCATGCTACTTTTGGCCTTTATCAGCGTGGACCGGTACATTGCTATTGTACAGGCAACGAAGTCATTTAAACTCAGGGCAAGAACACTTGCACATAGTAAACTCATTTGTTTGGCTGTGTGGGTATCGTCAATTTTAATCTCTAGTTCCTCTTTTATATACAGTGAAAGTTACAACTCCTCCATCAATGAAACCAAAGAGATTTGTGATCACAGATTTGACAAGAAGTCTGAAAGCAAGATGCTGAAATCACTGCTGTTGTGGTTACAAGTTGGATTTGGATTTTTTATACCTTTCATATTCATGTTTTTTTGCTATACCTTCATTGTCAAATCCTTACAACAAGCTCAGAATTCCAAAAGAAACAAAGCAATCCGTGTGATTGTATTGATTGTTGCTGTTTTTCTAGTTTGTCAAGTACCTTATAACATTATTCTTCTTGTGGCAGCTGTAAACATGGGCAAGATAGACAAATCTTGTGACACTGACAAGATATTGACTTATGCCAAATACACCACTGAGGCCATAGCATTTTTGCACTGTTGTGTGAACCCTGTGCTCTATGCATTTATTGGAGTGAAGTTCAGAAGTTATTTTGTGAGGCTAATGAAGGACCTATGGTGCAAGAGATACAAGAAATACAATAAGCGTAGTTCAAAGACGATCTCTGATACTTATCATTCAAGACAGACTAGTGAAATTCTGACTGACAATGGATCTTCTTTCACTATGTAATAGAGTCTGAACAACATTATTACTGAAGGACTCTTCTCACCAAGCAATCCAAACCAGTGTCACTGTGCACGTGACAGCAAGACATCTGAGCTTCTCTGTGCCTCTAAGGAAGCTTCCCTGCTCTACAACTCCTTTCAGGAAACAAATTAAGATAAAAGAATGACACTGTCCTGTGTAAAACTGAAGTATTATTTACTTCTCTTAATGCTCTTCTGAAGTACATTCTTTTAGAATTATAGGAAAAGTGAAGTTTACAGAGGAAGTCTCCTCATTTTGAATCAGAAAATTGTGTCTCATCTCTCCTACAACACTGATGTGTCCCCAAAATAATAAGTAAATGTGTAAGGTTATGTCCAGCTCATTCTTACATTTATGTTGTTTCTAATAATTACTTCTACCAGTAAATCCTATTTAAGTGTAGGTCTCCACTGTGCTTACATTGCAGAAGGTCATGTTGTAACAATACCAACCCAAAGAGATGGCACTTTGAGCAAAGCAGGACAAGGAAAACAAACAGAGAAATGAAGAAACAGGCTCAAGGCTGCTGACAGATTGGGCTTAGGTATTTGGTCTTGTAAGTCTTTGCCCAGTCCTGCTCATCAGGACTTGTTTACATCAAGGCTGAGCCTGGACAAAGCCAACAGTGACTCATCTACTAAAGAGAATATTAGAAAAAAAATATAATTATTATTAAAGAGAATACTGAAATACCCTCAGAAAGGTTTTCTGACATCTAATAATATCTTCTGAACAGAGAATGGAGCTTTGCTTAAGAGTTTCTTCTCTTAGTTTGGCACAGGATTCAGGTGCTAGGATCCAACAAATCTGATAATCTGGTGAATATCTTTTTGTGAAAAGTTGTCTCTTTCTAGCTGAAATTCACAATCCACTTTTGAAAAGGCAGCAAACTGTCTGGAACTGCAGTTATTCC
Organism: Sakesphorus luctuosus; assembly: GCA_013396695.1. Lineage (NCBI taxonomy): Eukaryota > Metazoa > Chordata > Aves > Passeriformes > Thamnophilidae > Sakesphorus > Sakesphorus luctuosus. The sequence goes on along the minus strand of VWZD01007791.1, from coordinate 707,057 downwards.
AGCACTTTTTGTTGGAACTCGATTGGTGACAAGATATGATGCATTTCTTTGTATTTAGCTAATGCTAGCAAAGTTTCATTAGGAATAGATTTACTAGTTTGAATATGCATATATATATAGCTTCAGAAATTATGAAGTACTATAGCTAAAAAAAAAGGACCAGAATCTGACTTAATTCAGCCAGAAGTTTTACTGAGTCAGCATTTGACTCACTGTGAATATAGGAATATTTATAATGAATGCAAGTATTTTTACCCAGTCATGACTTCTCAGCAAATCCTTAGAGGATCTTCTGCTCATTGAGTGAACTTCACCCCATTGTGGCAGTCATGGTGGCATGGTGAGGTAGAAAGGAGAGGGAGCTGAAGGACATGGGGGCAGGATGGAGGAGAGAAGAGAAGCACTGCTGTTTGCATTGTGTTGAGGTACCTACCAGTCTTCTGCTGTTCTTTTGCATTAGGAGAACATGCCGTGATGGTGTCTGAATTTGCTGTAGTGTGGGACATTAAACTTGTATCACTGTGAAAATTAGTCCTATTTGCAACCTGATGTTTACCATGGTTGAGGTTTTTTTAAAGTTCGTGGCTGAAGAGATCGTGGAGCTTGTATCACTAACCACCCTGTCCAGTGGCAATGCAAAGGGCTGAGATGAACAGTGCTGGAACTGGAGATCCCTTGAGGAAACACATTGATGTGGCACACAAAGCTGGCACTGCTTTGGCTGGTATAATCCATCCTTATTTCCACTGCAGTGTGAGATTTTAAATATCAGTGCCAGATCTGATAAAGAGTCCATACATTTATCATGACTGAATAGCAATTTAGGCAAGAATTAAAAAAAATGATGTATATACATATGCATGCATTTGCTGTACATAGAAATTATGATTTTCTGGAAGAGAATTCAGCAAATAAAATATGAAACTGAAAAGGAGGAAAATTGCCTCAGATCTAAGAGTTTATTGCTACATGTCATGAAACATTCTCTTACTCAGTGCAAAATCTCTCATATCTGAATGGTGCAGTGTCTGTCCATCTGAGGCTGATGGATCATTCCCTTGGGCAGGAAGTCCATGGCTGAAGTGGCTATTGCAGCTCATGGACAGAAACTCACAAGGCTCAAAAGCATATCCCCCACCTCCTGCTGTCCTGCTGCTATGGCTGAGTTTGCCTTCAGCCACTGAACAACCCAAACACTGCCCTGGTGGGGTTAAGGGCAAGGCAGCAGCCAAGAGGCAGTCATTGACCCTGTCATTGTTCCCCTCCCACCAGAAAAGACTTGCTGACGGACCATGGGAGAGGGCAGGGCAAGGATACCATAGCCTTTGTCAAGCAGTACCTGGCTGAAAGGGTGTCCTCCCTGGCAGGGGGAGGGAGGCAGGGCAAGTGAGCAAAGTTGGGTCCCACAGACCAGGACCTTCTCCAGAGAGGGGGTCAGCATGGCTGCCTCACAGGTTGCCATCCCCTGGTAACTGTGATGGACCCAGGCAAATTGGAAGTGGTGATGGTGGAAGATCTGCCTCAAGCAGGAGCAGATGCAGCCTCCTAACTGCTGGATTGTAAGGGAGAAAATGCTCATTGTAAATGACATTGAAATGTAGAAAATGTACCCAGTTGCTTTTCGGTGTTTGGGGGAGAGAAGTGCTGCTGAAGGAAGGGGAGTATGGTGTACATGTGGGACTAAAGTAGTGCTTGGGATACAAATTATGGTGATGTCAAGGCCTTGACAGAAGTCCTGATTGAGGTGAAGCTGAAATCTTGATTGCCGTGACTAACTACTCTGCCTCTGGAAAAGATGGTGTTGAAGGACAGGGTGGACCCTTGTGTTGGTTTGGCATGGCTGACTGCCAGATACCCACTGCTCTATCACTCTCCTCAACTGGAAAGGAGAGAGAAAATATAATGAAAGGCTCATGTATTAAGATAAGGGCAGAGAGAGGTCACTCACTGACTACTATCAGGGGACTTGGGGAAATCAGTTGAATTTATTACCCATCAAAATCAAAGTAGGATAATGAAAAGTAAAACAAATCTTAAAAACATCTTACCCACACCCCTTCCTTCTGCCTGGGCTTAACTTTGTTCCTGATTCTCTAGCTCTTCCCCTCGAGCAGTGCAGAGAATGGGGTTTACAGTCAGACCATCTTATGTTGTTTTTGCCACTGCTTTCTCCTCAGGAAGAGGACTTCTTTCCCTGCTCCAGCATGGAGTCCTTCTCACAGAAGGCAGTCCTCCATGAACTTCTTCAACATGAGTTCTTCCCACAGGCTGCCGTTCTTCATAACCTGCTCCAGAGTGAGTCCCTTTCTGTGAGTTGCAGTTCTTCAGGAAAAGGCTGCTCCAGTGTGGGTCCCCCACAGGGTCACAAGTCCTACCAGGAAATCTGTTCCAGTGTGACCTCCTCTCTCTCCAGGGCCACAGGTCCTGCCATGAGCCTGCTCCACTGTGAGCTTCACATGGGGTTACAGACTTCTTTCAGACATGTATCTACTCTGATCTGGGGCTTCTCCAGGGATTAGAGATGGATATATACTCCACTGCGAACCTCTGTGAGCTGCAGGGGGACAGCCTCCCTTACCATGGTCTTCATCATGAGCTGCGAGGAAATCTCATCTGTGCCTGCAGCATCTTCTCCCTCTCCTATTTTGCTGACATTGGTGTCTGCAGCATTGGTACTCTCACATAGTCTCACATCTGTTTTCTCTGTCTGCAATAACTTTTTTTTCCTTCTTAACTCTGTTATTCTTCTTAACTATGTTATCACAGAGTGTTACTACCATCACTGATTGGCCCAGCCCTGAACAACAGTGGATCCATCTTGGAGAAGCTGGCTGGAATTGGCTCTGTCAGACATGAGGGAAGGTTCTAGCAGTTTCCTAGAGAGGCCACCGCTATAACCCTCTGCTACCAGAACCTTTCTCTGCAGTGGACAAGAAGAATCCTGCTGCTCAATGTCCAGCAGCAGGTGGCTGTAGTGGCATACCAGCCAGCTGATGTGGCTGATGGGCCCTCAGATATTGTCATTTGTTTGGTGGCCATGTCAGCAGAACCAACATGTGAACTGGGGTTGATATTGATAGTTCAGGGCACAAAAAGAGCACAGATTTAGAGGAGCCTGGCAGCTTGAGAATTTTGCATTATTTTACTCCTTATGGAGTAACATTTCAAAGCTTGCAATGCATTCTGGATTTTATTATGATTTTCATGTTGTGGCAGCTGTGCATAACAAACATACAGTAAGATTTTCTTTTTGTTGAATGTATTCCATCTGGGAGTTTTGGAAAGAAAAGACATAGTTTCACACAGGTTCTCATTTGCCATCATAGTTAGAGAGAGAAGGGTGCATCCAGTGGTACGTCATGTCTTACACAGAGAAGATGTGGCTGATAAGCTACAAGAAGTCAATTCATATCTTCCTCCAGTTGGGTATTGGGGCTGTGTTGTGGTATTGCTTGCTCATACAAGGTCTGTTTGTTAGTGTGTTTCATTCTGCTTTTGGTGGGATCATGGTGGCCATGCCTGACACATCCCATTCTAGCAGTTCAGGAGGAGGTAGATCATCAGTGCATGCTATTAAATAAAGGCATAATATCGCAGTGCAGCCAGTCTACAACTAAGTGTTCTTTCTGATGTATATAATCTTCACTTAAGAGTTGTGGGTTCCTTTCAACTCAGGATATTCTGTGAAACTTGCCATATGAAAGTCTTGAAAATTGACTTAAATTATTATTTGTCTCTCCATAAAAAAGTGAAACTCTTCTCATGGTATATAAATGTCTTGTTCTATCTTTTCTAGTTGTATTTTAAATTTCTTCAGAAGAGTGATCCCTGTAAGCTGGTGAACCTACAAGAGAGTCACAGTGGACAGACAAGACCAAAGCCATTTGGGCCTTGCTTCTAGCAAGGAAAAGTAAAGAACAGAAAATGAAAATTATGTACAAGGGTAAATAACAGTTGACTATGATGAGTGGAAACTGAAGAGAAACTGGAAAAAACAATCTAGAGAGGAACATTTTTGTTAAGGAAGGTTATTCATAATGATTAGGTACATAACATATAACTCTGCTTTGGATCTTTGTAGGGCAATCTTGTTATTTACGATTGTGGAAATTTGGGGGAAATTTTCTTGCTACAGAAGTAGAAAAGATAGTACTTGGACCTTTAAAAATTTGGGCACAATTGGAAATATAGTTTTAGATTAAGTAAAAATGATAAGAGTTACAAAATGTCAAAACAGTTTGTCTCATGAAGCATCTAAAATGTTTTGACATTTCTGGTTAGTTTTCAGATACTATAATAAATGCCAAGGAAACGATTTCAAAAAACCACTGAAAGTTGTTCATAATCTGCTTTTTTATGCTGCTGCCAAGTAGTCAGGGTATTCCCTTCAACCACCTCCTGTGGTAGGAGGTACCAATCCCCTGCCATCACTTCTGAATTGAGAGCTCATACTGTCTTTGAAAGAGTCTAAGCAAAGTACAGCAAAACAAAAACAAAAAAAAAAAAAAGAAGAATTTCACCCTTAAATTGTCCTACACCAGCAGATCTTATTTCTCTTCTGGACAGTGACAGTTGCAAGTCCCTCAGGCTGAAGAGGGAATTAAGTGACATCTTCTCTATTGTGGATGAATGACACAAACAATGATGTGACCACTAAGCAAAGTGTTGTTCTCTAGGCCCCTTTGAGCATTGTTCAGTTCCTTTTATGATGAGTTCCTCAAACAAGATTCTTCATTTTTGGTTGAATGAAGTCCATTATATAACCTGAGTTGAAAAGTGTCTCGGTTCTGTTTACTCAAGAAAACAAAACCTAGTAGTTAAAAAATTATTTTGATAGTTAAAATTCCTGTCCACCAAGTCAGGATCCCTTTCTCCACTAACTGAAAAACCCATTGCCTGTACAATTTTCTAGCTGATATCCATAGTCAGTTTTCTTTAGATAGATGATATCATGTAACCCAGTTGTATATTCTGATGCACCATTTATATTTCTAATGAAACCTAAATATTTAATTTATTTTTGTTGCCTTTTTGTTGGAAATATAAGTTGAATTACTATATTATCAATTTGGTCTATGTATATTAGAGTGAGCTAAACCAGTCAAATTAATATTCTTCTATCAAAACTGTTGAAGGTCTTATTTCATTTTAGTATAGCTTTGTCATTCCTAGACATTTATTTTAGTTGCTACAAATTAATGTAGTAATATGTATTTAATCTATAGTAACTGGAATTAATAATATATGTAAATCATTGAGAATAGGGGAAGTAGAGAATGCTCAAGTTCTTCCATAAGTAACAGTTGCTGAACACTAAAGTAACAACTTTTCTTCAAAATAGAAAATACATGATCTTGATCTATGCCATCCACAGGCAGCCATGATACTTCAGTACAAAACATGGTAATATTATTTGTGTCTTGGTCCTATCTAGTGGCTAGGAATTGTAAAGTAAAAAAGAAATCCAATTACTCAAAAATTGGTGATTTTTTTGTTTGCTTGGTTTTTTCTTACCCTGATTTGGATCACTCAGCTATGGTTTTATTGTGATTTATGGTTCCATTGCTGTAAAACTTTTACAGAAATATGGAGTCATTGAAGTAGTTGCATCAGGAACTCTGCTTGCTATCCTTGATTTTCTTTCCTCATTTTTTTCCTATTCAGATTCAAATCTATGCATTTCTTGTAGATACCAAAGCAAGATTTGCTTCTATTCCATGCAATTTCTTCTTATTTTTTTGCCAGTATCAAGCATGTTTTTATAGAAACCATTTCTAGGTTCTGTATTCAATAATAGAAATATGCAATGGAAAAGAATACTAAGACACAGAAAATCTACTTTTGAGCAGAGTTCATGAATTATATGTATTTATGGTAGATGGCTTGAGTTCTAAGAGACATCCATTTATTAAAGTTAAAAGAGTCTTATTAATGTATCTCAGATGAATTATAATGCATTTTAATCACCTGTCTAATAAAATCGCAATAGAGAAATGTAAATACCTTTGTATTTATTTTTCTGATTCAGATTCAAAAGAGATTCAGCTCATAACCACAGAGGTAAAAATACTACTGTTTTCAGAGGCTTCTTCCAGTTTATGTCATTTTCAGACCACTGGATTATATACTGGTTTCACCCTTCAAAAACAACTGATAGTAATAAAGGACAGTATCCACAGGGATGCAAATTGTCAAAACAGAGATAGAAGAACCTGGTGTACCTTTCACATTGTAGTTAATTTGGCATAAACACAATGTTTCTTGTGTGTACTCTGTGATTTTCATAAAAAACAGGGCTTTTTAAAAGAATTACCAATGCAGGAGACATTTTCTACTTTGTTTTCATTACCCTCTCTTGTTCTTGTCTTAGGCTGCATGAAGAGGGATTCATTATAGGTTATTTCACACTGCTGTTGTGCTCTCAAAATTTTTCAAGTTTTCCTTCTCAAGTTTTCTATAAGTATCTGCTGATTTGTAACTTGACTTTAAAATATGTTACTGAAGAAAGACATGGAAATCTTGGCTTTAAGATGGCTTTATAGATTGGACTATAGGATTTAATTCCTTTTTGCTTTTTCTGTTCTTTGTATTTATTTCTGTAAAGGTACAAATTGTTCTTTTGTCGTAATGATACAACTCTGCAGAAACATGTTAACTTGCACAGAATTGTTACTTAAGTTTCAAAATATTTGACATAAAACCTGAATAATAGCTAATTGCACTAACTTGTTTTTTATGTGAAATACTATCAAAAATGCTTGTTCATTTCAACTTGAATGGCATTTAAAATGTTTATGCTCAGATTATCCTATATGAATTTTAGGGCTGTTAAGGCCTAAAAATATGTGTTTATTTGCTTAGTTTAGTCTTATAAAAACATCCCAAAACATCATTTAATAACCCATAGAACTAGGCATTAGAAAAATTAGTGGGAAAACTGCAAGAAGGAAATATCAGTCGTTACAGGATCTGACATCAGCTGAGAAACACTCATAAATACAGGGTTCTGCAGAGAGGTTTATGTTCCCAGACATGGACTGTCAGTATCGGATGCATATTCTTTGGGTGGGGAAGCGTATGTAGAAGAATTATGGACAAAAGGAAGTTGGAATGATATTTGGGTTAGGGTTAGGATAAATAAGGTTTAGGGTTAGGGTAAATAATACCTTTACTTAATTGGAGCCCAAGCTCCAGCGGTCAAAATAATACTGCTTATGGAAACGTGTCTTGCAAAGGAAGTAGGGTTTGGTAACAAGTGGCAGAAACCCAGTTTTGTTGGTTTGAGTTGTGTCCACATTATTGCTGTTATTTTCTGTTATAGGCAGTGTAGCTCCACCAGCAAAGTGCTATTCTTAGGAACTTCACTCAAGGTGATAGTTCCAGATGAAAAAGTGGATGTCATGGTATAAACAGACTGAGTCAGCTACATGGTATCACCTAGTTCAGCAAAGTGCTCCAATTTAAAAAATTTCTGCAAATCTTTGTTACTGACTTCTTGACACAAATGTTAGGTGTCTTTGGAAACCGTTTGGGCTTTTCAAGAGTCTAAGTTTACTAGCCAATAGGATATACAAAATTACCACAGTTCATTGATTATAAAATTTTGAAATTTCACATTTAATATCATAACAAGTTGTGTGACAGTGCTACAGTCCTAAGAATCCCTGAAGATTGCTTCAGACAGGATGTATTTCCTTTAGGCGTAAAATTATTGTCACTGTTACATTTTTTTAAAATCATCTGTGTGCTTCGATGTTAGCCTACATTCAGACTGGTGCAAGATTTCCCTCTAGTGGCTAAAACACGTATGAAGCGCCTGAAAGCGTAATCCCAGGGGTTTGACCTTGGACATCAAAAAGATGCACAATTATGCCAGACCTTGAACAGATGTTATTACTCTGTAGATGCAATAAAAGTTTCTTTACAGCTTGAATGAACAGAATCATATTGCAGAGCACAATGTAGTCCTACGTTTTACTTTTTCCAGCGGTCAGATCTTTTTTCATTGTGAGCTTGAGTTGACTTTGTGTGACAGAGAATCTGTAACCATTTATATCAGGACGCATTTTACCACTTACTTGAGCTTTCTCGATTTTGGGGGTGACAGTGTGTGTGTGTGTGTGTGTGTGTATCTCCTAATGTCTGAGGTGACTGATGAATACACCTTTAAAGAGCAAGAGCTACCTGTAGAATGTGGAGTACCTTGTAACCAGTGGGATCTTTCCAGTATGTTAGGTGAACTGACCAAGCAATAGTGTTATGACATATTGGATATAAGAGCATATAAAAAGTGTAGCTGTAACTAAAAATAAACTCTAGCCTTCTGATCAAGCCTTCTGACGCCTGCTGTGCCTGAGCTCTTCTGACTGTCATTAACTCACCCCCTTTAACCCTACAAAGGGTGACCCCAATACTTGATCAGATGGGGGAGTATTGTCCAGTTAGCAGAAATATTCTTTTTCTTCTTAGCAGATAGCAGTGTCTCTAGAGAATTAATCTCCTGTCCTTTTACACTCTACCTATAAACTTTTCTTCTAAGATGCAGTAACATGTAACAAAAGGGACAAAACATCAGAGGTCCAATTCAGGTTCACTTGCTGGGAGCTATTTGGTGAATTCCTCTTCCATTTAGGGATTAATTTATAGCAACAAACAGCAGGAGAGTGTCCTAGTTCAGCAGGTGGGACCAGTTTATCACTGTGTGGGTGTGACCAAAGCTGTGTGTTCTACACCCTCTATTCATTTCCCATGAATTGTTAACAATGGTCCATTTGCAGCAGCTGCCCAGGGCACACACAACCCCTCAGGGTGTGAGCTGGGTGTGAAAGACACCTGTGAGATAAGAGCTGTGATAACTCCCTTCCAGGAAGTCGTTAGCATCTCCACACCCAGCCTGAGGTGTCATGTCTGCTAATGGGCCATCAATGATTCCAAATACCCCATGACTCACAGAGTGAGATTACTCATTGTGTAACTCCCCACCCTGGGGGAGGTGCTGGTCAGTCCCACCTGGACCTGAGGGGATATAATCTTGGGGATTTGGGGACTTGGGAAACCACTTGTGGGATCCAGAGGAGAACCAGAACCCCAACAGGAGGAGACCACCACTTTCAACAAGACTGTGACTAGCACTCTTCACCAGACTACAACTGTCAGCTGCACCAACAGGTTTTTCGCTTCCTTTTACTTTGGATTTGGGGGAACCACATGGGGTTCAGCACAGGGGCTAATAAACCCTTTTGTGTTTGTGCTCCAGGGTGCTGGGTCATACTTCTTGGTTTTTGTAGGTTAAAACCAATTTCTCTTTGTGCCATTGCATTTATTGTAATATTGTTATTAAATTGTAACTCTGTCTTATAATCTCTTTTGTGTTGGATTAGTTTCTCCTGCTGGTTTACCTTTAAAGCAGCACAGAGAGGAAGTTTGAAATCCATTCTCCAGTTGCTTTTAAATACTATCCTCTTTGGAGAGTAAATTATAGTGAGTTAACAATGCCTAGTGGTTTTGTTTTAAGGAGTTACTGTTTTTGCTGCACTTGCCAATTGGTGAATTGACCCTTGTTCCACTGAGAAAATTCCACATATACTTTATTGCCAGGGATTAAGCAGAACTAATGAAAAGGATTGCAGTGACCTCATGGCAGTCCTTTGCAGAGGCAAAGGTTTCTATGTGTAAGGCTGGCTCTCCAGGTTTAGTTGTACACAGTGCCGTACTTCTTCATTATCTCTATGTAACCAAGAATTGTATTTATGTATGTATTTTTATACATATCTTTATTATTTAGATATGTATTTATATATTATGTGTATATTTATAGACTAGTGTAGTGCTTCCTAGATTGTGAACTTCCAGGTCTTGCTTTCATCCAGCTTTTATCCTCCTTAAATTGCTTGTCACAGCTCTTTGTGTCCTAAGTGTGGTGCCGCTTCATATTTATCTCCTTTGCAGATCACTTTGGGGTCACTTTCTTTGCTAGACAGCCTCTGATTAACTGTACTTTAGGTGGTTTGAGACTAAGTTTTAATCCTGTTATACCTGCGCTCATTACATTTTCTTCTTGATATGAATGTATTTAGATACCAGAGGACTGAAAACATCTCACCCATGTTAGTCCCATGGATGCTGAGGATGTGGCAGCTCAGTCAATGCTGCACTCTAAAACAAAGGATTGGTGTCAGAGGCTTGGATTGGAAATGGGCAGAGAGAAATGTAACATATGTCTAATAGGAGACCACAAGAAAAACTGCAGGATGCTTTTATATATCCAGAGAAACTTTTATTGGGACAGGCTGACTGATCTTTTTTAACTTCATGCAATTTGTGACCTCCTTCCATATTTGCTTTCAATTCCAGCCTAGCCTTTTGGGGGGCAGGTGAAAGGCACTGAGGGAGAGAAGAATGTTTAGTACTGCATAAAGTTGCATTTTCAGAATGTTGATCATATTTAACTTTAACAGGTAGCTAAACTATCTTACATTTGACAGAAGCCTCTTTCTATATGGCACGGTATACAAATAAGGGGAAAAAAATGTCCAAACCAAACTGATTTGGAAGTTTTCCACTGCCACAATAATTCTGCTGTGGTGAAAGTTGAATGGGCAACATGCAGGCAACAGAAACCTCTCTTAGGGAGCTTTTACAGAGGCCAAGATAAATTACATGTAATTCAAGCACGCTGGATTATTCTTAATGGTAGACAGTAAATGAGCTGTGTTTAAATGAGGGTAACTCATGTCAGTTAGATTATTACACTGAACTGTGAATACTGTTACTAAGTTACTCCTAGTATACACTGAAAAATTCCAAGTTACTAATTCACCAAGAGCAAGCCTTCACATTGTGCTATTGCGTCTGGGAGGAGTTATGAGCTTATCCCAAAAAAAAACCAGGATCAAGTACTGTAAAGCTGAGTTTGGAGGTCACACTACTGCTAAATACTTCCATGCTGCAGGGCAGGGTGTTCGGGGCAGATAACTGTCCATGCTGCCAGCACCTGAGTGAAAAGAAGGGATTTACAAAAAATGAAAAGGGAAAAATGAGTCTATGCTCTACATTGTGGCTGCTTCTAAAGACTCCAGCTTTCTAGTTAGGCAGCTGGCAGTATATTGCTGGGAGGAGACCTGCCATCCACTTGGAGAAAGAATGAAAAATGTTACAAACACAAATATTAAGGTATGCAGATTTTGTATGTGCAGAACTGGCCATAAATCAGAAATAGTTTGCCACTGCTTGATGTCAGTGATCACAGTAGTGAGTTTTATGAGTTGTACAATAGTAGCTTTCAACTGCACCAGCCAATGTTGTCACAAGCAAGTAACAACTTAATATAAATAAATGACTATAAATAAATGTATGATTTCCTTTTATTTCATCAAGAATGTATACTACATAAAAAGACTAAATCTCACAGTATAATGCAAAATAAACAAATATAAACATATCACAAATCCGTTAATAACTTTACAAAGCATGATCAGCCAACACACCTTGTAAATGTATTTGTCAGCAGATTTCTAATGACAAAAAACCTTGAAGATTACAAATAAATAACAAACCAATTAACCTAGGAACTATCTGGACTCCTTTTTGTTTAGCTTGATACCAGTCTTGGTTTTCACTTGAATCACTCTAAGGTGAGACATGTCTCTGATATTAATGATAGCTCTATTTTCTGCTATGAAAGCAGTTGGCTAGCTAAGTATTTTTGGAAACTATTCAGTACTAATAAAAGAAAAAAATAATGCAATTTTTGTGTTTGTCTAGAGTATTTTTATTGTATCAGTTTAGATGTGTCCCACAGCATATGGAAGTTAATGCAAATTAACACCAGACCTCATCCTTTTTATATTATTGTTGGATTTTATATTCTGTAGAATAACTGAATGGGTTGGAAGGGACCTTAAAGTTCCAGATGTGAGCAGGGATGTCACCTACTAGAACAGATTACAAATCGCCATCCAGCCTAGCCTTGAACACTTCTAGGGTAAGTCATTCATAGCTTCTCTGTGTAACCTGTCCCAGTGGCTCACCAAACTTTACAGTAAATAATTTCCTCCTAATAGCTCATCTAAACCTACTCTCTTTTAGGTTAAGGCCACTTCTCCTTCACAGGCCCTTGTCAAAAGTGCCTCTCCAGCTCTCATGCAGGCTCTGTTTAGGTACTGTAAGGTGCTCCAAGGTCTCACTAAAGGCTTTTCTTCTCCAGGTTGAGCAGCCCCAACTCTCAGCCTGTTTTTATAGCAGAGATTCTCCAGCCCTCTGATCATCTTCGTGGCCCTTCTCTGGACATGCTCCAACAGGTCAATGCATGTTCACATTTACAGAAGCCAAATAGAACCCATGAAGCCATTGCATATTTATTTGCATAAGTAGATTACAAAATAAGTGTAATTTTTTTAGGGGTTTTGTTAGGGTTCTAGGATTTTCAACAGAGGAGGGTCAAGATCTGTGCCTGGGATTGTTAGGTATCAGAGCAGTGCAGATACAGAATAACAAAACATTCATCATATTTTGGAGAATGCAGTGAGTGCAGGACAAGTCCAGCACTTCAATGTTTGTTGAATATTTTATATTCTGCGCTACTTAAGAGAAAATTATCATCACTGATTTATGTGTCCTTATTCTGTTTTTCTATATGCCTTAAGATTATGGCTGCTGCTTCACTTTTAATAATAAGATTTTAAAAAGCAAAAGGGCAATTTACAAATAATTTACAAATATTTTGTAAATTACAAAATCATTTACAAATGTTGCTCTCTCCAGTATGGAGAAACTTGGGTAACTGCTCCAGGGTTTAGGAGCGTTGTTGTCCCAAAAGTGTTTCAGACATTGCTATGGGAAGGGGATTCGCCTGGGTGTCCCTATCACTGGCAGCTCTTCTGCAAGGCTGCGAGTTTGGCTTTGAGACGTGAGCTGAGGTCTGCAGGTCCTAGTACACACAGTTAACTTCCTAATGTTATTTTTTGGGACCTAATTAAAACTGTCAGGGCTTTCAGTTTCTGTATGTTTTCAGGGGAATTTGTGAAGATTTAGCAGTGTTAAAAGGTCAGGTCACACATGCATAGACATACTGACTTTATACAAGCAGGAAACACATCGAGTGTTTTAAAATTACAGGAGTGGAAGGTCTGTGAAAGTATAACGTATTTTACTTATTTATTTTGCCTGATATTTATTAGGCCTGAGATAAGACCTGGGATAAAACATGTTGCTCTTTGTGATAGTTCTTAAATGAAAAAAATCTGCTAAAACAGAGACTCCTCACAAACACTTCACAAGACAATTGTCAGCCTATACCACTTTCCCTTGTTTGCTTCTGTCGGGTGCCAAGGTGCTGGTGCAAAATACTTCTGCCTCACAGGGCTATGTTTTGACTTATTTGGCCATATTTACTGAGGAACTACTGTGTTGCCAGGAGCAAGAGTGGCTTCATGTGGTTTTGGCTGAGAGGTGCAGACCAGGAAGAACTGCAGGCGTTAGGGCTGTGGGTGGGAGCTTCTGTTTACTCACTAATTCCCTGGCAATCTGCAGCAACCAGAAAGCAAACATTGAAAAGGTACATGATATAGAACAAGATTTAGTGTTCAGTTTCTTATCCAAACTAAAATCAGTTTCCAGCCTAGGCAGTGTTAACTTTTATAAACAATTTTTCACCTATAAAGCCTCACACATTAAGAATACATTCCCCACTTTCCTGAACTTACAATATATTAAATTGATGAAGAAGGTAAATTATAATCAACAGTTACTATAATTTCTTTTTTATTTTTGATAGAATAAAAGCAGACACTGTCATATTTGGCTCTTAGAGACCTCCTTATCACTGTCAAGATGGGAATATATTTTTCTTGCTGATGATGTCAAGGAGATTTTCTCACAAAATCCAGTTCCCCATAACAGTGCCTAAAGCAAAGTATCTGTTCAGAGACACTCTTGGCAAATGCTACCTGTTTCCAGATCCCACCATTCTTAATCCTGAGATCATATTTCCTTCACTTGTATTTCAGAGAGAGCACGACCAGGACATGGAGTCTCCATATACCTGGTACAAAATGTGGTGTCAGCAGGAGAGGTCATCAAGATGTCCCTTACTACTGAGAGTAGCCTTTATGCTGGCAGCAGACAACAGCTTATCATTTGAATTTTGTACCTTATGAACAGTTCAGTGATTTTTTGTGGGCATGTGTTGTTTCTTATGTTTAAAATAAATAAATAAGCAAACAAACAAAACCAACCAACCAACAAATAAATAATAGTTCATAAACCCCAAACACTCCTATCTCCCCAAACGAACATGCATACAGCATTATACTTTAAAAAATCACTTTCTGTTTGGAACTTTCAGCTCCAGTTGAGTTTGACCTGAAGTGAGGATCTGTAGAAGCATTTTGTCATATCCTGCTCAATACTAGGACACAACCAATGCTGCTACAGACAACAGAAGAATGGGGAGAATGTGGAAATTGGTATTTCTTCTTGGACTTTGGAGGGAATTGCAATATAGGGTCATGGGCTTTACTTCTTTAAGTGTGATTATTTAGCCTAACCTTTCTTACTTATCCCTGTCTGTTCACTTGTCCTCGCTACATTTTTTTCAGTCTTTCTGAAGATCTGTTTTATGGGGATCTTATTTTAGTGTATAAGCCTCTGCCTAGACCATATTGACTTCTATTGCTTTGGATTTGTAGATTTCTGAAGTGTTTCCAATGGAACTGCAGGTCTCTAAAGGAACTTTAAGAATGCAAACAACGTAACGCTTCCTAGCTACACACAATGGATTTGCCAAAGCAGGAACAAAGCTAGTAGGGTGTGTAAAAATCTTAGGCAAACCACTCTGTTAGGGTAAGAACAAGGTATCAGATAATTTTTTTATGAGTGAATAAAGTTCTTGGAGATTTCACACTTCTCAAAGAGTGCAAATAAACTACCTTGGAATCCAGTAGTAGCAGACAAGATGGGGGTGCTCACCAACTTCAGCTGCTGAAATATATACTCTCACCCCAATATTTTTAAGGTAAGTAACAAATGTCTGGCCCCTTCCCTGAAAGGGCTGGAGCCAAGAACCTAAAGAGGGGACTCAGACTGTTTATGTTTTTGCAGCTGTCTCAGCTATACCGGTCTTGGGTTGAAATAAACATTCTTTTGAACTCCTTAATCATCAGGAGGTTTTATAGTGATGTTTTTGTTTGTTTTTTTTTCCTACATGCCATTTTTTTTCTCCTTTTTCCTTCTGTTATCTTCATTCCCTACTTTCTACAGTCATCTTGGATCATGAAGCACTTTCTCTGAATTTAAAGGCTGAAGATTTAGCTGAAAGACAAATGCTTCTAGTGGTGAAATGAAGTTTGTTTTTTTATGTAGTCGTCTTGCATCTGTTCCTGTTTGTCTGAGGCTTTAGGATTTAATTGCAAGAGGGCAGGCAGTGCATCTAAGTCATTTTAGCTATCAGAAATACTGTGATTTTATAGGGGGTTTGTATTGCATGTATTCCAATCAGTATTTTATATGCATATGTATGTATATTGATATATTCTTTTCCATATATTATAATACATAAAAATATATATGTATGCTTTACAGATTCTGAAGTCTGAAGATATTCTACCTTCATCTTGGGCTTAAACAAAGAATCTATTGGATCTCTCTCTCTATCTATATAGATATATAGATATATGAAGAAGAAAAACCACAGGATTTACTATGTCAGAATGACACATTTGTTCTGAGTGGTTTTTATCACACATCCCTAACATGGATTTTGGAACAGAGGGCATGGAAGCAGACACTTTAAAGGAGGAAGATCATATGTCACAGCAGAATGTTAGTGATCTGCCAAGCATGGTACCATCTTTCAGTGCAACTGAGTGTGTCATACCTTCTTTATACCCAGGTTGGGTTGACAGTATGAGTGAGTCCTCCAGCAAGAACTGTTCACTTTCATACAGTTCAGAAGCCAGTGGTACGATGGGCAACAGTAATGTTGCAACAAATAACTTGGGCCACAACCAAGCTTTTCAGCATACAAAACAATTATATCGTTCTACCAGCTCTGATTTTTTTCCTCAGAAGCTGAATTTTAGTGTAACTCAGGCTGGAATTCATGATGCAAATGATATTTTGGAAATGTTCATTCCTACTTTGCCTCCTGCCTCAGAGCCTGGGATGAGCCGTTGTGCTCCCACATACAAAACCATGGAACAGGTTAGTTTGCTTTAAGTAATCACTCAGTTTATAACTGTATATTGTGTATTTCTAATAGAGGCACAGCCTTTTCAGAAAGAAAGGGTCAGTAATTTTTCTGTCTGTATATAGGTAGGAAGCTTTATTGCAAGCACTGAGAAGTGTATCTTAACCCTGTATCTGATACTGTTGCTCTGATGTATCCATGCAAAAAAGTGGTTTTTTGAAAGAAACAATTAGTCAATTTTGCTCCTATTCATTTTCTTTGGTAGTTATTGCCATCTCCATCTAGTGCAAAGGATGGGTATTCTTGTGCCCCATGGTTGTGGGGCATGTTTACATTCTTGTTCATGTCTTTCTGTCAGTCCTTTTCTTACACTCCATGTTCTTTTTTTACTTTTTTTTTCATTTCTGACTTTTTCTTCTTCTTAATTTTCATGAAGTGATGGACAGAATTAACTCCAAAGCGTCTCTTCCACTGAATGTTTGATATGTTTCTCATAAAGTGGTAAAGAATACAGTTCCTAAGTAGCATATTTTAAAGAAACTCGTATGTTTCCAGCACTGTTGAATTTATTACTCAGCATGTATCTATGCTGGAAGTTCTCAATCCTTTCTCTACTGAAAGCCTATCATTATATTAACATGTAATGAGGATGTCAAAATCATGAGTAACTGTGTCAACAAGGCTGCATTGTCTGCCTCTTGCCCTGAACCCACTTCACCTCGGGGCCTTTTTCTTGGCACTGTTGATACCACCTCTGCACAATAGACAAGAGCTGGGAAAACTGTTGTTTTTCAGTCACATGTTGGGAGATTGACAGCTGGAGTTTGCCAGTGCAGTGGCTTCTCGACCATCTAAATTTTTGTGGGTGAAGACTGCTAAATGGGGTGTTGTGCCTGTCCTGGAATCCAATTTCTCACTGACCTTCTCAAGGGGTGATTTAAGACCCAGTCAGACCTTCAGGTCTCAGTCTAAGAAATAGTGTAGTAATTTATACATATTGGGCAGAAAACTTGTTATTCCTTCTTTGTTGGACAAATAATATGTAAGTAAGGCTGCAGTGGAAGATAACGTCTTGAGAATTCCAGGACTCTGATACTTCTTTTCTTGAATGACATAAACCAGGTAATTAAGTTTAATGACCACAATATATCCTGTGACATTGTAAACTGTCAACATCTGGCCACAAAATCTGATACTTGGTCTTCAACATTCTTTGTTCTTTGTTACCTTTTAACATTTGACTGTGTGAATTACTTGAACTCTTCTTAAAGACTCTGGTAAAGAAAAAGTGACCTTGAGCTTTGCTTTGTTTCATGGTGCTTCTCAAGTAGTATAAACAAAAGGAGAGTGAAGTGAAAATGATGCTTACAGGTAGACTGCTGGGAAGCCCCTGGCACAGCAACAACATGAGGGTGTTTTTATGCTGTAAGTTTTAATTCTGGGAGAGATCTGGTAGTTCACAATAAATAAACAAAATAGGAAAAAAAGACCTATCATTTTACACCACTGATCTCTGGTAGTTCTCTGTGGACAGGACAGAAAAAACAGATGACTGAAAGAAGGAGTCAGATATAAACTGGGAAATTCAGAAAGCCAGAGCAAGGTGGACAAATATGTACCTGTGTGGAGACCAGGGGGCATGTCTGGCCTGCAGAAGGACTAAGGAACTGGTGACAGCAATTTAGTCAGTCATTCTTTTATCCATTTGACCCTAATTTCAACCCATGCTTATATTTCCTCCTAACTGCATCTGTCCTCTGTGGATATTGACTTTTGAAAACTCTTTTTTATCAATGATACTGGTAATTTCCATTTATCATATAGTTCAACAATTAAATGTCGAACACTGGGACACTTGAAATTTTACAGTGAAACTTGATCTGAAGGTATCATGTGCTCTGGTGTTGTTCTAACACATTCTCAGTGTGAAACACAGATGGATGCTTCTCTCCTTTTTGTGCTTTAGCTTCTGAGGGAAGGAAGTCCCAGCACACAGACCAGAAAAAAATGCTGCCTGATGTGAGGCTGAGTAACAAATGGCAAAGCACAGACTGCCTGCAGTGTCAATGTACTAATTCTGAGTTCTAAAATGGTAAAAGGGTTTTAAATACAAATGTCTCATTTATTAAAAGTAATACAAACTTTAGGAAATATCTAACCACAAAATCCAGATATGGTGATTCTTTCTGATTAAAAACCATTAAAATGTGTAGTTTGATACTATATCTTCATATTTTCAGACTCCAGGGCAGCAGGACCAGCTGATGAAGCAGCAGATGGAGCAGCTGCAAAGGCTGGTGGCTGAACAGCAGAAAATCATCGCACTTTACAAATCAGGTACTCAGGGAATCCCTCCTGACAGTGACATCTGTACCTGCTGATGCTTACTCTCCAGCAGTGAAATGCAGTACTTTTTAAGATGAAGTCGAGGTGTGATATTTCTTTTCCATAGCTGGGGGCTCCTCATCTGGCAGCTGGGCTAAAATATTTGCTTCTTTACACACATCGCACACACATGGTAAACTCTAGAAAACATCTTCTTATTTTTGTATATCAAAATGTCAGGGTAATCTTTAGGTTTAATAACAGACCTCCTGTATATCCAGCTCCATTTAGCTAACATATAAAGCCACAGTCAAAATTCAAACTTGAATAAAAAGTTGACCAAAATCTGCACTTGAAGATCTTATTTGTTCCTGGAGGCAGCATAGCTTGAGGATAGAAAAAGAATCTGCATAATTTAGTCCCATTAACCTTTGAAGAGGTAAAACAGGAAGAACTAGTAGGGCTATGATTTGTCTTACTATGGTAAAGGTAGTTGCTTTAAAATTGCCATACATTTAAAGAAGTAATACAGTGATCAACAGTAAAATCAAAACCTCATTGAACTACAGGTTGTTTTATTCTCACATAGAACACAGACAGAAAAGGCTCTGCCCACCTTCTAGCTGCATGGTTAAAGCTTCTGTCCAGAAGCAGCAAGTTGGGATCTTCCTGACTTTGTGCCAGATGGGATTCAAATTCACAGATCAGCCTTCTTCCAAAAAATGCCTTAACTAGAGGGTGAGGCATTTTCGGTCTCAGCCATTCTCTTTCTACTTGCTTAAGTCAGGTCATGGGACAGAGATTAATCATGGTGTGAAGGAAGAAAACGAGAAGTTAATTTTGTAACGTTATAAAGGAGTTTCTTTCTTGGAAGTACTGAACCCGGACTTTGGTCCCTATGCAGTACTGCTTATGTCTTTTCCACTAGGAAGTCTTCTAATATAATGCACAATCAGCCTGCCAGAGCTAAAAGGAAAACTGTCCCCTCTTTTGTATTAAAATGTGACTCAGAGATACTTTGCAATACATGATTTTTACCTGTTAATGAACTTAAGGAGTCTTAGGGGAAATGTGCTTTTTATATGCTCAGGAGTACTTTGTAAATTCTCATTAATTCAACATCCCTGTAGCATATGATAACTTTGGTGGAGACTGATGGTTGCAACAAGCAGATTTTACAATTCAAGTAGAGTAACACAAGTGAAATTTGATTATTTCATCCTGAACATGCAAACCACCAGGGAACATGAAGGCAACATTGTTTTTGTGCAATACCACTTTAGCAAGAGATTTCTGGTTAAATGAAAAATACTTGTCTTAATCTTCTCTAATTTTTCTTCTCTCACAACTATTTTTAGGCTTTGCTGTTTCTACTGGGATACCTTCCCACCCAGTAGCCACGATGCCACCCCCTCCATACTTTCCAGCTGCTTTCAGTCCTGTTCAGTTACCATCACGAAATTCTTCCCAAGTTAAAAGCCCAGAATTCTCACAGACTTCTCTCTTGACAATGCGCTTTGCTTGGCAGAGCAGATCCCCAGTGCTCATGCCAGATGAGAGCAGTTCAGAAATCTCTGGAGAACACATGCATCTTTCAGATTCAGGTGGGTAAAACATGCTGGAAATCTGAACATAAGGCTATTGTGCAACTCCTGTGAATTTTTGCCCTTACTAGACACTGTTACTGTTTTTATTGTAGCTCGAGGAAGGTGCTTAGCTTTTATGGTGGCTTGTTATAAAAGATTTTCAAGCATTTTAAACTTGAATGTTTTGGGTTTTTTTTGAATCACAGTCATCCTATCTCCCATATTGAGTGAAATTGGACCTTGTAGATATAAATGGAATAGGAAGTCATTAAATTGGAAAAGCTAAGTTATCTTAAGTAGAGAGTATGTTATGTTCAGGGGGAGACACATAAGAAATAGGATGTGGATATAGCTTTCAAAGGTATGAGAATGCAGTTCTCTAGCTAAGAAGGCCTACTCTTTTTTAACAATCTTGGTGTTACTCACACTGATGTGGAATTGCATTGTTCAGAGTTAAAACAATGTAAGTTTCTGCTTGGCATCTTCTCTTTGTTTTACCTTGCCAGCCTTGTCTCCTGAAAAGATACCAAAGGGTAGAAAAGAATAAAAGAGCAATTTGCAAGAAATTAAAAACTGTTTTCAAAATGAGGGGGAAAGGAACAAAAAGAAGTCAGAATAAAACAGCTTAAAAGAGAAGAGAGTGCAAATTATAGTATAATTTAATGAGACATGCATCATGGATTACTTTAACTCCTAAAGCAACACCTGACTGTGATGCTGTGAGATAGTCCCATAGTACAACTGAAATTTTAATTTCTTAGTCTCTGAACTAGCTCAGGACAAGTATTCTCATTGAAAGAGTCTTGTGTCCTTTTTGTGCCTGAAACTATTATTTTATTGCTGGGTTAAAGGGAATGTGAACCAATTACCCCATGAAATTTATCAAAGAGCTTCAGAAATACTTCCACCAGTAGAAACGAGGTGGGTGAAGGTGAGGTTGATGGAGGGATGGTCTATGTGTGAATGAATCACAGAACCACAGAATATGTAGGGTTGAAAGGGATCTCTGGAGAACATCCTGTTCAACTCACCTGCCAAGGCAGCGTCACCTGGAGCAGGTTACACAGGAATGGGTCCATATCAGTTTTGAGTGCCTCCAGAGAGGGAAACTCCATGACCGCATTGGGCAGCCTGTTCCAGTGCTCTGCCACCCTCGATGCAAAGAGATGTTGAGGTAGAACTTCTCATCTACTACTCCCACTCCTGTCTCTGGGCACCACTGGAAAGAATCTGGCACGATCCTCTTGATACCTCCCTTTGAGATATTTGTATGTATTGGTGAGATTTCCTCTCAGTCTTCTCTTCTCTAAACTAAACAGGGCCAGCTCCCATGGTGTCTCATAAGAGAAATGCTCCAGAGCCCTAATCATCTTTGTGGCCTTCTGCTGGACCCTCTTCAGTAGCTCCTTGTCTTTGCTAAACTATGGAGATGAGAATTGAACAGAACACTCCAGATGTGGCCTCCCTAGGGCTGAGTAGAGTGGAAGGATCACCTCCTTTGACCTACTGGCCCCACTTTGTGATGCACTCCAGGATAGCATTGGCCCTCCTGCTCCAAGGGCACACTGCCACCTCGTCAGCTTGTCATTCACCAATTCTCCCAGATGCCTCTATTCAGAGCTGCTCTCTAGATGGTCAGCTCTCAACCTGAACTGGTGCTTGGGGTTATTTCTCCCCAGGCGTGGTACCCTACAGTTGCTCCTGTTGAACCTCCTTAGGTTTCTCTGTACCCAACTCTCTGCCTTATCAAGGTCCCAGTGAATGGCAGCACAGCCTTCAAGTGTATTACTCACTCCCTGCTAGTTTTGCATCATCAGTGGACTTGCTTAGAGTACATTCTATCCCTTCCTCCAGGCTGTAACATCAGGCTGTTACATCAGAGTAATCTTTTTCTCGAAGCTGGTTAGTGCAGTTGTCCTTGAAATATGCTTCAGTTGAAAGTGTGCTTGAGGACTGGGCTGAGCTGAGACTTTCCCAACTGTTGTGATGAGTCTGGGGTTTTACTGCTGGAAACATAAACATAAGGATATCATCAGTTTGTATAACACTTCATATTCTTATTTAAAGGGATAAGCTCTGAGCCATTGCTTCAGTCTACAGAGAGCCCTAGAAAAACCCTTTCCAGACAAGATGCTCAAGAAGAGACCGGAAAAGAAAAGAAAGGTGAATTACACAGCTGCTTGGACACATTGGTCTTGCCTTGTACTGGGAAGCACAAGTTGAAAGTTACAGAGCTTGGGCTCCTCTCCTAATTAAAGCATTCTGGAGACAGCATAGCCCCACACATGAGACCATGAGAAGGGACATGTAGGTTCTGCAACCCTTGCTGCTGTCAACCTACCGTGTCACCTCTGCCCCCTCAGTCATACTCTGGTGCAAGGGAGTTGAGAAGGTTAGAGAAACTGCACTGCTTGTCTGCCATTGAATTGAAGATATTTTGTGTGTAGCTGGGAAAGACAGAGGGATGAATGTAAAGCTATTGCGTGCCTATTATTGGACCAGAAATTTCTTTCAGTATGTTGAAAAGGACTTCAGCAGCACTGGTTGCATTTATGTGATGAAGTGAGCTATATAGTTCCTGCCTGCAGCAACAATGCATAGTATGAATGAGCAACTAAAGGCTTTTTGCTCCAGTTGGCAGCCCTAGCTTGACCTAAAAGAGAAACTCACCACTAGCTGCCACTCAGGGAAAAAAAAATTGAAGTAGAAGTCACCTTCTTGTGGTGAATACAGCCAGTAAGCTTCAATAAGATGATGAACAAATTTGTACCTTTGCAAAATAGAAAGTCCCTGGTTAGAAAGTCTTGTGTATACAAACACTGCTTGTTAAACTGTTTAATGAACTGGCTTGCAAGTCAGACAATTATAGCTACATAAGTAGTTCAGTGCTGTCTAGCAGCGTCTTCACTGTCATGTTCTGTAATGAACACATTAAGCAAGCATCACAAATCTCTAGAGGCAAGTAGCAAAAATCATACCATTTGTCCTTCCCATGTCTTCAGCAGTAGACTTGAGGATCAGAAGCCTCTTTTTTCACAGGTTACGTTTTTCAACCTTGTTAATTCAATTGTATTCTATAAAATGTTTTCAAAACTCAAAACCTTGCAATGTTCTGAAAATATGAACATTTCTAATTATTTTATGATATTTATTTTTCATTTATTCATCCTATGAAGACTGTTTACATTGATCTTTTCCCTCCTATTTAGATAGCAGTCAATTAAAAAGTAGTTTCACTGAAACTTTTTCTGCTCCCAAAGAAGAACAAAGAGAACAACTAAAGGAGGAGATTTCTTCATCTATCTTTGGCATACAGGGGAAGATGAAGACTGGAAACATAGAAGACAGGCAAGAAATTATTTTAATCAGTCATTCAAGCTGCAAAAACATGTTTTCCTTGATTGTGTACATATCATGTGGGTTATAGTTGGAATACAATGGTGGCAGATGTTCATGGACAGAAGCTGGACATTCCATATAATAGAAAATTGGTCTAGCCAATTTAAATGAACTGGTTTTGTAAGTATGATCCTCAAATGATAGAAGTAAGGTAAAAGTTGGCAGGGAGAGATAACATCCTTTGATATGTCATCACTTATTCTCTGATAAGCGAAAACGCAGCAAAAATAACTCCTAAGAGAAAGTTTATTCTATTAGCAGTAAGGTATTTATTGACAACATTGGAGGCAAGCCAGTTCATACTGGACAAAAACTTGCCTAACTAGTTTGTGTAAAATAAGCTATTTATAGCTTTAAGTTCATAGTTAACACCCTTTAATTTCCATATTAATAACTGGGTGAAATCTTGGGCGGAGCTTTCTTTTGGCTTTGAATTTGGGTAGTGGTCTCCTGACTTCATCCCTGGGGGTGGTCTTGAAGTGTCTTCATCACTGCTGGATTTCTGCATTTTCTTTGTTCAATGACATGACCTGTCAAACTTGCAAAACCTTGGCTCTAACTCCCAAAAATCTTGGCTCTTTACTGTTTCATCCTATTGAAATGTCTAGCTTAGTTCAATGTATGATTTCTAACTCATGGTACACTATTTTCTATAATTACTAGACAATTTGTCCTAGAACAAAGTTTCTTCAGCACTTTATGCTGTTTATCGGCCCTGCTATGCGAACAACACTTTGCAAAGCAGTATTAGAAAGGTTCGCAAAACTAGGGGGTTTTGGCTTCTTTTCTCTTTCATTCTCCAGTGGCCATCAGTTTGTCATGGTAGTTCATTCATTCTTGTCCTTCCTCTGCCTCTTCTGCTGTGCTGAGACCACTTCTTATATGCCTGTATACTGAACAGGTCAGTAAAGTAAGCCTTGTAAAAATTATTTGTAGAGAGGAGAAATACAGCATTTAACTTGGATCAGTTTTCTGACTTGGTACATCACTGCATTGCAAAAGGAACTGTACCAAGACACTGAGGCAATGCTCACAATCAGGCAAGATTGGATAGGTTGGCATTGCTGACGGAAGAAATGCTCGTGGGCTTGTTACCTTTCCTTGACTGATGCGGATAGAAGCAGCAGGTCTTTGGCACACTGAACCTTCCACCAAGTATAAAGAGAAGCAGCAACCTTCTAGGAAAGCACAGACAGAAAGTAATTGTCATGAGTGTGTTTTAGCATGTTAACTATGTGGGAACCGGACAGAGAAGGAAGACAGGGATCCCACGGCAGAAGGCTGAGAAGAGATGAAAGAACCATAAGCATGTCTCAGCCAATGGGCCTGTCCACATATGCTTTTTTGAGTTAGCAGTGAGCTTCTGAAGTCTGTGCCCTAGTCACCCCTACTTGTACTGCTTTGGTTCACATGATGTTCTTGGCATGAACTGGATGAAACTAAAGCACAGCATTTACTCCAGCTGAATGTATTCCATGTCTTCATGACATATGATACCAGGCCATAGCTGGTTTGAAGTAAGCTTCCCTCAAATGAATATTGTCTAATGTTGAGTCCTCTTCAGGAAGAGTTTTGGTCTATCGTGTGTTAGACAGTGAGATACTGACAAATGAAGATTATCCATGGTACAGTGGTGTTAGGCAGAGACGGGCTATAGAAAGAACGGTGATGTGCTGCATAACCAGCAACTTTATTAAACCCAAGATTTTTTAATATCCAATAGAAATTATTAGTGACAAAATTAAGGCTCCAGCACATTTCCAATGACATAAGAGGTGCTCATATATGCTGTATTATGCTTAATTTTGATTCAGCCTTCAATTTGGCCCTCTACAACATTGCAAACATTATTTTTTTCTGCTCTATCACTTTTCACCATCTAATTCAAACCACTCTGTCTGAAAGATAGTGAGTTTGTTGTGACCGTCATCACCTCTAGTCTGGAGAAAATTATTGAAGTATTTTTCCTTTCGACTGTTTTCTATTGTTAAGGAGAGACTGATAGCAGACAAAAAATGTTGCTTGCTAAAAATGTAATTAATGCTCAGTCTAAACAGGATGTTTTAAAGTGAGAAATAGATTCCCATGATAGTGAGACATACTTCACATTTTAAAAAATATTGCAGGGAACATGTACTGTTGCAAACTCCACATCAGCTCCAGAAGAATTTTGAAAAGAAAAGTAGTAGGAGAACATTACAAATAAGTACCTTCTTGTTCCTTGCCTAGGCCGGTCACACCAGCAATTGGTTTTGGACAGAAGACTTGTGAAAAATTTGTTGAAGAAGACAATCATCTCATAGAAAAACAGCACAAGGAGCAACAGGTACTGCTGTCATTGGTGCATTCACTTAGATTTTAACAACTTCTCATGGATTTAGTATTGTGTGGGCTCTGTTTTGGCTCATTGCATAGTAACACATTTTTCCACTGTTCTTTTGTGTGATATTGGAAGATTTTTCCCCAAAGGAAAAAAAACCTGTATTACTCAGTGACAATCCTATTACCCTACTGTTTCCCACTGTATTCCTCTCTTTCCACATATTTTCTGAGTCACAGTTTGTGCCAGAATCTCAAGGCACTTGGCTAAATAAGACATCAAAGTTGATTGTGTTAGTTCGCTTCGTAATATGGTCTCTTATGGCCACTCATGTGAGAATGGGGGCATTTCCAAGTACAGTTTTTATAGAAGGACCAAGTACAGTAGCTGTGTTGTGCTTTTTGCCATGCATGTAGTTTGAGATGAGCTTATTCCTAACACCTCTAGGTGTCAGACTTGGCATTTTGTTAGCCTTAGTGACTTGCACGATGCCTATTTCATCACTCTGTCTTCCTGGCAAAATAACCTCTCAAACTGATGCATTTATATATTGCTGTCACATTGTAAAAGCTACTTGAGCTTCCTTTGAAAACAAAGGAGGACATAATTTTTCTCATATTCTATCATGTAGATATTTTGTACAATCTTAACCCTTTGATTCTACTACTGAACGAAAGGAGGTGCCAAACAGTGACTGCTTCTGCAAATTCTCACACCATCACTGTAATCTCAGGGCTGTTTCTTATGTGCTCAGTTACCTGTAGCCAGTGTCTTTAAGACTTCTGGTGTCTGTGCTCTTTCAGTTATTCTAAATACCTTCCTTTCTGGAGAATGATTCTCAGGCTGTGACTCTTGGGATTTAATTTCTTTTTTTTCAGAGCAAGGCAAAAATAACACCTCGAAAGGTTTTTCTGAAACGAAAAGAAGGTATGGTAAAGCTCAAAAAAATTAAACATAAGCCTGTAAAAGAAGAGAGAAAGCATTCCAAAAGAGCTGGTTTGAATTACAGGAATCATTTCTCCCAGTCTGGCCAGGGGAACAGAGGCATACTGCAGCCAGGGGAATACTCTCAGTTAAATCTGAGGGTCAGTAGCTCCATGCAGATGGATACACATGCAAATAAATCAGACTGTGCTTTCGCTGGGTGGGAGATGAAGACTGACTGTGAAGCAAAAGTAGTTGAGCAAAGTGCAGAAGAAAAAGAAGTGATAGAGAGACAGGAAGACTCAAAGGAAAATCCTGTTGACCCGTCACAGAGAAGATGCCCTGAAATCCTGCAACCATGTCCTGAAGCCGTGACAGACATGAACCTACAAGTAAGTGAGGAAAGGGAAACTCATCATAAGGATTCTCTAGGAAAAGGGGGCAGAACTGATGGAAGACCTTTGGAGGGTACCCTGACAAAGGACCTTGGTAGGGTGGATCGGCCTCTGAAGGGCCATCTCATAGCTGGAGCAAAACCCTCCTTGGAAGTCCTGCAAAGGCAGTATCCGCTCCAGGATTTAGAAATAGATCGCATCAAGGAGGCAGAGTGCAGCTCTGGCCCTACATTCACTTTGGGTCAGAAGTGGGTTCAGACATGCCCACAGGAACTTGTTTTGGGAAGCCAGAATTCAGAAAACAAAATACAAATCCATACTGGGTTTAAGATGGTCAATGATAAAATAAGAAAAATTACGTGTAGCCCACCTGAGGCTGTGGAGAAGGGAGGCTCATCCTCAACTTTACAGCAAGAGTGGCAAAGGAAAGGAACATTTGCCTCGACGTGGCAAGCTGCATCTTTGGCCCGTGAGCCAAGCTGCTTATCTCGCAACAGTGATGATGACCCCAAATCTCATTATGTTCAGTATCCATCCCAGCCTGTGCCTCAGGGAGGAGATCACACTGAGAGACATTTGGATCTCTCTGATGGTGACTATGCTAGTGATGAGCCCAGTGGAACAGAAAAAACAGCTGCTAAAATGTACAGCAGATCATCAGCAAGGAAACAAGCTATTCAAGCAATATCAGGACAGCAAGATCTCTCCTGCAGCACAAGCAGCAGTGATTCTAGTACTGGGGCTGTCAGTCTGAAGGGGAGCCAGGCTGACTCTTCTCTTCAGCGGTCCCTATTTCATTTCATAAGATTGAAAAGGAGAGAGCATGAGCCTGAATCAAAGAATGAGAATAGGACCAGCAATGTTAAAAGCCCAAATCTGCCATCCTCAAGAGTGGTTCCGACTTCCAAGAGTAAAGATATCCCTGAAGTGGATGAACTACAGAAAACACTGTTTACGGACACATTAGGTAAAAGATGCCCAGGTTTGTATCTACAGTTATTTTTTATAAGGGAAGAAAATTTATCTTGGATTTATGACTCATTATGCCTGTGCTCCCTAGATATATGTCCACCTTTGTTAGTATTTCTCAACCTAAACTGGAAAAAAAAAAATAGAAGAGGGGAGAGATATATCTGCAACCCCCTTGTTTTGCTTGGCTCTCTCATCACTAGTTATTCTTTCTAAGTCTGTTTAAGGTCCACTTCCAGATGGAGACTTTTGATCCCATGAGATGGGTGAAAGGTTCAGTGAGCCTCTGAAGTCATCACTAGAAATCCCTCTAGCGCTTAGGTATGACCGACCCCTTGACAGAGAGATGTTCACATTTTTTATTTAACTTCCTCAGAGATAACATACATGACTTTTAAAAAGGTGGGCAAAATAATTTCTTAGATTTGTGTGTTTTGCTCCCAAGACGCTGAGAGCCTCACATCAGTGGCAAATTGTAATTTCCTAAGAACATCTTTACTCCGTTTGTCCTGTATATGGTCCCAGTTCCTTGGTCAATCAATATTTCTTGCTTTTTGGCCTAGTGATCTTACTTCTGGCAATGAAATGGCATCCTTCTTAAGCAGTCCTTTTTATTAAACAGTTTCTTGACTTTTCTCTTAATTTCCACTGAAGGTTTTCACTCACACTGACTCCTCATCCCAAATCCATTTGCTATCTCTTCGTGTAGGATCAGTCAAAACCAATTGTCCTGTCTGCAGTAATCACCAGGGCAGAAATATTCACTTTTCATGGCTCTC
The DNA here is from genome assembly GCA_013396695.1 of Sakesphorus luctuosus. NCBI lineage: Eukaryota > Metazoa > Chordata > Aves > Passeriformes > Thamnophilidae > Sakesphorus > Sakesphorus luctuosus. The sequence goes on along the minus strand of VWZD01007791.1, from coordinate 678,174 downwards.
AATTGTTCTGTCACAATATACTAAGCACACTGTACCTTGTGTCAGACTGCTGTTAAAAAAGGGCTCCTAAAGTGTCTTTGAAAGTTATATTCAAACTAAGGTTGAACTATCATGTGGTATTCACATTCCTGATAATGAAGTCAGCTACTGACCATAATATATCCCCAAATCTGTTTTATTTACTTATTTGTGGGGCTTGAATTGCACTGCTAAGAGCTATGGTGGCAAGGGAATACTTGCGCAATTAGGCAAATATACATTAATTCTTTTTGATAAATTAAGCAGTAAAGCTTACTACACTTATGCAGTCTGTGGTTTTAAATATGTAGAGAGAGTTTATAAATATTCACAACATACTGTGTACTAACATAGATGTTTGTACAGAAGAAACCCAGAACATCCTTAGCAGAGGATTAGAGACTGGTAATAACAGAGAAACCTCTTCACTGAAAGAAGTGAAAGAAGAACATGAGAAAGCAATGCATTTTGAGAGGTAAGTCTGTATACACTAGAAATTGATTTGTGTGTGCAGTGAGGCAAATGCTTATTTTAGAATACTTAAAATCAAGTTGCTAAGTTCTCCTTAAAGTTGGCTTCTTTTTGAGGAAATCTGTATTGTTCAGAACTGAAACACTTTAGGTGCCTAGATTGAAAGTAAAGCACCTAACTGAAGGGGGCTGGCTCTGAAATCACTGTTGCAGTTTGGATCTTAAAGCTCATGAATGCCAAGTGCTTCTCATAAGTTCTTGAATATCTTCAGATTACAGTGAAATCAGTAAGAACTCAGGATAATTTTTTTATAGGATCAGGCCTCTGATAGAGTAAAGGATGAACTTCTCATATCACATGCACATTAGGATAGTGTATTTTTCTGAGGTTAACAAAAAGTGTACAGCATACATCAACGACAACAGCGTTCTTATTTCAGGAATATCTGTCTTCAGAATAGACTGAGGATGTATTTGGGGCCATATAAATGAAGAACTTGAAAATTCAAGAGGGTTGCTTTTGTGGTTTTTAATTATTAAATGCTGAAAAGGTTTAAGTTTTGTTTGGTATTTGTTTACTTCTTTGTAGAAGAAATATAAGTTCTTATCACAAAATCCCTTCCATAAATAATTTTTGAGCTGTGAGGTTTGGAATGGGAGTGCCTTCACAACTATAAGTAATTACAGGTTGTGCAAATGCCTCTAATAAAAATTGAGGTTGCTTACAATAAAATCAAGTACGTATTTTTCATGTGATGAAATCCGTTAGAAATTATTAGGTACTATCTATTGTGAACAGAGGAGAGATTATTTCTTCTTTGCATTTCCAGCCTAGTTCTTAACTTGTCCAAAATTAGCATAATTTATTGATTCAAATTTTTAATATATAATGCAAATTAAGAAATTATTTTTCACATTTGCTCGTCCATTCCTCTTGATTGCAAAGATCATGAGATTAGTGCAAAAGGATATAGAATTACATTTATCAGTTTGTATAATTTCCTCCTATAGCTGTCTTTCAGCAAAATACTTCCAATGTCTTAAAAACAGATGCTTTCATTAAAGAACCTTCTTGGTGTGGCCTTGCAGACGTATTGGAAGATGATCTCTGGCTGACTGTGATAGGTGTTCCAGATGCAAATATTTGTGGGATTTGGCAGTGCATAAAACTGCTAATGAATCTAGGTGCTGCTTTTGTTTTACCAGTGTAAATTTTGACTCTGGAGCAATGTACTGGTGCAGAATTACTGCAGTGCCAGACTCTGCCAGCACTGCATTCTCTGCTTGCTGACAGTGCTGACTTATGGCTGAAATTACTTTGTTGGGGTTTTTTTCATAATAATGCAAGTTTTAAAAAGAACTTTCCATGGATTTATTTCTTTCATTAGCCATAACAGCATCCAGCATTTCCATACAGAGATTTACCCAAAAATGCCTGCCTAGTATGATGTGTACATTTTGTCACTCACTTTTTTTAAATTTATGAGCTAAAAGTAATTGCACAAGGGAGTTTATCATCCCTGGCTATGCTGGGTTGGCCCTGTGCTGATTTATGCAATCTGAGAATCTGCTTTTTATTTTTAAATCAGTAACCCTATTAGGAACACAGGATGACTGTCACATTGATAGTACTTCGCTTGTGCCTCATTGACAACTCGTGCTCACTGGAAGCAATGGAAATCTTTTTGAGAGCAGCATGACATACCTAGATCTGCCCAATCTATCAATTCTTTTGTTTCCAAGTTCTTTGTTTTCAGACCTTTTTAGGCAGAAATAATGTAAGCAAGAGGGTAACAATAGTTGGGATGTAGCTTGTTTTGTGTGTCTGCTGCCTAACAGAGCCTGGATAGCACTCAAGGCATCAGCCTGCGGGTCCACCTCTGCAGCACTGAGATAGTTGCTGATAGCACTTGGCATTAGCCAGAGGATTCAATTATGGTTATTTCCTTTTTTGTTCAGCAAGGACAGTTTATTTGCCATTTTTAATGCATCATTTCCTTGTAGTATGGAATCAGGATGCTTTCTAGACCAACAGCAGTAGCCAGCATGGTGGTGGTTGGTTTATTTTTTCCACCCGCTTTTTGCTGAAAAACATTTTTTTGAAAAAAAGACTTTTGCTTCATGCATGTTTTTGCCTCACAGACAGCTTGCTGTGATGTGCCTCATGCAGGGGTGTGCCTGGGATGAAACCAAGAATCTGAGTTAGCACAAAGTGCTTAGCATTTTTTAATGTATTTTCAACCTGTGTCTTCACGTATCTTCTATTTGTAATTTATATCTGAGGAAGGAACTGTTTAGAAGAAGCTCCAAAAAAGTACTGTGAGTGCTCCTGGTGTTGATAGTTATCACATTGCCTCAGGTCAGGATCTGTTTTCTAGCTTTGACTTACTACAGTACTTGTTCCAGTATATTGTGTTTCAGAGTTACTGGTCTGGATATGGAGCAGTGGTAGGCTGGACATAATCACTCAGGGGCTCTATTTGTTAATTTAACTGAAATAATTCCAGTGGAATTATTATTTCCATTGACTTTTGCTGAGACTTTCTCTAGCATGCCTTTAATCAGAATATTTGCCAGGCTTTTTTAGAATAGAAATTTTTTAAAAATTAGGTAATGAATTATAAATAGCAGTAGAATATGGAGAGGCTTTTTTTCTCTTTATATCTTTGAGAAATTTTATAGTTTGGTCCTGAGGTGCTAAACTCCTTTACTGACAGGGAAACATGAGGTCATGGCTGCCTTCTGCAGCTTGCATTGCTTTTCAAGTAATAGTGGTGGACAGATGGTGGCCGTAGGTCATGAATTGAGCTGGAAGCTCACTTTTCATATGTTAAGAGGAGAATGAAAAATAATTTACAGGATCACAGAATGTCAAGAGTTGGAAGGGACTCACAAGGATCATCGAGTCCAGCTCCTAGCCCTGCACAGTACAACCCCAAGAGTCACACCATGTGCCTGAAAGCATCATCCAAACGCATCTTGAATTCTGTCAGTCTTGGTGCTGTGACTTCCCTGGGCAGCCTGTTCCAGTGCCCAACCACCCTCTGGGTGAAGAACCTTTTTCTGATATCCAACCTAAACCTCCCCTGACACAACTTCAGGCCATTTCCTATGGGTCCTGTCACTGGTCTCCAGAGAGAAGAGATTGGTGCCTGCTCCAACTTTTCCCCTCACAAGGAAATTGTAGACTGTAATGAGGTCTGCCTTCTGTCTCCTCTTCTCCAGGCTGAACAGAACAAGTGACCTTATATTAAAAATGAACTAAGCAGTTAGACCAGAGTCATATAAATAAACTCTGTTTGAGGGTATGTAAAGATTTGTACTCTCCCCTCTTGTGGACCTTTTAAATGCACTTCCAGATCAGTCATGCCTTGAGACAGTGAGTTCAAAGGCAAAACCTCTTCTGGGTGCTGAACTCCCACATTTAACTCTTGGAGTTTATCTATGGAAACTGAAGTACCTTACTCCCTTTAATTCAGGTCCATGGCTAATCTGATTTGTAGTAATGACTGGGCTGCTGGAAATACAGCTCAGTCCTCAGCCTTGCATGATGCAGGGCATCACAGATGCAATGACATGGAACAAGTTGTGCCTTCTGCAGGTCTGCCCTAATTTAGCTGTCTGTCTGAAGAGAAAACGTATTTAAAACCCTTAAGTTCATGGTCATTATGTTGTCAAAAAATTTCAACTAGAATTGTTTCCAGCTGCTAAATGGAATAAATTTTGCAGCTGAATGTATGCACAACTCTTCCCAGTGAGGAAGTACCTCAATTTTGACAAGTGCTGATAACTGTGTGCCACACCCAGCAGTACCAGCATATAAGGGACATGCTCAAGCCCTCCAAAAATCATGCCCAAAGAAGGTACATCTAAAGACAGTCCTTCATTACAGTCTTGAATGCCAACTTCATACTCTTTTTCCTTCTAAACAGAACACGAATAGACCAGCTCAAGCCTGTCAGGAGCCCGGAGCTGACTCACCCTTTGGATTACAATAGAGATCAAACTCACCCACTGCAGAAAGACAAAATTGCCCAGAGCAAGTTCAGAGGAGCAACTAGATTCACTGGAGAAAATGTGAAATCAGAAGAAGTACAAGTAAGTTGTGTTCTATAGAATAAATATGCAATTCTCAAAAATTAATATCTCTCCATGCAGACATCTTTATGGTTGTACCTGAATCCTTTAGTTTGCCGCACATGGCAAATTATTCACACCACTTCTTGAGGACAGTTGAGTTTTGTATACAGTGAAGTTTTTTAATGTTAATAGGTTATTGTTTTGGTTTGTGTTTTCAATGTATGTCCTTTTTTCTTTATATAAGAAAAGAAATTAGGTTGTGCCTTCCATTTCTCAAGGAAGGCTGGGATATTCCCATGTTCCTTATACTTCCTTGTACTGATTTGCCCAGCTGAGCTGGCTCTAGAAAAATTTTCAACTCCTGATCATAGTGGACTCTACATCTTGTTGATACTAGGACCCATTGTGCCAAGTGCAACAGAGTTAATGGTCATCATTCTCTATTCTCCTCCCTTAGGTTAGTGATCAATAATTTTTTGCTTTAAACTTATCCTGATCTTTGGTTTTGGGGTATTTTTATAATATCTAGCTGTATGTCTAACAATCTAACCAGCCTGAACATCCCTGAATCATTTATTATGGTTTCCTCTAAGTTCCTTTGGAGATTCTATCTGTTTAAATCCTCTGTTTCAGCCTTCCTAGTGATAAAGTCATCTCCAATTATCTGTGTCCATTATCCCTATTAAAACCAGCTAGACATAATATGACTTAAGGGACAATTTTCTTGAAGAGTCACTGATAAAGAGAGAAAAAATAGTGAGCCATGTGAAACTAATAAAGGAGATGGGGCAGCTAAAAGCTATATTCTTACAGGATAGAGCAGTAGGAAATGGAAATACTCAGAAATATCTTGAACAATGTTCTGCTGCAAAGGATGTCTAAACCAAACTGATATATTTGACAGCAAACTGACAATTTCAATTATGACTAGAAATGTTTCAGAACACTCTCAAGCACATGGTGACCCTTGGGGGTGCTCCTATACAGGGCTAAGGGTGGGACTTGATCTTTGTGGGTCTCTTTCAACTCTTGATATTCTGTGATTCTGTGAACAATTAGAACTGACAAGATAGTATTTTGTTCAAACTTTCTGTACCTTCTTTACTTTTCACTTCTATATTTTTGAAATACGTATTTTTTTGCCATACACATGGTGAATGTTTGCTCATGTTTCATATTTCTGTAGAGGTAATATTTACAATGGGAAATGTTTCAATGAGATTATTTTAGTATTTTAATTTAAAGTATTTTGAATTTCCTCTATGTGAAATATTTTAAAATACTAGGTTTCTTTTGTTTGAAATTAAAAAAAAAAAAGTTAGGTTTTCTACCAGGGAATAATTTTCTTCACAGCACAGACTTTTCTCTGCTCACTTAGTAACAATTGGTTTCTTTTAAATATAAGACTTTGCAGAGTAGTGTGTGTTTTATTATTTTGGAGGGTTTTGTTTGTTTATTGGCTTTTGTGAAATAATTTCAAATGTGTTCTTTTTTTTTTTTCTTTTTATTGCAGACCTTTATACTGTAGACCTTTAAGCAGAACAAAAAACACCATGTTTCTTTCTGGATGTGTAAGGTGGGCATGCCTAGCTCAGAACAGGCAATGACATGGCACATCTTTTTTTTTTTTAACTGACAGATATTAAAACAGCAGATTGCTGGACTGCAGGAGGAGCTCAAGAGAAATGAGTCCTCCTGGCGTGCTTCCTACAGCAAGCTGAGACACCAGGTTGAGTTGCTGACCAGGCAGAACATGGAGCTTCGAGATGAGCTCAGAGTTTCAGAACATCAGAGGTGGAAAGCAGAAAAAACCCCAAAAGCTGTGAATTTTTTGGACAGAAAATCAATGACCCCGGTACTGGAAAATATTGTCTGCTTAAATCTGTCTAAAAAATTAAAATACAGCAGTAGTTTCATTTTGGAGCTGTCCTGTGTGAATACTCTTCCTCCACTCCTGCCATGATTAGCCTGATGGAGGCGAAATCAGATCTGTAGTTGGTCATGTTGAAATATCTCTTTGTGTGGTCCTCTTCCCCATAGCCTTACTTGTCCATGAAGTAGTGAGCTTCACCTAGTGATACAGCCAGCCTATCTTAGACACTTATATCAGGTCAAATGTCTTCCTCCACTAACCAGAAAGGGAGTCTAGATAACTAATTTACTTTCAGGGCCTAAATTAGCCATCTAAACTCTCCTGAAAATAATCCTACTCTTCATACAAATAGTGGCATTCATCTTTTTAATAAAACATCAGTTCAGGCTCATTTCTAGCAAAAGATATAGTGGAACCTTTTATGAAACCTAATCAGTTCTTATTTTATGCTGTAAACTTTCTGGTAAGGAAACATTGTCAGTGGTCTGCATTTCAAAGGTGTAAGTTGGATTCTTGAATTGGAGTTACACTGGGGTGGAGCAGGAAGGACAATCAGGGTGGAAAATACAGCTGTCTAGTGTAAATGTCTTTGCTGATCTCCTAAAATAAAAACAGTATAATCATAGGTTTACAGGGTGTCTTGTAATTTTTTATTCAGAATCCCTCTTGTTTAGTATACTTGTAGGATTATTTGTTACCTTATTATGTAACTGAATCATTTTGTGCAAGGGAGTTAAAGGAAGTTAAAGTTACCCACTTCTTACACAGGAGACAGCAAGTCTTGGTGAAATTAAATGTTTCAGACTAGAATACAAGAGGCATAAATTTGGTTTAAGTGGGTAATCAAATTTTCCTCTGGATTCAAGGGAGAAAAATGCATGTTTTGTGGGATCAATTTCATCCTATGTGTGTCAAGGCAATTAGAACAAATAATTATCTTCTAGATGGTACAGTCTGGTGAGATGAATCCTAGCTTTCCACATAATGGCTGAACCTAGAAGAAAGTAAAATCAAACTATTTACTTTTAGGCATTTAACTAATTTTCTAATTTAATTTCTAGTAATGTATCTTCAAAAGATGTTAGAACCACCAATTAACCTGTCCTTTGCTTTATGGAATGAAGAAGTTTTGGTCTGTCTTTTTATTTGATTTTAATGTACTTGTTAATGAGATTTTTCACCTAACACTGCTAAGTTCTATTGAAAATGTCATTCGAAGTTGTATTTCATTTTATTTTTAATTTCCCCAAACCTATTTGCTCATATGCCTCATCCTTTTATAGATTTTGAAGTTCAGAAATAAAAAGATTAGTCACAGGTACAGAATGAAAGCATACAAAAATTCCAATAAAAGCAAGGAGAAGAAAAAGCTGATTGACTTCTGCTGTAGGCCAAGTTCCTGTTTTACTTCTACTGCTTTGGGATATTTGGTGATGTAGAACTACTATTCAAACCACTGAATATTTCTGTTGTGTCAGAGTAACATTGGGATGCTGTATATTAAGATACTAGGATGGCATCTACAAAGATTTTGTCTGATACTGGGGAGTTTCAGTCCCTAATAGAACATGTGGAGTTTCATTAATTGTGTTTAAATATCATAGTTTTTCTTACTACAGGAAGCCAGATGGCTTTGAATGCTTTTTTATTCTACTAGCTGTGACTTGAACTTAAAATGATATTATTTATAACTAATTCTCCACTAGGTTGCAGAAGCTATTCTGAGAGAGACAGCAACTTCATCCAAACACAAAGGAAGTTCATGGAGAGATAATCAGAAGAGCCACAGCATCTCTCACATGGGGCTGAAGACATGTTTACAAAAACACTTCATTAGAGATATGAATACTAAAGTATGTATTCCTATTGCTGGTAGTTGCTTTTCCACACTTTCATATATATACTTAAAAGAATGCTCTTTGAAATCAAAATGTCTGCAAATGAAAGTGTGCATACACATGGTCGCATTTCCTTGCTTGTACTCTCATTCTACATAATTTTGCTTGCAGTTTTTCTTCTGATTTTTGCAGACTGGTTTTACAGGGAATCTCCATACCTTGCCTCAGCAAACCACAAATCTAGTATTTTACTATTCAAGGCTTTACTTGCCAGTATATACTAGTGGCTTTCTTCCTGTTAAAGTCAGTGTGAAAATCACTTGGCTTTTTACAAGTTGTGACATGTTAACTCAGTATGTCAAATGAGATTCTTGTTCCTGGCTGGTATTTCCATGGCTGCTCCTTCATAACCAGATTACTGTATTTCCTACACATCTCAGTGTTTAGAATATAGATGTATAAATATCTCATCATGCTTTTCTTTCTCTTGGCTTTGTGTTTCCTGTTTCTTATGAGCACCTTGATTATTATAAGTCTCCTTTTTTACTTTTGCTCACATTTAGTTGAAATCTGTGTTTTATTCAAGTGAACAGTCACTCTGAAATTCCTCCTACTTACTGAAAACGATTCCATTGACTAAAGCAGAACTTAGATTAGCCAAGATACCCTGCTCTCTGCCTGCCTAGAGATATAAATAAAATGTGAAATATGTCAGATGAGAAGGGGTGCCACTGTTCCACTGTAGTGAGCATGACAGCCTGTGTTTTGAAAGTCACTAGATAGTAACTTCAGTGAATTCTCTATGGTGCCATACATGAAGAGAGATAATGGTAAGAACATCTTTACATTGAATATACTCAAATAGCAGACTGTGTGAAACAGTTACTTCAAAGAGGGTAGACATATTATGTGCCTGCCTTCAAGACTGTGTTTCTAAGCAGTATATGTTGTTCATGAGTCAGAAAATGGATGGTTAACTGCAGGAAATTGTTCTGTTAGTTCTACACTGATGTCTACAGCTGGAATCTCTCCATTCCTCTGTGCTGCAGTGGACAGAATAAATAGGAAGACAAGTAACATTCAATGTACTATCTGCAGATACAGCAGTCAGTAAAGTCAAAAAACTAGCTTTGGTAGCTTACCCTGGAAATTTTCAGATTATGAGTGAGTTTGTTTCATCAAGTGCTCTTGCAAAGCACGTTAAAACCATAAACATTTATTCTACAGAGAGATTCCCTAAGATCCGTTGAATTCATTTTCCTCCTGTGGCACACAGCCATGAGCAATAAAAATTGTGACTTCAGCAGCAGTTCTGAAAAGGGGGAAGTTGAGGACAGTAGACTTTTGGACTCACTGTTATCTGAGCTTTCACCATCTAGCCAGCATTGGATCCAATCCAACTGGAATCTGGCACAAGCATGAGCTAGACCAGTAGGCATAGTGCCCAGATGTCCTGAGTGAACTCTAAAATGTTTGACAGAGACACATGCTCTTTATCTGATCTGATCACACAAAAAGGCTTTACAGTGAATAGAGTGGCTGTCAATTATTTGAATCTAGAATTGAAGGCTCAAGTAAATGGAAGAATAAACAGAAGGTCAGAATCTGTGTCATAGAGGTAGATCTGAACATGGTGACTCAGTTGTGTTTGCTCTGTATTTGAGCTCTTTTGATAGCAGGTGGATGCTTTCCCTCAGGGATTCTCTGAATTTAGACAATTCTGAATTTTGGACAGAGATAAAATAAACTATGACACTATTTCTGTCCAGGATTGAGAAACTGTACAGAGGAAGACATAAAAGTTAATGGAAACACATCAAAGTGAATGGGATAACCTTGAGCCACAGAAGGGTGGGCAGGCATTGAAACAGGCTGAACAGGGAAGTGCTGGAATCGCCATCCTTGGCACTGTTCACAAAATGGGTGGATGTGGCACTTTGGAAAGTGATTTAGTGGCAGACTTGACAGCTGGGTTATTGGTTGGAATAAATAGTCTTAGAGCCTTTTCCAACTTAAAAGATTCTATGGTTCTAGGATTTAAAGAACAGATGAATGTACAACATACTTAAGTCAAAGCTAGCTTGGACTAGAGAGTTTCATGAGCTGTAACCAAAAAGGCAAAGTAACAATTGCTGTCTGATAATTTCTGTCCAACCTAATAGAATTTGAGGGTATGTACCAAAATAATTGGGAAGCAAGTCTCAATAAGGATCAATACAGGGTGAAGATACAAATTATTTTAAGACATACAGATTTTTTGAAGACATGATTTTATGAAGCAAAGAACTTCCAGATCCAAGAGATGTTCCACATCTCTGAAAAATATGCATTCTGGCCTGTACTACTTTTAGGGATGATTTCTCTTTATACTGTAACACAACCTGCCTTGTAGGAAACTGTCCACTTCAAGTTGTGCTTTAGTGGGACAAGATAAATGTCCGTTTTAACTGCACATCATTAGCAATTCTTTTAGAATATGACTTAAAAAGTGAAACGATTTGCCAAAATTGTTAATATTTATTAATAATATGAGTCCTCTGTAAACAAGTAGATTTATGAATGTTGCACATTAGCAAGAACAAGTTGCTGGTTTCCTGCCCAACATGCAACTACAGGTAGACGTTAATTATTTATATGATAAAATATCCATTCCTTTGCATGGCAGAGGTGGGAGAGGAGGTGGGAGGAGAGGAGAGGAATTCTGCTGAAAGCTGTATGGGTAGCATTACTCCATATTTTTGGTGAAAAGCTTTCAGCCAGGGTCAAATGTGTCCTCTTTCAATCTTCTTAGATGGATTTTCCTGTCTAATCTTACAAGGGATTTTGATGATCTTTGAGCATGTTATTTCCTTGCCTATGAATGTTCTTGACAGCTTCTAACTCTGAATCAGGAAGGTTCTGTGAATATGTAGACAGATTTTTATAACATTTGAATTTTCCCTGGTTTATCCATGAGTACTTGTTGTTTTTTCCTCACCTTTTTGGTCTGTTAGGGGGGAATGTAAACTCTACATGACACAAACTGTGATATTTGAAGGTTACGGTAGATCCTTGTTTATGGGAATTGGCAAGTGGGAGATTTCCTGGAAAATTTGATGAGGAATTGTAGGTATTAATGTATGTGAGGTAAAAGCTCATTAGAAAATTTTAAGCATTATTGCTAAGCGTGAGGATCCAGAAGAAATATTTGTAGTTTCTATTGTCTAGGTGGACACTGAGTAGCAATACTATTACACACCAAATCAGTTCTTATGGGGTCAGAACCACCTTTTGGGGGGTGTGTTTGTGCATGTGGAGGGGGAAGGGATGGATTGAACCTCACGGAAGTGGGATGACATCGTATTCCTCATGGCAGCCCCAAAGCCCACATAGAGAAGCCCTGGAGCAGCTGCCATTCACAGAGAGGGAAAACTTTCTGCACTTTCTGAAGATGCTGAGTCAGCTGGCTTAAAAGTATCCAGGCAGGAAAAAACCCAGTTCATTTTTGCCTGATTCTACTCACTGAGCCAGGTCAATTTTCCTCTGTGGTTGCTGGTGCCTCATAAAGGAGGGACTGGAAATATATGGCTGGGGACAGAAGAAGAGGAGTGGGACTTCAGTAATCCGAATTGAAATTAGTTTGAGCTGCTGTGAAACTGCACTAATGCTTTTCAAGTTCTTTTAAATAATTCCCTAGTTTCAGTCTTGAGATACTTAGCAAAGAAATGATGGATTAGGAGCTCTTTACTTCTATCAGTCTGGAATTTATGAGATATTATCTCCTAATCAGAAAGAATCTTAAAGGTCCTTAGTACTATACCACTTGTCTCAAGCTGAAGTCTCAAGTATATTTTGACAGTTTGTCCACTCCCTTGCACTTGAAAATCTGATTATATATGGAGAATTCAGGCATATTTGGAGAATCTACTTGCAAAAAAATCTCCAAATGTAAAATATAAAAGAATATACAATATACTATATATATACTATGTAAAATAATATTACTCTTTTTGACAATGAATTTTATTAATTTATGTACCTTTTGGTAACCTTATCTGAAAGAGCTAATCTGTTACCTATCTCCTGCTAAGAACCATTTTATGATTTGAGGGAATGAGTTAGCCTTTTAAAATCCTACAACTTTCTGGTGTTGCAATAGGATTTCTTGCTTGGTTTCTTGCTTGTAAGCACATCCATTCAGTTGTAATATAATTTATTGATATAAATAAGAGATTGCCATCCACATTAACAGTAGATCCCCTACATTTCATTGATCACATGGAGAAAATTTTACAGCTGTTGAACAATGATCATTGCTATCAGAGAAGGAGCAGTGCACTCTTCCCATTTGTGCTTTGCTGGTCACATTCAATAGCTCATGGACTTGAATAAATGAAGCTGATGGCAACTATATCCTTTACATGAAGAGCTTATACTCACCTTCTCAATCAGCCACTCTTCAGTGTGTGAGGCATTTCAAAATCAGAGTTATCAGGTATCATTTCCAACCTTTTTTTGTTGTTTCTTACCATCATGTGCACCATGTGCTCCTAGGTATTCACCAGCTCCATGCATTAGAGCTTCTTCTGTCATTTCTGGGATAACTTAGCAATGTGGGCTGTGAGGCTTTGTCTATGTCTTTGTCTCGTATTGCCAGACATTTCTGCATTCAGTGCCTTCAATGTTTTGGCCAGGCAAGGGTACAGCCTCAGTTTTCCTGTCATACCAACATAGTTTTCTTTGCAATTGCAAACCCATGAGAGTCATCATGTAAATCTCATATATTTCATGGTGGCCATGTAGGAATATTTTGTTTCCTCTGTGCTCTGATCAAAGGTATCCATGAAAAATTGGGGAAATTATTCCAAGTATCTGTGACTTTTCCGGTCTAAATAACTGCTAAATTTTGTTTGAAAATGTTAACATCTCTTTGCCTTCTGTGTCTCTTAGTGTCCTACAAGGCTTGTGTCAGCCTTGATTAATGGAGATGTATGAGATCAAAACCTAGAAAGAGTGGACATCTGGCAAGTTAAAAAGAGCTTTCACACAATATATTTTACTAGGCTCAGCTCAGTTATGATATCCCAGAGTAGAGTATATTTCCTGCAGCTGGCAGGGTGATTGAGCCTGACAGCAGCTGCTGACCTCACAATGCACCTTGGATTACCCTTGATTTGCATCATTGTCAAAGCACAGAGAAATGTTAGGAACAAAACCAGACTCCAAGACAGGGTTATGTATAAAATGCATGTCTGTGTGCGTGTGTGTTTTTGTGTGTCTCTGTGGATATGTCCACATACACAAATAAACATTTTCCTGAAGTTTTAGCTGCTTAATGATGCACCTGTTGTAGAAGGATTTTTAATGCTATTTGAAGGTATTTATGTCTTAATACAACTTACTATAATTTAATATAAATGTATTCAAACCTTTTAGACAGTTGAGAACTATGTGCAAAGAGATGATTCTTTGAGGTCAGTGACAAAAGAACATCAAGAAAAGAAACCATCTAACAGCTTCACTAGCAGAAGCACACCAACTGGCAGGAGGACGCTTCACCAGGGAAGACTGACACCTTTTGAACCAGAAAAAGTAAGTCACTAACAAGGTCTATTTAAAATGCCCTTATTTTCTTTTTATAGAATTGTTCAGAAGCTGTATCAGCATCCTGAACACCACATGGCTGATGCTTGGTCTTTTTGCCCTGGAACTAAAGGGGGGTTTTATCAGAAATGATCTTAGAGACTGTTCACACATTGAGCTATTCAGACACCTGCAGGTCAGGTGGATGAATGCTTTGAAACCTGCTCCTCTTGCTTCAGAAAAAGTTCTGAGGTGATCATATGCACCAGGCATCAGGGTATTGCATGGGCCAGTGGCTCCCAGGGAGAACACAGTCTTGCAACGTCAAGGCAGCACATGGAGTCCAGCAGGGCACTGCCTGTCTCACAGCTCCAGCCAAGGAGGAGGGCAGGTTGGGGATGGAAGCGAGGGTCAGATGAAAATCCCAATTACCAAAGTCTATAGTGATGAGACAAGTCTGGGGTCATGACAGGAAGTCATCCTATGAGTCAGGGCTGGGATTTGGATCAATGAGGTACACGGCCAGGTACAGACGCGACTGTAATGCAATCCAGTGTGAACCAAATGAAATGAAGGTTCCAAGAGAAGGTGAGGAGTGTGTGTGGGAGAGCAGTGATGCAGGCATGGCCTTGTCTGAGGCTTCTTCCAGCTCTTTCATCCTCCTTTCTTCAAAACATTCTGAACCAAGCTTAGACTCCTGTATGGTATCCACACACAGACAGCTAAACAAGGAAGCAGAAGTGACCTCTGGTCATGTCACTTACAGCTCCCATCTTACAGTGAAGCATGACTATGGGTCAGGGCATCTTTGTTTTTCTTCAGGTTGTACATCAGCACCCTCCTGCTGGAAGAAGAACAGATGGTAGGAAATCACCTGGAGTTATCTCGTATCTGAGTGGTCATTTTGAGGCTAACTCATCTTCCTGTGTGAAAGGTAAGATACATGGAAGCTTTGTGCCTGCTTAAAGTGTTCTGTAAATGACTTGAAGACACTGGTCCCCAACTCTTGACTCACAGAGAATGTTGTCACTAAAATATGCCTATTATTCTTGGGAGAATTATGAAATTTGTATTTTACAAGAGAGGGAGAACAGATTGTGCTGTCACCTGCTTACTCAATGAGTTTATTGTCCTGGCAATTCAGAAGGTGGAAGAATGAATTTGGATTGCACTTCTTTTTGGTCCAGGATAAAGCACTTTTGGAAAGATGGACAAGATGTTAGCAAATATTATCAGAGTAAGAAACAATGTGTGACCATACTCTGAGAGTTAGCATCTCTAAAAAAACTGAGATAGGTATGGAAACATGTGATTCAGCAATTTTCATATGATTTCAATGACCCCTTTAATTTTTCTTACAGGCACATCTTTGCCCATTTCAGATAGCTTAGAAGACATGTCCTTCTCACATAACCATAGCAATGAAACTCACAGCTTTACATCCTGCAATAACCATGAAGAGACAGAGGTATTTCAACATGTGACTCTATAAAATAGAATTTCAATGAATCTGTGGTCTTAGTGTTCATATACAGCATAGTAACTCCCATTCTGCTAAGAGTAATACTCTCCTGGATTTATTTTCTTGCCTCAACTCACGATATAAGTGCAATATTTAAAAAAATATTACAATGGCTTTCAAATAGACCAGATTTCTCTATCAATATATTCCTGCACAACTGTTGAACATTAATAGATTTATGTTGTTAGTTAACATTTTAATTTTGGCTGAGGAAGAAGAAACTCTTAAAGAGACAGAACAATTTCTCAAACCTCAGAATAAAGTGGCTTTTGTGACCACAGAGAGGAGAAGTGATATAACCGCAGATGACAAAAAAGTATCTACAAAGAGTTCTGCATTTCTGCATGCTGAAGCAAAGGTTTGAGCTACTTAGGATTCTGGTTCTTACATGAACAGCAACTGCCTTCTTTCCATTTGTGAACAGAAATAAAACACAGCAAGAAAGAGAAAATACTCTGTTCCCACTTCCTATGTCATGCAGCAGGCACAGCATTAGGGATCTATCTGACAACTTTGAGCACAGTGTTCATAGCCGTCTGCTGAAGCATATCATTGCCCTGTGGGGAGCAGTATTCCCTGTTCCTTTGGATCCCATAATTCAAAATTCACCACACCTTCAAACTATAATTAACATTATCTAGTAACTGCTCGGGATGCTATGTGCCAGATGTCAATTAACTTAAGGCCCTTTACACTGCCAGACTGCAAAGAGCACCAACATTCAGAATAGCCCTGTTACACAGACAGCATTACCTAACAGATAAGGGCTTTGTAATTGGTTTTGGAAGAGTGACTCTAGCTAATAGAGGTGCCTTTCTTTGTAAATCAGTAATTCAATATTCAGAGATAGTTCTGCTCTCTGTTCTTGTATGTGTTTATTTTGTTCATTTCGTACAGTGCAGTTTTGCCAGAATGTGCTCCTGGCAACTCACTTTTGCACTACCTTTTTGCTGCCTTTAGCTTTTCGGCCTGAAGATAACTTGAGTTAATGTGCAACATTTCTAGTTACAACTAAAATATAAAAATTCATTGCAAATGCAAGCTGATACCCCAAAGAAGAGCATCTTTCCTGTGTGTGTGTGACACAGTAAATATGAGTTTTGCACAGTTGATTAAAAGAAATGAAAATATTTTAAAAATATTTGTTTATATAATACTGACTGTGATGTTTTCATAATGTAGCCTCCAAAATCAATATTATCTAGAAGGTCAATGTTGCATCAAGAAAGCAGAATCAGTGAGGAAGATGTGCAGGAAAAAATAGAGTATTGTGATGGAAAGGTGAGCAAAAATAGAACTTTTTTTATTTTTGGTTGAGAGTTATTCCCTTTTTGTGGGTATTCTGATAAAATTGTAACCGTATGGCAAAGCTGTAGTGCATCTTCTAGTTATTTTCTTCCAAATTAATTATATTATGAGACTTGATATATGCTGAACAGAACCAACTGCCATAGTAATGTCAGGAAAACTGATTAACTGAAGGCTATGCTAGATATGAAGTCTTCTCTGACTAGTGTATTTCTTGTAGAAGAGCACACTGATGGCATTATTGGCAGATATTGTTAAGAATTTTTCAGATCTCTGCTTGCAGCCACAATTAACTCTGTAGCACTGTATGTCTGTACAGGGTTACTTGGAAAAAAATGATTAAGCTACCATGTCAGAAATCAGTGTTAATACATCAGGTTCAATCATTTTGGCTCACACAATCCAGAACCAGGGTCTCTCCAGTGACCTGTGTGGAAGATGTACAAACATACATGAAACTAGTCCATGAAACTCACTGAAGTTGGTCAAGGAAAAATCTAATTGGCTTCCCTATTGCCCCAGGGCTATGCATCTTACCTTGCTTAAATGAAAAACAAGGTGGTGGGGTGAGAACCTGGGACACATGATAAAGCTAAGTTCATCTTGTGATGAGAAAATTTCTTTTGGCCTCTTTTACACACAAATGAGGCAAAATAATGAATATTCTGCAGAGATAACTTTTGAAATACAAAGGCATAGCATGACTTAGTTCAAGCTCCAGTTTAACTGGAAGGCAGTGCAATGCTGCTCATTTCCTTTGACTTCATTTCAATAAGATGCTCTGTGTGTCTCAAGGTAGAAGAGGTTCTTACTGATGGACGCCGAATCCTCACTTTCTGCAACGGTACTAAAAAAGAGATTAGTGCTGATAAAAGGATGACAACGATTAGCTTTTCCAATGGAGATGTAAAGAAGATCATGCCAGATCAGAGAGTGGTGTGTAATTTTTTTCTTTATTGAAAATAAAATTATTAATCTATTTTCCAACAAGGTCCTATCATATCTATCTTGATCTATCAATTCTGAGAGAAATTGATAAGGAAGAGTGTTGGTTTAACAACTCTGAAGAGTGAGGCTGCTTCATTTACAAGGACAAAAGTGGAAAGGCATCAAGGCAACAGCCAAAGAAGGAACAAATGTGTAGTTGGCCAAGTAGGAGACCGAAAGCATGGGACAGGGGCAGCCACCTGAAGAAGGGACTGGTTCTTATACGGTTGTAGAGGAGGTAATCCCCTTGGCAAAATATAAATACAAATAGTTAATAATAATGTGAGCTCCGGTGGAAATAATTGAGTCGCACTGGGACTATTTTAAATTAATTGTTCAAGGATAAGAACCAAATACAAGAGGTGAGAGGATGACTTTCATGTGTGCACAGTCCTCCTGTATGTTACACAGATGTATGCTATGTCACCTAGGCACAGCCTTGAGGAAGAGGGTGAATGAGAGGAAGGAACAGCAATGTGAACATAGCTACTTTTGTGGATGGCAGATGCAGAAAATTATCTTGAAGTTACTTTTTTAAGATGGCTTACTTTTAGGCACACTGTTATGGTTGAATCTGCTTATGAAAATATTGTGAACATGCTGCTAACACTTCAGTGTTCTTCCAGATTTATTATTATGCAGATGCACAGACAACCCACACTGCTTATCCAGATGGCCTGGAGGTGCTGCAGTTTCCTAATAATCAGATAGGTATGCAAGAGCTAATAAATGTGAACTTTTTGTACAGATTTATTTCTATTATGAAAGAGTGGTCTGAATTCTATCGCCAGCAGATTAAGTATTTTCTTGCCATTCGCATTGTCTGTATGTTTCACTTCCAGTATATTCCATCACTTCACTGCTCAGTTTCCTCCTACAAAGCAAATATAATGGAATGCAAATACATATTTTCTAATTTTGATTATCTGATTGTGATTCTTTATGTTTTTAGTGGTATTGAGCATATAATTTCCATCATCACTGCAATGTCCAAAAAAAATCCTCACCTAGCTCTGTGTAAAGAAACATGAAAGAACAGTAGACAGACTTTTTACATCTTCTTTTCCACAGAAAAACATTATCCTGATGGCACACAAGAAATTGTGTTCCCAGATCACACAGTGAAATGCCTCTATAGTGACGGATTGAAGGAAACTTTTTTCCCAGATGGCACAGTAGTAAAAGTAGAAAAGTAAGTCTTCTATAAATGACAGGAACCAGGCACTGGACACAGGTACAATGATACTGACATTTAGAACTGTGGCTGGATTTTGCATAGCTTGAAAGTTCCCAGATGAAGGGAGAAAAGATTTTTAAGATAACAAGGGTTTTGCTAAAGTGTGGCACTAAAAATTGTTCATTTCCTCCTTGAGTGATAAGTTACCATTCATCACTGGCAAAGTGACTGTGAAACATTTCTCATTTAGTTCCATGTGACTTGGTCAGAGTTGCTAGGAGATCACCAGTCAGTGTTAACAATATGGGTACTAAAGGACTCAGAATGAGGGCTCCTGAACTGTATTCCTATCCATTTGGCTCCCTTTCTCATCCTATATTGTCTCTCTATTCTTCCAAGCAAAACAAAAAAAAATAAAACAAAAGGAATCTCTTACTTGTGTCTCTTATGGGCTCAGGAAGGATCCTGTAGTAAAACAGATTTTCTGCCTGCAAAATGCCTTGAGATCCCTGCATGAAATCATGTAGAACAAAGATCTCACCATCTACTGGCTATTACAGTGTGTATTGAAATTTTTTTGTGAAATCACATCTCTTATGCCTTTCCATGTGAATTTTGAGGGTTTCCACTTGACATTGTTTTCCACTTTCATTGAGTCACATTAGACAGCTCAGTGAGACAGATTAATAACAGACAGTGCCTTCTCATCACTTCATTCATTTCTACTTCTTTCAGGAATGGAGATAAAATAGTGGTATTCAGTAATGGCCAGAAGGAGATTCACACTGCACAGTTCAAGAGGCGAGAGTACCCAGATGGCACCGTAAAAACTGTGTACTGCAATGGCAGACAGGAAACCAAGTACTCCACTGGACGAGTTCAAATCAAGGATGAGGAGGGTAATCTCATCCTAGATAAGAAGTGATTCCTACCCACAAGGGGCTGCACTGTACATATGTAGCTCAACACATTTTCTTGGTAGATCAGTAGCCTTAGGAAGATTTAACTTGTCAAAATGAATGGATGGATCCATGGGGCTGAAAATTATTTTGGTTCTGAGACGGGTGCTTAGATTGGAATAACCTTACTTGAATCTAATATCTCTTGATTGATACTTGAAGGAGATGAAGTCTCTTTGTGTATGCAACATTAAAATAAATGCCCACAGTTCTTCTCATTGAAGTGTTTGTTTCATATCACCAATCACAATTTTCCTTGTTTTTCTCCTATTTAGTTGTGAACCTCTATTAAGGATCACGGCATAAAAGCCCCAAATATACAGTTCTGTGCTGCCTTATACTGACTAGAACAAATCTACATGGGTTTTTTTCCCCCCTCAGTTAATCATCACAAGAAATGTGGAAGTGATTAGTATTTTGTTTGGATTCTTTGGAGCAGAATTTCCCAGCATGTGTCAGCATTTGTCATGAGCTGTACATTTGACCAAAACCTGAGGAGTTGAGTGAACAATCACAGCTCTGAATGTCCCTTCCAACCAAAATTACTCAATAATTCTATGATCATAATCTAAGAACTCTGCCTCGTGCATTTCAAGATAAAATGTAATGTTTATTTTACCCTAGTCATTATTTTGGATCAAAGAGTCCTTTCTTCTTCCTCCAGTGGTCTTTTCTCAGGCCTCCCTTGTGTTGCTTTGTCTGTGAAATAACATTTCCCACCACTGTCTTTCTTCTTCCAGTAGTACAAAACTATTTCTGGTCAGTAAATCTCTCCATCTTTAAGGTTCTTTGGATGGCACTTGATGCTTAGGGGGATTAATAATTTGTCAGATGCTGCTTTCAGCTGCTTTCCCCACAGACTGCCTGTCAGAGAATCATGGAATGGTTTGGGTTGGAAGGGACCTTAAAGATCAGCCTGTTCTAACTCCCCTGCAGTGGGTAGAGGCACCTCCCACCTGCCCAGGTTGCTCAATGCCCCATACACTGAACACTTCCAGGGAAGTGAATTTTTCCAAATTACTGAAACATTTCTCTTATTGAGCTCAGCTCATTAGCTGCCCATTGACTGAGATGTCCAATTATCTCCTTATGCCCTCCAAATTCCTGTAACAAATACACTTTCATAGCATGTTCCTTTAGCCTTTTCTCACATCTAAGTGCAAAATAATTGCAACGTTATGAAATTGGTCTTTCTTCTCTTCAGTTCACAGGGACTCAGACTATTAACAAATTGCAGAGTATCTTTCAAAGGAAGAGCAAGAAGCATTGCTGACATTAATCATACACATACTTCAGTTTATCGATTTAATTATGATGCTGTGAACATCCATGCAGTTTGATATCAAGTGGTGTAATGATATAATTGCATTGTTTTCTCTTTATTGCTGCTTAACACTCCTGCTTTTCACTGCTGAAATAGCTAGCATATTTTGTTTTGTAAAAGGAAACTCAAATTAAAATAAATCCAAGATATCATTCTTTTCCATGTGTTTCACTAAGAATTTTAGTTTATGCTTCTTTATGCTGACCAAAACAAATGTTGATTTTTTTTCTCAATTAAGCATCATAAAAAAGTGATTGTGGTTAATGTTTTCAGTTATGCTTGGAAATTAGATACGATAGCAATGTTTCATAAAGGACCATTGTTCTTATTCCCAAGAATTCCTTCAACAAAAGGTCCCTGTTCCCTGGTTAAAATGCTCACATTCTTTTTGGTTTTGTAGTAATTCAGAAAACAGGCTTTTTTTGCAGCTTTTAGCCTTAAATCACTGTTTATTATTCAATAACCTGTGTGTCACAGCATCACAGAATTCTGTGAATATGTGATCCCTTCTAATTATAAATCAAATAATGAACAACTTTGTTACTGTGCTGCTTGCTCCTTTCTTCACTCTACTTGCAAGAGGCATTTTCATTGTGGAATAGTTTGGCCTATGGTCCTGCAGATGTGTAGCACACAGGGAATATGTGCAAGCCAGTCTCTAGAACTGTGCATGCAGCAATGCATGTGTGCAAACACCTTGATGTCGTAGGCATCATTAATGGTTGAGACTGTGGCCAAAATTTGAATGTCTGTATATAATGATTTTCTATATTGCAAAGTAATATGTAATTCTATAACTCCAATAGTAATATATATGTTGACAAATTTACTGATGTTTTACAGTGAGATTTGCAATATCCTGCCATCTCAGGTTTAAGATAGTGTTGGAAGGGAGGGAGTGATAAGCAAAAATGCTGCAAAAATGACTGCTAAGAGAAGATTTTTTTATTCAATAGCAGCAAAGTTATTTATTGACAACATTGGAGGCAAGCCAGTTCATATTAGGCAAAAACTTGCCTAACTTGTTTGTGTAAAATAAGCCATTTATAGCCTTAAGTTCATAGTTAACATCCTCTAATTTCTATATTAATGACTGGGCGGAATCTTGGGCAGAGCTTTTCTTTTGGCTTTGCATTTGGGTAGTGGTCTTCTGACTTCATCCCTCAGGGTGGTCTTGAAGCGTCTTCATCACTGTTGGACTTCTGCCTCTTCTTTGTTCAATGACATGACCTGTCAAACTTGTAAAGCCTTGGCTTTAATGATACAAAGTCTTGGCTCTTTACCATTTCATCCTATTGAAATGTCTAGCTTAGTTTAATGTGTGACTTCTAACTCATGATTCACTAATTTCTATAATTACTAGACAATTTGTCCTAGAACAAAGTAGTTTTAACACTTTATGCTGTTTAGTGGCTGTGCTGTGCAAACGATATTTTGCAGAGCAGAATTAGAAATTTCACAGAACTAGGCGTTTTTTTGGTCTCTTTTCTCTTTCAGGGAGAAAGATCTAAACTGTACTGGCATTATTTCTTAGAATTCCCTTACAGATCAGAGACAGACTGCAGCTGAATTTTCCTTAGTGAGCGCTTTCCTTAGGCGAGGGGGTTATAGGGAACAGGAGAGAAACATGTTAAGTAGTAAATGAACTGTGGTCGTGGTGTAATAGGACTTAGATAAATACCATGAAGGGGAGAGTAGTCTTGCTGTGTCTCTTGCAGTCAGTCATTCTTTTCAGCCCCAGAAAGTTGGGGGCTTGCTGCTGAGCTTGTGCTCAAACCTAATGTGGTGGTCCCAGGAAATAATTGTCTTTGTTTCCATTTTCATTCCTTGGAATACTTTGCCCTGCCTGCTTATTAAACAGCACTATGCCACATGCCAAGAAAAAAATGAAAACCAAACAAAAACCAACCAACCAACCAAAAAACCAAACACACCAAAAAACCAGCCATACAAAATTAAACAAGTTTTACAGTAGCTGGTTCTAATCCTGGGGCAAAGATTATTAAACTAAGAAAAAAAAAGATGTTATTGGAAGCAGCCATGGTAAGCCTTTGGATGAGTCACCTTAGAGGCTGCAGTTGGCTTTGTCTTTTCTACACTGTTCAACATTGCTATTAGCAGTTTCAGTGAAAGGCACTGTTGAACATTAATCTAGTCTGTGGTAAACTGTGCCATCACAGCCTCCACTCGATAATTATAAATTAAGCTGTTAGTAATGTCTGAAAAATGAAGCCTTCTTTGGTGGTTTGATATTATCAACTTGTATTAATGAACGTCTTTCACAACTCTGGCACTCAGGGAATGCAATTAAACCTCTGGCATTCAGGGAATGCTAGTTTACAGGAAATTGGCTCACCAAACCTCTACTTCAATTTCCCTGACAGTTAAGTGTAAAGAAAAGAAAACACTTTAACAAAGAATGCCTATCTGCCTTGAAGGAAGTCATAACACATATAAGCAGAAGCTTTTGAAGTGCAGTTATGAACAATACATATAGAATTAGGTGTTGGTTTAAATGAATGAAGATAAATTTCACTCACTTTACTCTATCCAAATGCGTGCCCAGAAGAACCTCCATCTTTTCACCAGCCGCCATTGCCAAAGGGTTCTATGTTTAGCCCATTCCTTAATAACTTGTAAATCCACCCGCAAGTTTGCAGACATTGTTCCACAATGCAAAACTACCACAGCTGTTTCTGACCACCCTCAAGTTTAACATCCATGTACCACTATTGCACACCAGAACCCAGAAGCAGAGACATTAGAATCATAGAATCAGAATGGTTTAGGTTGGAAGGGACCCTAAAGATCATCTGGTCCCAACCCCCCTTGCCATGGGCAAGGACACTTCCCACTACCCAGGTACTCAATGGCCCATCCAACTGGTCCTTTCCTCTGAGGAGGGCAGGATGTTGCCATCTATGACACCTGGGAACATAGAGGTAAGAGCTTGTCTGATGAAACATGGGGTGAAGAAGGGTGAGCCTACCTGTACCCTGCTGCTGGTTGAGTCTCAGCACAGACAGACCTGTACTGCTCACTGCCTGCCAGACTGAAACCGGGCTTGTAGAGTCTTCCTTGGCCATGAAAGAGCAGAGGCTTCATGTCACAGCAACGTAAACTCTCTACTTTCTTTCATTTCAATGAAGACGTGTTCCTAGCTGAACTTCTGCATAGATTTTTTTATGTGTACTGTGCAGCAAAATCCTTATTGCCATGACAGTAATAAAACCCAAAACCAAACATATAAATTTTATAACTGTGTACTGTTTATGCCAAGCTGTGTCCTAAATAGCAATTTTCATTTAGGTGATGTCCAAGACCAATGGGCCCTTTTATCCTCATCCTGCCCTAGGAGTAAACATGTTCATTGCATTGCAGCTTTCATTACCAAAGTAATAGTGTTTTTCCTCATGCTTCCTGTACAGTGTTTTCCTCCTTCTATTACAATTTGGGAAATGACTACAGTAAAGTCCTGTGACAAAATCGAAAGTAAAATGCAGCTCTCCAAACCACAAGCCACAGTGTCCTATCTCCTGTGCTAATTCAATGTCAGTGAAACTCAGGTCCTCTCCAAGGTCAGAGTACCTTTTCTGCTCCTTAGTAGCTCCTCATAGTTTCAGTTGGAATCTGTGGAGTAAGGAGCTGTTTGTTGGGATGGTAATGCTGAATTTTACTGCAGACAGATCCTGGGCATACAGAGGACCAAACAATAAAGAGGTATGCTGCATTGACCCTGGCCACCAGCAAAGCACTCTCCAAGGTGCTCACTCACTTCCCCCACCAACAGGATGGAGGAGAGAATCAGAAGAGTAAAAGTGATAAAATGCCTGGATTGAGATACAGACAGTTTATTAATTGAAGAAAAACTGTGTGTGCAAGCAGAACAAAACAGGAATTCATGCAGTACTTCCCTTTGGCAAACAGATGTCCAGCCATTTCCTGGAAATTAGGACTTCAGTGAGCATAACAATCGCTTGGGAAGACAAATGCCATAGCCAAGAATATCCCCACTTCCTCCTCATTTGCCCTGAGCTTTTATTGCTGAGCACAGCATCATGTAGGATCAGGATAGCCCTTTGGTCAGTCTGTCTCAACCATCCTGGTTGTGCTACTCCCCAAATTCTTGAGCACTTGCAACCTACTCACAGAAGGAAAAGAGACGGGGAAAAGAGAAAAACTGGACACTCTGCAAACACTACTCAGCAATAGCGAAAACACGAGTGTGTTATCAACTCTGTTTTAGTTACAAAAATCTAAAACACAGCACCATATGAACTGCTGTAAAGAAAACTAACTCCACCCTTGCCAGATCCAGTGCAGGAGTAAAGAGTGAAACTTATCAAGCTGAATAGTCTCTGAGGGAGGGATTGTCTTTTCTTCTGAGCATCTCATGTAGCAGGATCCTGACTTCTGTGTTGGATTGTTACAAATAAAAATTATTACATTCACCACATGAGATTTTCACTGATGTTGATCTTAAAAATCCTCTTTGCTTCACTTACTTTGAACATTTCTTTGTAAAAGTGAATCAGAGGAGGATTCAGAGATGTGTTGAAACATGATGCTGTGTTTCTGTATGAGATGGAAGCAGTGCAGGGTGAGAATCAGCAGCAACCTAGAAAATCCATCTGTAAGTGCTGGGCACCTGGGAGGCTGTCAGGATTCTGCAGTTTTGCCATTTACATTTCCAACAGAGAGATTAACAGTTTGCCTTTGAGCTGACAGGGCAAATGTGCAAGAGAAAGGTGGATCTGTGGGGCAGCCCACCTGTCACTTCCTTTTCTGCAGGACATAATGAACTTTACTTTATTCTATGAGACCTGGAAAAGAAGCTCATCATTAGAAAATCCATGAATCAATATAAGTGAAGTCGAGAGGAGAGTCCAGATGTTTGGGAATAAGAAATAGAAGATAGCAAAGTAGGATGAAGTTTACTGCTATTTAAAAAACCTAACAACTTGGGGATTTTTTTCCACATAAATTGCATTATTATTGCCTTATTGTATGGTACTTCATCCTTCTGTTTTGGTTAATAACTGAGAGGAAGTAGTTTCAAGTGTTAGCTCCATGGCAGGCAGCAACTTAACTAGCCATATAGTTCATTTCCAGAGGCAGCAC
Organism: Sakesphorus luctuosus; assembly: GCA_013396695.1. Taxonomy (NCBI): domain Eukaryota; kingdom Metazoa; phylum Chordata; class Aves; order Passeriformes; family Thamnophilidae; genus Sakesphorus; species Sakesphorus luctuosus. The sequence continues at coordinate 651,935 of VWZD01007791.1, read as the reverse complement.
TGATTTTGGAGATGAACAGCATTTGTCTCCAACTCCTTTTATGCTGTCTGCTTCACCCACTGTATCTGACCATGGTGTCATTACCAGTAATGATCATGATGTCTGCACAGTGCTCTCTCATTAAGATGCAGGGACACTGCCCAGTAATTGGACTGTACTACTCTTCTCTTTGCAATAAAGCCATTAAATTCCAAATCTGGGAACAATATGGATAAAAATAAAGAGAAGTTGAAATGAGATGAGGGAAATCCTCATCTGAGCCCCTGCTGGATACATATAGGTCTCAAGGAGTTAATAAAGCATAGGCCCATGCTTCTTTTCTTTTATCAGTCAGCTTGCACTGTTACCTGCACCTTCCTCATCACTAGGTTCTCCCAGTAACATACCCTGGCTGCTCACCTTGAAAACAGCTGTCTGTGGATGGGAAAATAGGGAAGGTTATCATGACTGAAGTATTTGGTCATGTAAGAGGTATCTCTTTTTGCATGTACTTTCTGTACTTGATGACAGAAAAATTGGAGACAGGAAACCCAAAAGAAATAGAGTTCTGGGATAGAGGGATGACATGGACACAAACACAGCTGTCTGAGGACCTGAGACAAGCTGGTAAACTCAGTGGTCAGAGGATTCTGTAGTGTGAAGATATAAAGTGTAGATATAGCCAGTTTATAAGTTGATGATATTTCAGCAGGTGTCAAAGAAAGCAGGATAAGAACAACATAAATCTTTATCATTAATGGTTCCATGAAATGATGTGTGTTGTCTGCAATCAGCTGAGCAACCCCAGTTGCTTTTATCATCTCATTTCACATGTGAGGTTTTTATGTTTGATTTTAAAGCTGTGGTATTAGGTCTTATCTACAGAGACAAAAATTGGGAGGACCTTAAGACTCTTTTTTACATTTATTTAGACTTTATTAATTAAAAAAAAGAGAGAAAACATTTAGTTGGTCATCTGCATGAAACAATGAAGTCAGGTAATCTTCCCTTACAAAGCTGAGATGTCAAAAGAGATTTTTACTCCTAAGACATTTACATTATATGGGCCTTGAAATCTGTTCCATTACCATCTTTCTGGAGGCAGTACACATTGGAAGGCCCTTGTAGAGGGCACATTGGAAGGACATGCTTGTAGAGGCTGGCCAGTTTGTTTGCTTTACCTCCATCACTCTGACCCTGCTGGATTACATGTATGTTTCCTGGGTCAGGGGTCCCCCATTTTCGTTCTTTGTAGCAGTAGGTGTCCCAGGTGAGCTCTTAGCCTCGATCCATTCAACCACTCCATATGTCACCATAGACAACACAAGCACAGACAATAAAATATATAGTTTGATATAGACTTGCAATTTGGTGCTATAACCAAAGGCGATGACAAATCCAAGTGATTCCCAGAGACGGTAATTTGCAAAGGCAGCCTCCTTGTGTTTCTCAAATAAAATGCCATAGAGTCCTGGAAGGAAGGAAGGAAAGACATAGCTTGTGAAGATTAAGTCTTCAACCATGTATTTTCTGCTAAGGGAATAAATAGACCACAATAGGGAAGACAGACCCCCTTTCATAAATATCAGAGAAAGGAAAACACAAGCCTTGTCTTAAGAAATTTTGTGCTTCTGTGAATTGTCGTAAGTGAAGAACCAACAAGACAAAATAGAGAATATCAGAGTAAAAGGGAATGAAAATGTGAGGAAGGAAGAAAGGATGGGCCCTAATGAAGTGAGATGGCAGGAAGCTTATTTTTCAAATTATCAGCCACAAAAAATGAAGGCTCTTGCACTAGTGAATGAGCAAGTAAGGAGGAAGAGGAGATGTCCAGAAATGGCTTTTAATATTGTAGAGTCTCCATGCATAACTATTGATAAGGTCATAACAAGTCCTTGCAAGTTTTCACAGAACAGATGGTTCTGACTAGGGACAACATGGTCCTCAGGGGCCAAGTTGCTGCCATACTTCACCAGTTTGGGGAGGAACTTGCTTGGAATCTGCACACACTGTCAACTTGTTCTTCCAATCATATCTTTCACCTGCCTGAGAACATGCAGAGACTGTTCATGTAAAATGCGTGTCCCTTTTTTTCACTACAACTCAGTCTCAGAGAGCCCCTAGATGAGGCTCACACAGTGTTGCCAATGGTGGCAATGTCCGCTTTTCGTAATTGCCAAGCTGAGAGAAACAAACTGACCCAAAACACTTAAATTAGAAAGTTGAGAAGAGTGCTAGGATGGGGCTCAAATTCAGTACACAGAGAAAATTTGCATCTCTGAGATAACCAGGTTTTCAAATTTTCAGCTCCTGAATGGGTTGGCAAATAGAATATCCTTGATGCATACAGAACCCCTAGGCAGCAACTGGAAAACTTGCTTTACATAGAGACTTAGTTAAACAGATCATCCTAACGTAGTTGTGTTCACTGGGAAGTTCCCATGAAGTCAGTTGCACATCAACAACTGGGAGTCGGGGAGGGATTCCCATCCTCAGGTCTGACTAGTAGAGCTGACAGGAAAGGGGAGAGAGCCTGCTTTCCTCTCTAGCATCAGTGATGATAAAGAAAGGGGTGCTTCTTCTGATTCAGCTGTGGTGTGCAGCGAGGGAAGCAGAGGAGTATCACAAACCTTGACTCTTCTCATCCAACTTCTTTAACAATATATCTGTTCCAAATACGTACATTCAGCCAAAAGGCACAGAGTACAATTTTCTCTGAAAGTCTGGGTAGATTCCACTATCCCTTCAGTTTTGTTAAGTAGTGGGAGACTTCATTTATATGTAAAAACCTACTGAATCCTGATGATTGCAAGAGGACGTTCATTGAATTATTTCAACTTAGACATAATGGAAAATATGGACAAGTGCAGCACAAGATGTACTTAGTTCATTAAATTAGCTAAGTGGAGTGCACTGTGAATTATATGATAATCCTTCATAGTTTTGCCTGATAATGAACAAGTATGGGTTGTTCATAAAACTCTCCTGATATGCCCAGTATTTTCTTCTGGAAAGGGATTAGTGAGGAGAGTTTAATATAAGAAGGTTTCTGATGCCATGACAGTTTTATGTGCAAAGATTCTAGCTTTCAGCCAGTACATGTTTTCCCTTGCTATTTTGAAGCCTTCTTTTTCAACCAAAACAATGGGAGAATTGAATGAGGATCTAGCCCAAGGTTCAGGTGTAGGAAGGGCTGACTTGGCCAGGATGCACATGTGGTATTAGCTAGCAGTTACATAGGAGCTCAGTGGTGGTTTTGCCTCAAACTTAAGTATTTGTCAAGAACAGTGTGGTGCAAATTGCCTGGATGAAGCTTCAGCAAGACTTGATGGGCTGGCTGAGTAGAGAGGCTGCTAGGTTTGCATTTTCACAGTTCACTTCCATGGAAATTATTCTCCTTGTTTACCAATTCCTGTTTTCCTACTTTTCCCCCGGGTTATAGTTGGCATGGCTATATGACAAGACTGCTGGAATTACTCGAGTCCAGGTTTACAAACTCTTTAGACAGATTCACATCCTTTTTCAATATGCACATCAGCCTGTAAAGAATTTGATTTTACTGTAGTCTATCTAATAGCTCTGTGCTACGCTGCTACACAATTGTTATGCAACAAGTGCAATTGTTGTCAATGGGTGATAATAGCACCTGTGCTCAATTAAACAAGAAAGGGCACTACAGGCTCTGAAATGAAGCAGCTTTCACTGGAAATAAGTGAGTGTCCACACACATGAACAAAAACAGGTTAGGAAACCTTTATAAGATGAAGTGGCTCATCCACCATGAGCCTACATATCCTCTAGGGGGTACTCGAGTATTAACTATCCACAGCAGCACAAAGTAAGCCATCTTCGATTACCACAGAATGCCTCCAGTATGTGGCACAATGCCACTGTATGTGTTCACTGACTAATCTACTGAGGCCCTAGCAGCAGCCATGGGAGTTTACCAAAGGTAAGCTTAGTCACCAGTGCTGTTTTAGAGGTCTTATCCCACCTCATAGTCTTTGATACTGGGAATTCCTGGTGTGATATATATATCTGTATAAAATTTATGAAGGAGAGAATATGTTTAGTCCTAAGTGGGTACGTCAAACTGAAGGTCCTGTTCTGGAATGCATCATTGTTCGTTAATGTCACTGCACCTCTCTGTTAAGGTTTCATGTCATCACTCAATATTTCACTGTGTCATGACAAAGCAAACTTTGTGTAATTTTATAACTGGGAGTTGTGAAACAGCTGAATAAGGTACAGACAAAAAAAAAGGAAAAAGACACTATGCAAAGAAAAGGAACATTTGGGTTTTTTTCCAAGCTAACACACAGATGAAATTTTCATGAGTGTCCTGTAGGAATCTGGGAATGGAGATGACCAGTTTCAGTGCTGTAATAGAGATCAGTCTTATCATATCGCTGCAGAGTTCACTCATCATCAAGCAAGCATGAAACACTGTCCACTGCCTATCTCTCATCTGGGACTTTGGGAACTACAGCCACTTCCCCTCTGTAATACTTAGGTCCTCCATACTTATCCCTTTTTTATCTAATGAAGGCCTCAGGTCCATCTTTGTGAGGCATGCAGAGACCTTACTGAGGAAATGTCCTTACTGAGGACGTCTCACATGTATGTAAACCCTTGAAAAGAGGGTACAAAGATGATGGAGCCCAGCTCTTTTCACTTGTGTTCAAGAAAAATGGACAAGAGGCTTTGGACACAACCTGAAATGCTGGAGGTTTCCTCTGACATGAGAAAAACCATTTTACTTTGAGGGTGAGCAATGGTACAGGCTGTCCAGGGAGGGTGTGAAATCTTCCCTGGAGATAATCAAAAGCTGTCTGGACATAGTCCTAAGTGAGTGGCTGTGGCTGGGCAGCCCTGCTTGAGCAAGGAGGTTGGACCAGTGGATGCCCAGAGATCCCTTCCAAGCTTATCCATTCTGTGATTCTTAAAGAAGCCCATTGTCTGAGAGCAAGGCTTTCTGGAAAACATAGAAGCAGGACAAATTGTGGGCCCTTTATCCCAGTGGAAGACTAAGACATGGCTCTCAAGAGAGTTGAGAAGAAGCTTGATGAGCTTCTGAGTTGGAAAAATGTGGCTGAGGAATCAGGAAATGAATGAACAGTTTTACTTCATAGACAGCAAATCTTCACTGATGTCCTTCCATGAACCTGAGTGATGAGAGCACTGATTTAAAATTTTTAACTAAGGCTCAAGGCTCTGGGTTAGGATGTGAGAAGATGAGAGAGTGTTCCTTGATGTATGTGCTAGCTCTCCTGTAGGGGATATGAGCTGGAGCTGCTGGAAGGGCAGAGAAGGGTGCTTGCTGGTCACTTCCTTATGTGTAGAGGCAGGGACTCTACATGTGCTTGAAAAGAGATTACTGTCAGTGCTGGGCAATGGATTGCTGTGTTTTCCCTTTGGCTCTCCAGGAAGTATATGACAGTTTATCTGCTGGGTGAAATCATCTCAGCTCCTGAAATAACCAAAGGGACCAGAGGGAGGGAGGCCAAGGCACATAACCTGATGTGTGCCCAGAGGAGCTAGTTCTGCCACTTGCATATTCCTATGACATCTACCAAAAATGAATTTGAGACAGAGGAAAACAATATTGATGAAATAAGAGGCAAAATGTAGGAGCAGATGGGAGACCACTTAAATTTCTTACTGACCCAGGCTCTGGCATTGATTTAAAAAGACTGTGAATGGCAGTTATGAGCAGACTTTCCTTCAAGTCATCACAGAATGCAGCTATTCTTGCCCTCTCCAGTACTTGGAAGTCTGGCTTTAGGGTCTGTAAGAGAACTTCCTCTAGTTTTCATTAAGGGATAAGTTTAAACAATCCCTTACAGAAGTCAGTTTGTAACAGCACATTATCTGAACTGTCAGTACATAATAATTGATTGCACTGCATCACAATGCAGAATATAAATGTTTGTAAGAATAAACCCAATGCATCAGATTAAAAATCCAATGGTATACTTTCAGTAACAGGCTCATGGGTTAACAACGTAAGAAATGAGGCAAGTATACAGTGATATTTCCCAGTGAAGTCCTCCTAACTCTGGTAATCAAAGACGTAGGGACATTCTGAGTTGGAGATTTCCTCTGGATCACCAGCCTTTAATAGCCCCAAGAACATTTTCCCCTGAAGTGATGCAATTACAGCATAAAAAACATTCACATTTTTGTCAATGAATTCCATACTTTGATTATGCACTGTGTGAAAAAAGATAATTTATTTTGATTTCTATAAAGGCTTCTGCCTGATAGCTTTACCTGGTGCTACTAGTTCTGTTTCTAACAGAAACAGTGAATTTTGATTCTCCTTCTCCATATACTTAATTACTTTCTGCTTTCTGTACTTATAACTTGTCCAGACTAAAGAACTCTAGCCTGTTAGCCTTCCTTCATGAGGAAGTGTCCCATGACTCTGTTCCTTTTTATCACTTTCTTATGCTTTATCACATTGGATTATGATTTTTGAAATGAAGTAAATCAGAACTGTATGGATTTACTTGGTTGCATAATGTTGTCTCTGGTTATCTCCTTCAGTTTTTTTTTCCTAGGAACTCCTAACAGCTACTTTCCTTCTTCTTTTGTTGGTGAGCTTTGAGTTGATCTTTTTTCCAGAGTGCTCTCCATTATTGCAAAAGGCAGACTAAATGTATCATTCTCCTTAGTTTCTAATTTTCTTGGAAATACTTATAATCTTCCAGAATATTTATTCTGAATACCCATTATCATCTTCTGTAGTAATCTTCTCTCTTCACCTTGAAGAGATGGGTTTAATGAGTATTTTGCTTTCTTATTCCCAACTTGCTCTTATTTCTTACACTTTCCCATGAGGTAACATATTTCTTTTAGATGCTATCTTAAAGTCATGATCATTTTAATGCATACATTGTTCTATAGATGCAAGCATACAGATTTTTATACCTCAAGACAATACATTTCATTGTCACCAGGACTTACCATTAGTTTGTGTTTGCCAAACAGCATCAGATAGGCCCCAAAGAGCAGGGAATACAAAAAACACAGCGAACTGCTTAGGATGAGGTTTCCACAGCAGTAGTGCTATTATACAGGCGGTGTTTGTAACTGTGGCTGTTGGTTTAGAAAGAAAGACAAGACATATAGAGGGCATTATATACAGGATACATACTGGTAGATAATACTTTTTATTCTTCCCCCAACTACAGCACAAGGCAGTCTTAAAATCTTCCTGGTTCACTGAGATTTGCGCTGACTGAATTGATGTCACATGAAATACAAAGCAATGTAGGCCTTTGACAGTCTTCAATTCATAATTCTGAGCACTGCCCTGAGTTGAAAGATCCTCATTGCTGATATGGCTGTTAGACCAAACAACACAAACTGCTTCTTAGTAGGAGATGGGGCTGCTGAAAGACTTGGTTTCACCATGTGAGTCGGGACCAAACACCCTTCTGCTCTCCTTGCCAAGTCCTTAAACAAGGTTTCCAGGGACAGAAGAAGCACTTAAGGATATCTAGAGGGTCTGGCAGCTTTTGGTCTTTCTTTTAAAAGGTGGCTTGTAAATGAGTCACTGATTCTTCCCCCTGCTGGTGCACTTTCACAGGCTGAGTACAAAGACTACTAATCAGAACTGAGAGGTTCAGAGGTCTTCCAGTACTAACACTATAGTTTAGTTTTTAATTGTTTTTATTATTACTATTATTTGGTGGGGTTTTAAATTCTGGGTTTCATAAGTGTGAGACACATAGAGATGTGAGACACAAACCTGGAGCAGACAGAAGAATCTCAAGGTTACTGATACAACCAACCTAGAGATCTGAGAACTGCTGTTCAGACAGTCCTATGACTTGGCAGGACTGTAGCAAAAGGACTCTAAATTTTTTCTTCCTTGCCCAGATTTAAAATTTGCTGTGGAGAAAATGCCTAGAATGTCTAGATGCACACTGATCCAGTTAGTGATGTTTCTAATAATACAAATTACTGTGTAGTGAAAATAGGGTATTAGTACACTTCGGTATGCATAGTGCATACAGGGGCACAAAAGAAATATTTCTTGGTATTTTTTATGCCTCCACTACTCTGTTACTCAACGGAACAATGTTCTCTGGAGAGGGAGATGTTCTTAAATATGCAAATCTCTTCTCAAGACAAAATAAAAATTACTGTCCTATACACAAGCCCTGAAGTTATTCAAGCCTGACATTCTGGCATATGACTTGCTTTTATTTTTCTCCCTACTAGAGCAAGTAGTGAAAATGACACCAGGCCAACCTTTAAAAATTTTGCTGAAATTTCCTAGTTCACCATTGCCTGAGACTCAGATCAACAGCGATTTGCTTTTGCTCCTTAAAGGTGAGGAGTTTTCAGCCCAGTGGAGAAATTCTTCTCTATAATAGTGAAAGTCTCAACATCTACATTGTTAGATCATTTTTCACTGTCTGCATTCGACCTATCAAGCACCAAAGCTACAGGTCACCTTCTGCATAGATAGTGCCCTCAAAAGCAGGGTGAACTTACACCATCAGCAAAGTGATATAAGGCAAAGGCCTCAATTCAGTGCTTAACTGGGAACTGTGCTGCCTCTCTTCTCATGAATGAAGTTCATAAAGTTTGTCTCTAGGCTGATTTTGGTTTTAATTAATAGCTGACAGCAAGTTATCCCTTTGTAGCACATGCAAAGGGAGGAGCACTGGTTTTGCTCTATTAAATGAGGTGATCAGCCATACAAGAAACATTTGCATACCTAATGCAAATAGAAGTTTTCTACCCGTGAACTGAGAGATCTTTCCAAAGAGCAGAGAGCAGAGGGAATTTACAGCTGCAAAGCAGATCATCACGTAGCCAATGTACTGTATCCCCAGGGCACAGGTCACATATGCCTGGAAGAGAAGAGACAGTCATGCCACATTTTCTTCAGTGAAAATATACAGCTAAAGTTCAAGGGTCTTAGCCTGAGTATTTGGTAAATAGCCAGTATGGATGAGATCACAGGAGCAGAGCTGGAGAGTTTGTTGACAAGTCCCTGGTGTATTGACACAGTTGGCCTTCAGCAGCAATAATCCTAAACCGGTTCCCAATCAGACAGATGCCATGCAAACAGAACAGTAACAAGCAGAACAAATCAGAACACTGCTTGCTATACAAATAAAACTTCTGGAAGTAGCATCAGGAATTTTTTGCCCTTCCCTTCACAGCACAAGAGATGAAAATTGACAGTTGAAACTATGGTCATTACAAAGCAGCTCCCAAGAAATGAAGAGGACCTCATTTATAAGAGCATATGATCAGTGGAAGTGACCATGGAGTGCCCCCTTCAATCCATTCCAACACAGCAGCAAGTGCACTCTTCCATCTGCTTATACGCAAGGTTTGAAAGCTGAAGCATCAAAGCAACAGCTCAGGAAGATTGTCCCCTTTCTTTGGAGGCTTTCTCAACAAATGCCTGGAGAACACACCTGTTGTGTGTCTAGGCTTGTAGAGAAACTGGAAGAGCAGAGGTGGTTCTAATCATTTCAATCCATCATAGTTTGGACCTGTTGGACTACTGACTGGTGAGAGCTTTCACCCAGCCACGTTGAGAACTTGTCCTCTTACCATAAAGGTTGTGAAAATAAAATACGTGATCTGTGTGCTGACTTGCATTTATACAAACTCCAAGGAAACCAGAAGGAAGGAAGATATAAAAGCTTTGCTGGCTTCTGGCTTTTCTCCCAGTTTGTTATTTACAACAAGCTGAAGAGTTTGAACCTGTAGCTCTCTGCTGTGGCCTCCACTGGTGAGTTAAGCTCTCTACTGCACTCTTTTTGAGGCTGTTCCAAAGGACATTTACTGCTGGCCTCTCTTGTTTGAAGATGTCACTCAGAGTTCATTCAAGCAGAAATAAGCAGTAATTTAGCAATCCACAACCATTGAAAACATCTTCATTTCACAAGTAAATATAGATCGGATGCAATAGTAAGACACAAAGGCACAAAAAAAGGGCAGACATAAATAGATTTTCATTCTCATTCACACCTTTGTGTAGTCACCAGAAAGAAATCCCTGTTCAAACCCACTGTACATTGTCAGAGGGATTAGAAGACACTGCCTTTTGTCTTTAAGATGCTTGAAAGTTGCTAGGAACGTAGACCAAAAGGATGGTGTCTCTAGTTTTTCTTTCTCAGTCTCTGCTTGATCAGATTTGATCTGGTCCAGAAATATAATAATCAGCAACACAGCTAGCACACCACTAGCTGCAAAAAAAAAACACAAAACAAAAAGTTCATGAAAAACTGAGGAATGTTGGAAGAATGATGGGAAGTCACTTGCTGCTGTTATTGTTCTGACTTAGTGCTTAGCTCTCTGTGGGATATTTTGGCAGATGCCTCTGATTCCTCTTCAGTGTAAAGGCCATTTCTGTATAAACAAGCCCTGATCTACATTCACATCTTCTGCAGACAGCTGCACAAATCTCCTCAGCTTAACTGTGACTGTCCTGTTGTGACAACCGCTAAGCCAGCTGTGCGGCCGCAGAGGGTGATGGCTCACCCTTCCAGGGCAATCCAGAGGCACAGGGATGGGGAGCTGGCCAGAAACAGCTCCCTTGGGAGCTATCAAAAGGCTTTAAATCAACACGAGAGAAGAATATTCACTTCCAGTGCCAAGGTTTTCATGGCTAGGGGGGATCTTCTTTCAAATACATGGAAAAGAAAAATAAATGCTGTCTTGGATCCCAGTTTATGTTGTGCTTTTTCTTTTTTTTCTTTTTTTTTTTTGTTTCAGCTCAGAACCATGCTTTGAGTATAGAATATGTGCTGTTTTAAAGATGAAGATGAACGTTACAACTTTGAACCTATACTTCGAAACAGAAGCGGCATACAAAAGAATACATAGGGTAGTTATTAAGAAAACGATCATGCATGTATGAGTCTAGATTTTTTGCCTGTGTAGTGAATCAATACAATTTTTTTCATGCTATTGGAAAGATCAACATGTCTCATAATATATATGAAACAGCCATAGATTCACAACTGACCGCTTCATTATGAATGCAGGGCATGATTTTATTTCCTCTCTTACTTACGCTAAGTAGAATTTCATTGATGGAACAAGCAGAGTTCAGAGTAAGAGGAGAACCAGGAACCTCTTCCTATCCACTCTGCCTGTTTAATGTGCTCCTATGGTATATGTATGGCCATTGTCTCTTCTATGAACTTCTAATGTCCTAATGCATCAGTAGATTTACAACAAATTGACTCAGTTTTTTATTGTTTATTATTTTCCATCCATGTCTCCCAGAATGAAATCATATTCCCCAGAGTCCTGGCTCCCCACTGTGGCTGAGCTGTAAATCCTTCATGATGTAAGTCATTGTTGGTTCTGCCAGGGTGTTTATTAGTACATATGGGCTAATTGCAGGACTTACATGGGTGAGCGCAGGACATGCACATTTTCAGGAAAAATATTCTAACAAATATGTCAAATGAATCAGGAGCAATTATAGGAGATAATAGCATGGCTTAAGAGTGAGTGGTATGAACATAATAGAAATACTCATAGTCTTTGAGAAAACAAAACAACAAAAGACTTAGTATTGCCTCCACCCAAGCTGGGCAAAATACATACTCAGCCACCAAATACAGGACACGTTTAAAAATGTCTGTGAATGAAATATTTAGCTATTTGCTTTCCCTTGAGGTAGGAAAAGACATATCTTTTATTAAGAGCTTAAAAGAAAAATGAAACCCTACGGATGCTGGGTCAGTAGACAGCAGGGTTACATTCATTTTGCATGAGCAAAGCCTCAGGGAGTGCTGTATATGTTAGTCATCAAATTTAAATTTAAACTTGTGAGACAAACCTGCCTTTAGGAGAAAGTCATCAGCTTCAGTTCACTTTGGAAGGGAAATGGGGGGATATTCTTTACATTTTCTCACCAATTAGGAATGGAGACTGGGGACAGAGGAAGGGTTTGCTGCAATGCCCTTGTCCAGTGAGAGCTGGGTCTGCCTAGATCACATACACTTCATTGAAGCGTGTGATAAATTCTCTGCATCTGCCTCAGCACAGAGAGCACATCTGTGTTCAGAGACTGCAAAGATATTTTAACAGAGCTAAGGTGGCATATTGTCTTGCCGGACACTTTCCTTTATCCACAGAATCACTTCTTTTGAGCTAGATACTTTTCGAAATTTTCTCAGTCAATGTATCTTTGCACATCTACCTGTATTTCCAATTTTTGATGGCATCAGCCTTCCCTGTGTTTAATTCTCTTATAGCCTTATGCAAGAAAGCTCTAGAGCAGGTGTATTTAGTAAATGGGAGCCATGTCAATTTGCCTAGTGCTTCTCTTCACCTTTGCTTTTCACACTAAGGTCTTCAAACATCACAACTAAGAGTTGACTGAAGTTGTCTAATGTCAGCAAGGATCCAAAAACCTCCCCTCAAATGATTGCTTGTTCTGTCAGTTGTGGTTCAGGTCCACTTCTAATTGCAATGTAGTTCTTGTGCTAAAACTGTTTTACTTGTGGTAGGACACCAGTCAGTTCTAGTAGGCCCCCCCATATGACTAGAAGTTGGTGAGTTGAAGTATCACTATCTGGGCTGCTCTTACCTTCCTGGACCTCTGCATGCATATATATAAATTTGCCCTATGCCATCAGTAACTAGATCACTATTACTGATCCTGAAAATAGTGAATTTTAAATTTTCTCATGCATGACTGGATAAGCTGCTGGAATCCTGTAACTGCAACTGTGGGCATAACTTTGAGTCTAGTCTGTAGAGGAAAACTGACTTTTGGTGAAAAAATGGGGTCACTACACTGGGCTTCAACTTTTTTCCAGGTGAAAAGTGTAAAGAATGTCTTGCTCCTTTAGGTAAAAATAATACAGCTCTGGTATAGAGCATTTGAAACTGTTTAGGAAGGAGTCATTTACAGGTCTCACATATCTTATTTCCTTTTAGCAAATTGGATTGAAGGAGAAAGTCAGAAACTTAATATGCAAAGTCATGTTAGATTTCAGAAGTACTAGGTTCCTCATCAGTGATACTGATTAAAGATTGTGTGTATTACTTACCGGTGTAGACCCCTAACAGTGTGTAGATTAAGGAGTTGGAGGGTTTTGCTGACTCAGTGGTGTTGGTGCTATCAGTCAGGCAGTTGTATGCTCCACAGCATGCCAGGTCTTCTTCTGAACTTTCCACTAATTCAGTAAGAACCAAAAGAAAGGTGGGTCAGTGAAGAGATCAGATAAGTGAACATTATATGTAAGGATATAAGCAGAAGGGAATCCAGTTCTTGGTGATTGGTCCTGGTTTTGAATCCTTTCTGATTAGAGGTGATTAATTTCAGAATCCCAGTTTAACACACAAAATTTTGGTTGAACAGAAACAGTCGCTCAAGACCAAACACTGGATTAATGCTTACATGAAGGGAAGGACTAAAGTTAAAGGCTGAAATCTGAATCCAAGCTCAATTTGCAGTTTTCAAAGTTCAAGTGCGTATCTCTACCTCTTAATCATAACATCCCACGAGGCAGGTGCCTTAGTTTACACCACCACTGATCTGATGGCCCAGAGTTCTTACAGCCATTACACATTATCCCTCTCTAGATAATTTCTGTATTTGTTATAGGAACAGGAACAACTTCCACACATCTTTTTGTTTCATAAATTCAAATTACGATTACCCAGGAACAGTTTTCCAAGAAACCTGTTTTTCCTGGCTTTATTATTTTATTACTAGCTTTATAACTTTCTGAGAACATACTTGAAACTAGATCAATTCAGCAGAGTTTGGAGTAAGACCTTCCTTCCTATGAGGGTTGTGATGGGCATATGTCAGAGCCACACACATGCATGTGCTCACACACACTCAGTGTCACCACAACACCATGCACACTTTCTCTAATACCCTCTTGGTAAAGAATGGATACTAAATTGAAGTGGAAGCCTGAATAAGCTGTGTATTAGAGAAGGATGATAAAAAACCATGCAATTATTTTAATGCTTTCACTGTAGAATTTGTCATCGGTCCAACCACAGTAAAGGGTAACACAGGTGTACCTTGGCTGATTCCTTAAGTAGGAGTTGATCTGTAATTTTTCAATTAAGGTTATTGGGTAACTATATTTGGTGTGGTTTCCTTCATTGCTTCCAATAAAAGCTGCTGCCATGTGAATCAGCTGTTTAACTAACTCCATAAACATATTAAGGCTTAACATGAGATAAAATTTAATAATGTAAAGAAAATCATTACCTTATTACAGCCACTGGTTACTACTATAGACCTTAGCAAAAATTGGACAATCAGACCCTCAGCAAAATTACTATATACAAAAGGTAATTCACATGAGTGAAGTGTGGAGGTATGTAAAATAAGTTTTTTATCTGTTCATGCATCATGTGAAGATGCACATGCAAATAGTGAAATGGAAGCTCCAAAGCAGGGTTTGCACTGTTTCTCTGGAATTAAGGCTGCAATACTGATGAGTGAGCAAGGATGACTCCTGCAATTTACACTGTATACTGTTCTCTGTTGTAGTATTGCCTCATGGTGTAACTTTCCCTTGTTGTGTCTGGATGCAGCTATGCAGGCAATGTGTCAAGTGTAGGTATATGTCTGAATTCTGCGCATTTTGACTCTGCAGATGCATACTACATTCTTCTGACTGCTCAGCGAAATCATGCATTTTAAGTATATGGACAATATGGATGGATACCTTTGTTGCACTGTCAGAGGAGAGAAAAATATGTGAGTGACTGGAGATTCTTGCTTCCTCACCTCTGCAAAGAAGCTCCCTCTAGATTAAAGCTGAGTCTCACTGAGAAGGCACAGTAGAGAAGCTTATGGTATAACTTCATCACTGTTGCAAGGATATGCAAGGCTTTTGGCTTTGAGAGCTGTACACAGCACATCTTCCAGGAGCATAGAATTTTCTGACATTCTTAGAATTTGGAGGAACATCCTCAGATAAAAACTAGGAAGGGATTTACAAAACCAAAAAAATAAAGTTTTAGTCCTCTTATTAAAATGATGTGTGTTGTGAGGCAGAGGAGAGTAAAATGTTGTAGTCTGTGCAGACCCCACAGCTGCTCCACAGCCTCTGCCCTGCAAGTGAAATCAGAACAGAGTCCCTCCCGAGACATCACGTGGCTCAGTGATCAGGTCAGCAGGGCTCTGCTGCACTTGAAACAGTCTATTAGCATTCTGTTCTGTGTTCATCTGTAATTATATGGGTTTAAATGAGGCCTGATTCTCCAGAAGTCTCACACCTTGTGACAACTACTTTGCCATAAACCCAAAGATTCAAAGATTGAAACCTGATGCCAGCTCCCTGACATTTAAACTAGTACCTATCTGAATACTCCTCAGAGGATATACTGCTTAACCGAGCCAGGGAGGAGAGGTAAATTCTTGCTGCTCATAGTAGCAGTGTATAATGGAAAGCTGTTTCCATGTCAACCTGTTGTGACTTTGACAGGATAAGGAATGCACAGGAGACTGTAATGATAATACACCGTAGCATTTTGAATTTCTAAGGTGGCATCCGAGTATTAATTTATCTTCACAATTGGCCTTTTAAAGCTGACACCAATTATATGCATGTGAAATGAGGGCACTGCTGTTGAGTGATTTCTTCAAGCTACATTGGCATCTGCTGTCTGAGCCTGAAATACAACAGAGGAGCCCCGGCATGCAGACTCCTGCCAACAGCTACTGCTATTTCTTTTTGACAGTTCTGTAGTGCACTCATTTTCAGCAAGCACCAGCATCAGCTTGACTACCCTTGAATGTTTAACAGCAAACTAATCCAATTCAACTTTGCACTGGTGTTTTGTTTTGGTGTTTTGCCTTTTGTTTTATTCCACTTTAAACAGAAGTCAGATGTGAAGGACTGTCACTGCCAGTAGCCTATCTATGCCTTACAACACAGGGGTGGAATTAAAACAGAATTCAAGAGAGTTCTATTTTTGAGCTATTTGTCTGAACGCGCTTTATGGCTGATGAAGAGTTGATAGAAAATAGACACTTTCAGAGAGCAATTTAGCCCATCTATTTCAGACATCTATCTTCAGATGAGTTAACTTACATCTGAAGTGCCTGTTTGCACTGACTACAGAAGCTCAGCTGCAGAAATTTACCTTTTATCTGTCTAGAATCAGCTGATATTTATAGAAAGAAGTGCCAAAATTTTTAAATATATTTTACCTTTGGTGGAAGATTGGCTAAATATCAAGGATGAGATAAGATTTCCCCAGATGCCGGAGGACTGAAATACCAGAAAGAAGACCCCAAAGTATTGGTTGATAGTGTCTTTTGCGTATTTTCCTGCTTTTTCAGCATATGAAGTGCCAGCAATGGTGAGGTAAGTGCATTTGGCAGACCAGAGTGGTGCTCCTCCTAAGCCCAGGATCACAGAGGTAGGGATTAGTGTGTACCTGCCAAAGAACACTTTATTTAACACAATTGTTGTCCATTAGCATAATAATCATTTGCCCAAAGATCCAGAGTTAAAAATAGACATAAAAGAAATAGACTTATCCTTTGTATGACACCATAAATCTGTTACATGGAATCGAGAAATGTCAATCGTACAAAGTTTGGGACATGCAATCACTCCCAGCTCTGTCCGGGGGCTAGGCCTAAGCTAGGCTGGCTAGATCTACACTCATGGGCCTTATCTTCCTGTAACTGAGAATTAAATTGCACCTGCACTTCAGAAGATGAATCACAGCAACTTTCCTCCTCAGAGTTGCATCCTCTGTCTCTGGAAAGTTGTTCATCCACCTCTTAAAAGGGCAAGGCGGGAGCTAACCTCTCCCTATTGTTCTCTTCTCCCACAGCTAGTGGCTGGAAGATAGCCTTCCCTTCAACCTTTTGGAAAACAGCCCTGAAAGTAATTTGGCTTTTAAATGAAACTTTTCCCCTAAAGGGGAGTCTCTGCTGCAAACATGAGTTAGAGAAGTAATTTCAGGTGGGTGAATGGATGAATTCATTCTGACTTTTTGCACATTTTCCTCTCTCTGATCAACCTGCTACTGAATTTATTTATCTCTATTTCTTGCAGATAACACTTTTGCATCCAACTTTCTAACCTGCAACACAGTGGTAGAGTAGGAACTGAGAAGAAAAAGAAGAAATAATTTTGCCCTTACTTATTTTGTTCAAACACAATAGACGGAGTTAAAGTATTTAAATTGTACCAGCTAGCATAGAAGTTCCCTAAGGAGAAGGCAATGTAGCAGCACATAGAGATTGCAATGGTCCACTTGCAGCCCAGCTTCTTGATGAGGATTGGAGGGAGGAACATGGATGATAAGATGAGTGCAGCATAGAGAACACTTAGGGAAGCAACACCCAGGCCTTCTTCTGAGTTGAGACTGCTCTGCATGAACAAAAACAGTGATTGAGACAAATTTTACCACAGGTACATAGTACTATGATGTACAGACAGCGGCTTCCAATTGAAATAGAGAGACATAGCATCTGGGGCTGGGTATTACTCTCTCCCTTCCCCAAAGCAGTCTGATGATGGATTTATGGTTTTCCTCACAATGATAGGACAGTTATGAAAATATGATACAAAATCTGGTGTGAATTGCTCAGATTCAAATCTTCGGTAAGTCAGACCTTAGATTATTTATTTGTATTTCTCTTTGAGAACAAGTCGAATGAACGATAATGTCTTTTCTTGACCCTCACTTATTCACAGTATCACAGAATATGCTAAGTTGGAAGGACCCAAAAGGATCATTGATTCCAACCCTTAGCCCTGCACAGGACCATCCCCAAGAGTCGCACCATGTGCCTGAGAGTATCATTCAAATGCTTCTTGAACTCTGTCAGGATTGGTGCTGTGACCACTTCCCTGGTGAACCTGCTCCAGTGCCCAACTCCCTGAGTGAAGAACCTTTTTCTAATATCCAACCTAAACGTCCCTTGACACTACTTCAGGCCATTCCCTTGGATCCTGACACAGTTCACTACAGAGAAGAGATCAGTGCGTGCCCCTTCTTTTCCCCTCATGAGGAAGTTGTAGACTGCCATTAGGTCTGCCCTCAGTCTCCTCTTTTCTAGGCTGAACAGACTAAGCAACCTCAGCCGCTCTTCATACGGCTTCCCCTCAGAAGGAGCAGGAGTATCTTCAGTTCTGCGTTGGAAGAGCTGACTTAGCAACAGTGGAAGATTCTTTGCTTTAACCTACAGGTCTGATAATTTCTAAATTCTTCAGAGGCCAAGGTCCAGTATCATAATATGCTTACAGCAGACCTTGGGAGTTGGAAGTAATTTATTCATTTACATTTTGACAAGGGAGGAATAATGTTTTACTGATCTAACCAAATGTTATAGTTTTATGCTGAAAGTAGTTCTCCTCTTGTTTTGATACTGTGAAAGTTGAAATGAGAAGATCAAGCTGGGAGACCTGGACAAGCTTGAAGAGTGCGACCGTGTGAACATAATGAGGTTCAACAAGTCCAAGTGCAAAGTGCACCTGAGTCGGGGCAATCCCAGATATAAGTACAGACTGGGAGAAGAACTCATTGAGCCTAGTCCTGCAGGGAAGTCCTTGAGGATTCTTGTAGTTGAAAAGCTGGATTTGAGCAACAATGCATGCTCTCAGCCCAGAAGGCCAGCTACTTCCTAGGCTGCATTAAAATAACTGCAACCAGCAGGTCGAAAGAAGTAACTCTGTCCCTCTACTCTGCCCTCGTAAGACCCCACCTGGAGTACTTTCTCTAGTTCTGGGGTTCCCAGCATAGGAACAACATGGACTTGTTGGGGAGGGTCCAGAGGAGGGTAATGAAGATGATCAGAGAGATGGAGCACCTCTCCTAGACAGGCTGAGAGATTTGGGATTGTTCAGGCAGAAGAGAAGACCCCAGGAAGACTTCATTGAAGTCTTGCATTACTTAAAGGGGACTTATAAAAAAGTGGGAGAGTGACTTTTCACAAGGGCAGATAGTGATAGGACAAGGGGCAACAGTTGTAAACTAAAAGAAGAAAGATTTAGGTTAGATATTAGGAAGACATTTTTATTATGATAGTGATAAGGCATGGGAACAGGTTGCCCTGAGAATCTGTGGAAACCCCGTCCCTGGAGGTGTTCAAGGCCAGGCTGGATAGGGCTTTGAGCAACATAGTATTGCGGAAAGTGTCCCTGGCCGTGGGAGGGCAGTTGGAACTGGATGATCTATAAGCTCAAACCATTTTACAATTCTGTGTTGCTTATCAAAGTTTTCCTACTTGTTTTCATTTAAAGCTGATGTGATCCACTATGATTTTGGAAGGGGGACGAGCGCTGGAGGAGACCGAGGCTGTTGGTACTTCACAGAACACTTTCAAGCCCTGTGGTGGCTGTGCAGTCTGGCCATGCAGGAATGTCATGGCAGTCGTGTTGCAACCTTGGTGAGGAACAGGCACCACAGTAGGGAGGTGAGGAGGTTCTCTGTTGAGCAGTGTCAAAGTATTTGAGAACTGGAATGGTTGTTTTTTAAACTGAGAGAGAGGCTTCCCAATCTCAGAGGTCTTATTTCTGAAACATCACATGCCTGATTTTGTCAGCTATAGCTTCCAAAAATTAGAAGCCAGGCCTTCAAAATTGTGTAATTAGCTGAATTGTTACTGTCTAGGATTTCTTTGGGGGGTCTGAGTAAAGGAAAATGGAAATGAATTATGAAAATTTTTAGTGTTCTGGCACTTAACCTAAGTGTGCACTATTTCAGATGGTGTGACTGACTTGCAGCTTCTTGGGTTTATTTTCCTCTGCCTCATTAGTCTCCACAGCTCATAATATCTCCATCCAGTTTTGTAGCTGTTTTTGCAGAACTTACCTGAACTCAGAATCTGACAATGTCAGCAGAGAAAAGATGTTCAAGGAGAGGATAAGAGAGATGTAGAGGGACCTGTTTCTGAAATGAGGTCAAAAAACGCTTGTTATTGCAAACAAGTGCATCATGTTTTGTGTCAAGTTCCACCTTTAAGGCATACAGATTACCAATTCAGTGGGAAAATCCAATCCAACTGATCATGGCCATATGTTAATAACCTGTCTAAAGTTGCTTATGAATAGTTTATATCCATTTATTAGTCATGAGACCAGCAAAGTCTTCTAGTCTGAGAAGTTTCTCCTTGTGTGTATCTACTCTGAAGTATTCATAGAAAGCAACAGTAACCCTTGGTCTTTTATTTTGGCTGAACAAATGCTCTGTAATGGAATCCTGAGTGTTCAAGTCATTCTAGAAAGCCATCTCTGCTACTATGTTTTAGGATGTTAATGCCAGTACAAACCACAACTCAACTGCCTTTGATTTAAAATAATATTTGTTACTATTATGTTATATCACAATCCCAGGAATTACTGTATTATTTTATACTTAAATTATTCAACGGTTTGGGCACAATTTTTTATTATTTTACATTGTTGTGCAATAATAATAATCATAAACCCACAGCAATTTAGAAATACTCAAAAAAATCCCTCTTTCCAGAAATTGAATTTGTTTTCCATTTTGTAAAATCTTTTGAGAAAAATCTCAGGTTCTCAGGTAAATTTTGTTTTTATTCAAATAACTTTGTGGATCTAAAGAATAGTAAGCCAAAAGTATTCAAGCTATTTGAGGAATACTAGAATACTGCAGCAAGTTAATGTCCTAACCTGCCTCATAAAAAATATTATGCATGCCTTCCTCACAGAGACCATGGAAAGATTAATGTGTTTCATACTACCAGCTGTCCTGATGCCCTTCCAGGCTAATTGTCCTGCTAACCAGTGGAAGATCCCCACTTACCTGTAGACTCTGGAGTCCTCCATAAGCAGTAAAGAGAAATAAAAATCCAAAAGAAATGACCAGAACATTCTTAAGATTCCTTTCCATGTTGATTCATAGAAGACCAAAGTTCTGCCAGTGGGCAGAGGTGATCCAATTATTCCAGGAGATGATTTGAGTTGGAGAAAACCAGCTTATGTCTTATTGGAAAAGGTCACTTCTTTCTGTGTTTGTAGAGGAAAGACTTGTTAATTATTTGAAGATTGGTCAGTGAACTTTACTTTTATCAGTACTGAAAACTTGTTGTGGAGTTGTTACTCATTCACCTGTAGTGACTCAGGCAGTAGCCGGCAGTCGCAACATCTATCATGTTTTATTACATAGGTATATAAATCACTTGCAATACTTGGACCAATCTGAGTACTGAAGTTGTACATTATATGGCTTTCTACTATGATCAGCACAGAAATAAAATAATACAAGCAGTGAAATCTCTTTCTGGCATAAAGATACACTAATCTATAAAGGGCAAAGATTAAATGATCGTACTGAAACCTGTATTTACCCTGTTGCTTAACTAAGGTTACAAAAGCCTACAAGGAAATGAGATTGTGTTACAACACTCTCTGCATACAATATATATATATAGCTGTGCACCACAGAAAAACAAGGCTGCTGGTTGCTTAGCAAATGAGAGAATCTTAATTAATGGAGAAACTCATGGCTTTGATCTTTGACATTTATCAAGTCATATTCACAAAAATAATTCTCCCTCATCTTTGTCATCAACTCAGAAGCTAAGAAGATGGATTGAGCAGACAAGGGAAAAAGTAACTTCCCCTCCCCTCCCCTGGGCCTAAGCCTGGCAGGGTGAACAAGACTCTTCCTACAGCTGTGGCAGAGGAGGGATTTGAACTTGGGAGCAAAGAGAAATCCAAAAAAGTCCATGCTATAATGTAAACAGATTCAAGTGGAGATGGTCTGCAGAGTGTTCGTAGTGTCCATCGGGAATGCACAGCGAAGGCTTGGTCCAAATCCCACTAGATGGCACAATTTTGCTTCCCACGGGGACATTTGAGAGTGAGGGGAGAAAGATTTAACACATTCATTCATTTAATATATTAAAGAGGTCACAGCTAGTTTCTGCTTTGGAGAAAATTGCAGTATGTGCCTTTTCATTTTCTCCCT
The DNA here is from genome assembly GCA_013396695.1 of Sakesphorus luctuosus. Classification (NCBI taxonomy): domain Eukaryota; kingdom Metazoa; phylum Chordata; class Aves; order Passeriformes; family Thamnophilidae; genus Sakesphorus; species Sakesphorus luctuosus. The sequence continues at coordinate 630,026 of VWZD01007791.1, read as the reverse complement.
TTGTCTTATAATCTTAAATGAAATAATGCAGAGAATATAATCTTTTCATTCTCTATTGTTAATGATTCTTCTGTGTTGCAAGTCTAGATAGTAGATTTTTATTTTACAGGCTACTGTGCTCAGCATGAAAACACTTTGAATTAGATCACACTGATGCTCGTGTTTGGCAGTATTTGTAAGCCTCTGCAAGGTGCTTAGACCTTAAACTGGTGGTACTTTCCCCTATCTTTTTAGGTTTATGTACCCTTACAATTTTCAGGTGAAAATATTTCACAAGAAGTTTATACCTGGTGATAGCACACTTGTTTCTGGTTTCGACCCCTTAGAAAAAGTCTACAAGATTCTAGGGATTTGCAATCACAGGTCTAAAACAATTGGGAAAATGATTGAGAATATGTGAGATTAATGCTTATCCTAAACAAAACCATAATTATCACCTGCTCCAGCTGAGGCGAGAACCAGGAATAGTGTAAAGAGCACTCAGTTATAAAAGCCTTTATTTTAGTTCTCTTTCCTGACATTAGCAGTAATAACAACAAAGATTTTAAAAAATCAACATTAACTGAAACATTATTTTTAAAAAGTTGTGTTGGATAGGTTATCTGATCAGCACTTCTGCTCTGGAGGCTTTCCACTGATCAAAGGCATTTCAGCCTGTTCCACATCCTTTGCCCACACCTTTGGGTTATTCAACTGACTGGTCCCAAGCCTCTCCTTAGGAATGTGCAGAATCTTTACCAAGGAGATCTGATAGGGCCAAGGATCTTTTCTTTTGGTACCAGGCAGCCAAGGCTCCAGCAGGCCTGCTGTGTATCACCCTTGACACCTCTTTCATTCTTTCTGCCAATCTAACTAAGATTAAGTGAGTGAGGCTCAGGAGCTGTGCACTGCATTTGGGGCTTAGCTCTCACGCAAAAGACTGCAGCCACCAAACTGAAACATCTCGAAGAGCACCATCACAAACACAGGACATAGCAGAGTCTGGTTAAATTGATGACTCCATCCCACAGCCAATTACATTTGTTTTCCAGTGTTTATTTTCTCAGTGTAAATGAGTGCACTCTTTGTTCAAAGGATTATAACACCAGAGGCTAATCTTGGGGTGGGAAGGGGGTTGTGCTTCATAATTATCTTTTCCCTATTCGCTCTATTCTGGTTAAATATGTTGTTTAGGTAACACTTTTAACAACAATAGAACAAAACCACAACAACCAGAATACTCATCATAGGATTTTCTGTCTTCAGAGGTGTTTAATTGATTAGTTCCTTGGTGGTATAGAGCGTCACTTGAATCTATCTGTAGAAAGGATGAGTGCCTATACAGTGTTTTCTTTCTTGCTGTGTAAGCCTGGCCACATTGCTCTCTTTGTCTCCTCCTTCACCTGCATTTGTGCCCTGCCTATTTTGGAGTTGAAGCAGAATGACTAAATGTGACACACATCTTGCAAAGCCCAGCTATTCGGACAGAGGCATTGCAAAATACAGGCTGTTACATGTTGAGAGACGGTTACAGCTTGGATGTGAGACCCATAACACTGAGCTGAACAGATCAAGCAGTAAAAGCTGTTTTCTCCTAGGAAGAGGGTCAGAAGGGAGTTGCCAGTCAGTGAACTCATTTTGCCCACAAAGTTAGAGGAAAATAACTTTGCTGTGCCAAAGGGTCTACAGTAGTGACTTGCTCCTGTTTGTCTCTAAAGGTCTAAACATCTCACTCTCCTCTAGTATTTCAGATCTTATTTCCAAATTTCCTGTATTTCCCATCTGTTCTTTCAAATACTTCTCATTTTCCACCATGGAATGCATCCACAGGTACTGTCCTTTCAGCTGTTCTCCAAGGATTCCCTCCACATGCTGATGTCTGCATAGACATCAGTTTGCCACTTCTCTCTGCATCCTACCTGCTGATGTCCCCTGTCTTTCTCTGGAGGTACCAAATGTCCATCTCAATCTTCCTTTATGTCCTTGATATATGCTGTCCTTCCTTCTGACCTTCCTGCTTTGCTGTTCCCAAGACACCCTGCTTGTGTCTCACTGCTTCTCCCTTTTTACCTCATCTCCTGAGTGCCAGCAGACATTTTGATTCTTAAAGGAGTGACCTGAAAACTGCTGGTTACGTTCCCATTTCACAGGCTGTTACACTCCTTTTAGCAGAGCTAGCTGTAAGGTCTCTCTCTCTCTCCTCCCTTAGCACTGCACTTGATTTCTCACGAGGCCCTTTTCCTCCAGCTCCACTGCCTATCCCTTAAGGAGGAGGAGGAGAGACACTTGGTCTTCTGGGCTAGGAGCCAGCTCATGGCAGAAGGGGGGTCAAATGGAAAAATATCAGAAGGTGCAGGCTTGAATTGTGACTTTTTATCAGTAAGACCATGTAGGAGACTTTTCCTGCAGGACACTTGTCTGCTCTGTTGAATGCAGCTGTCCAAATAACCAATATTGCCTTTATAACACAGACAGGATTTAATTTAGGATAGGATGATGTGATGCCAGTCCAGACTCATTCATAAATTTTGATGAGCTAGAGAAACAGTTCCTTAAAGTGTTGGGCTTCTTAGAGATGTTACTCACCTCCTGAGATTTGCATTGGTTTTGGCTGGAGCTTTCAATGCGTGAACACGTCTATGAGAGTGTTCACAGATACTAATTCAAGACAAGGGAGAGACTCAAGCACTTTGAAGATAAGCCCCTGCCCTGTATAAGAGCCAACCTCCCTGCAGAGGACAGCTCTTCAGGCTCTTCAGGCTGACAGCTGCCTGGGAATGATCCCCCATTTCTCCACCAGGGCTGTCTTGCATTTATTCTCTTATAATAAAGTGCTTTCATCTGATTCAGACTCAGCCCAATCTCATTTTACCTTCTTAAAACTGTTGCCTGATCACTGACATTATACATGTGCCTTGCCCTGCATTTTGGATGTTATGGAATAGTTTTGGTAATCCCATTTCTAATCCTAAACCAGCAACTGTGACTCAGTTGGTACGATTTAACACCCTGGTAAAATAAACATGCCACTGTTGTGATCTGTGCTTTCATAATGAATGGGTAGGAAGGCGGATCCCGCATATGAACAATGAACTTTTGTATGGCAGTGGCTGTGAAGTCTTAGGAGCCATTTACTGGAAACTGCCTGACTGCATACTGGTTGTTCACATGAGCATGCATCAGAAATTCCTTGCACACACCCAGGATGAGGGCTTGGAGGATGGGACTCTGTCAGCAACCCAAATCATATATCACATTTTCACCCTTTGTTTTTGGTTCAGAGGTGGCTGCTCATGTTCCTAATGTCCACTCTCAAGCTAGCACAAGAAAAGGTCTATAGTTGTCAGCCAGGAAGCCCCTGCTTTTACAAGGCTATCACCTAAAGATTTGTGATGAGTTTGTCAGCCTTTGGAAATAAAAAGAGAAGGCGAATGGGACAGCTTAAAAGCATACTACTGTAGACATCCCGGGATGTGGACATCCTCGCCTCTGGTACCTTCCACCTTTCATTCGTGCATTGGTTGCACCCATGACTGGAGACTGACATAAGAGGAATATTTACCACCTATTTACCACCCACTTGCCATCAATGTAAATATGTAGGGTAGATAAAAGGGAAAGGTAGCATGAATCTCTTCCTCTGCAAGCCTTGCTTTTGTTCTCTAAATATTCTACCACACATGAAACAGCAGGAGCTACCAAGTTGCAGAAGTTCAAGCAGGGGCTCTTGACAGTGAAATATTTAAAAAGAAAAAAAATAGGGCTGTACAGGCTGATATGAGAGAAAAGTGCTGTTATGGGCAAAATAGAGGATCTATTAGAATTAATCAGAATAGGAAATCCTGCAGAAAATTTTAATGATGAAACTACTTCCCTATCCCAGTAGATACTGCCAAGTGTCCGACACAGGTGTTTTACCTGGTCCTCTGTGTGACATGAAATATGGGGAAGGAGCATAAATTTCCCCTAGGGTGACAGAGAGTCTATTCCAGGTCTGAACAACATATGCCTTCTCTTGCCCCAGTATGAACAAATCATGCAGCTACCCAGGACTCTCTTTCTCTACCAGCTGACCCTGACCCGTTTCCCCTGTCTGCATTCCTGCCTTCTCCCTCCAATCACAGGCCCATTAGTCTGAATATCCTTGAATTCAAACAAATCAAATTACCTTTTCCAGTGTCTTCCTGTACTTTGAAATTACAGAGTTAAGATAGACATCCCTGGAAACAGGTACTGAGTCCAGCTGGGGGAACCTCTTGATGGTTGCTGCTCTGAACAAGTTCTGTGCTTCTAATCTTACACTGACCTTTACAGAAGCTGCCCCAGTATGCTCAAGAGGGTTGTAAAACTCCTATCCCATCCTTGTTGGGAAATCCTTTATCATTTTGGTCAATCTCTAGGTGAAACTTGAACCAAGAAACAAACAGCATCTAGGAAGACAGGACGCATACAACTCCACCTCTTGCTTGTCATCTGAAATAATAATAGCTCCCGTTTTGTTTTTGCTCTTGTTTGCATATTCACTTAATGTGAAATGCCAATATTCCATCAAACTTCTCCCACCTCCAGAGAAGTACCGAGCCTGCTAATTAGAGCCAGTCTATCCATTTCACGGAAGTTGTTTCATAACTTTGTGATGGTAGGGCATATCAGTCACCCACACTACAGAATGATGGGCACATAGTGAGTGAGGACTTGAAGGTGAAAAATGACCTCCTATTACCACTAGCTCTTTATTCATTTAACAGCACCACAGGAATAGTTAACTGCATAGAGAGTTGCAGCCTGAATTACACCTGGAAAATCATCCTTGTTGGTTTTTTCCTATTAAAAGTCACTCATGGATCCTGTTCGAAGATCGACTGCAATCACTGGAAGACTGCCTACTTTGGCAACAGTTCCTTCAGTCCTCATACTCCAGTGGATGGATACCCTTGGCTTTCCCACAGAAGAGAGTTAAAATTTGGTGAAGTCAGCTTAAGCATTGTAGGACAACTCTGGAGAAATGTGAAGGAAAAACTTTCAGATCAGCCAGCAGGAAATCTAGAAGCAATATCTAGTTCCTAACAGACTGCTGATTTCCATAGGCTCTCTGTGAGAAAATAAATTTCCATTCTGTTTGCTGGATTCCCTAAGGCCAACAAGCAGATCAGACTGGACTAAATTTGTCTGTAGCTACTTAAAAAAAAATATGATTAACTGCTAGAAATCACAAAAATTATGCTAAACATGGATTCATCCATGCCAGACCTCTGGAGGTATGGTAGTTTTAATTATTCAACATTAAAGACTGGTTTAATTAAGTTTTATCTTAAACATTCTCCTCTAGAGATAGCTTTTTAAGTGACTGTAAGTGCTTTTTTTAAGCAGACAAACGAAAGAAATCCAGAGTATACTACAGAAAATCTAAGTAGGTTTTTTTATTGTGAGATCTCTGCTCTGCAAGGGAGGAGGAAATTAGGGAGTAAACCTACACCATATGGAGAAGGAGCAACAGGGAGTTCACTGGAGCAGATAGAGAAAAGCAGACAAATTAGTGGCCTGTTTTTCTGATTACCAAATACTTAAACTATCAAAAGCTTCATATCCTCTTTAAATATTTTAATGAAGATAAACTTTCACAGCTCTCTATTAGGAAAACAGAACATGCATGAAGAGGCTTTCAGTAAACTTACAAAATCCATGCTGCAAAAACCTATAATTAATGACAATTAATTTTGATTTTCATCATGAAGTATTCTGGGTTTGTTTGTAAATATTCCCAATTCCCTCTGATACTTTCATCTCCTTGAAGCTGAACCTCTGCTGAGCCTGGAGGCTGTTTTAAATTATGTCCCCTGCTTGTGTTTTTGACCAGCATGGGACTTAGATGGTGCAGTATGCATGGGCTATTTGTACAGAAGGCTCTCCTACAATGAGAAGGAATTGTAAAAATAAGTGGGACTTCAGTATGAATCTAGCTGTTCATGGTAGCTTTTGACTGGAACTGTAATGAGACATAGTTTGGTACCTAATGGTGCAGCCTATAACCTAGCTGTCTGTTGTACAGAATGCCTCTGCAGAGATGAAAACCCAGCCAGGAGGAGTCATCTGTTTCTTGTCCTTGGCATTGCTATTGGAGAATCACCAGGACCTTAATCCCAGGGGCCAAAAGCATTCAGTCCTTGGTTTTGCAACGAGTATAGCTCAAATCTGTGCTTTGGGTTGCAAGCATTGTTTTACCCTCTTTAAGTCAAGGTCCTGATATGGGCTTTTGATTAATTATACTTTTAAATATTTCTCCTTTCTATTTACGTTTTGGGTGTAGGTGCAGAATTCCAATGGAGATCAGCTTCTTTGGCAGAATGAGTAATGCAAACCTCAGAGAAATAGATTAAATATTGCAGCCTAAAGAGTTTGCTGAAATTACAATTCAAAATACATAATAGTCCTTTCATTTCAGCTTTTAAACAGAAGCACAGCTCTCCTAAAGATGTAATCCATGAGGAATGTCAAAGGTTCTTGACATTTGAAATTATAGCTCCAGTACTGGAGAGAGACTGTCAGTTTGCAGCTTTGTGCTTTTTCTCCCTGCAAATGTGAGCAATTTCTTTTAACCCTCAGTACATCACCAGTATATTGTTGTTTGTGGAGCTGCCTGGATTCAGTAGATGAGAATCAATAAATGAACCATTTACTGACTGTGAAATTGACTTTTATAATTGAGAGAATGCTGAAAATGTATGTAGATCTGATGGAAGCAAAAATCAAACTGCATTGCAGCAGATCTGAAATAAGTAAGTTGGTTCTTTTGCAAAGAAGTTAGAGAACTGCATGAGCACTGGATGGAAGGTATCACTGGACATCAGCTACTCCAGCCTTTCACTCCAAGCAGTGTTGCCACTAGCGCTAAATCAGATCAACCATGTGGCCTGGAACAAGATAACCTGGACTGAAGTTAGTGTTCCTGCACCAAGGACTACTGTAACACTTCTCTCCAATGAAATAATACAGGACAGTGGGAATTTCCTGTTGGTGGTTTCACTGATTAATCCTATTCTTCTTCTTCAGGCAAGAAACCCTTCTGTTGAGATATTTCCCACACCCACAAGTGAGCATCATGGTCAGTCCCTAGATGCTTATGAAGAGAGCCTATTGTTTTACAGACTACTTAGGTACCCTACATAGTCTTATACAGTAAGTAGTACAGGGTGGCCTCCACTTGTTTAAATTGATTGTGGTGCAAAACTAGGCTTATAGTCATGAATTGTACCTTAGTCTTCATTTTTACGTTCCTACCTTGAATCATTTTGCAAGTAATTGGCTAGTGCAAATCACTGTGTTAAAATAGCTTGTTCTTTGGAGGACTGAGAATTCTGGTCCATATACAGAGCTAGAAAACCTATTGTTTGTTTTTGTGGGGTTTATATATTTTTCTTATAGAGTTGCCACCAGACCTTTTTTTTCTTGAGTGGATCATTCTGATGCTCCAAACACTTCAGGATTTTATGAACTTCCTTTCAGAATTCAGAGGCACTATTTGACTTGCTACTCAGGTGTGCTCTTTCTGTCTGGTTGAACTCCTTCCATCAGATCAAATCTCAGGTATTGAACTTATTTGACACCTTGCCTTGGTAACTTCCCTGGACTTGCTCAGCATGCTAATTCTACTCAGGGATTCTTCCATATCTATTCAGAGCTTGCCAGTCTCACCTCTGTCATGGCTGATCTTACTTTTATTCTGCTTATCTTATCATCTTTCCCTCTCCAGTGTCCGAGCCATGAGTTGATAAAAAAAGAAGTTGAATGTAGCAGAGACAGTTGACCTGTCAACTCAAACTTGGAAACCTGCTTCTTCAGCATCTGACTCTCTTTAACAAAAACTGGGCGTGGCAAATTACCAAAGGGATTTCTTCCTCTGACTTTCTGCTTTCCCTAAGAACTTTCTGTGAAGTTCTATCACAAAGCACATAAAGGGGGAGGGGGGGGGCGGGGGGCTGACTTCTGCTGCCTTCCAAAGGCTCCTTTAGAAGAACACTGGGAGATACTTCATGAAAAACAGAGCCAGACATCATGTTAAAAGCTGCAAAATCAGCATGAAGATCCATAAGGGCCAACACAGGCTTAAAAGGATGGGGTTTGGGGAGTGGGTAATGTGTAGGTACTGTGTCCTGACATTCTGTGTTTATATGCACTTACTATCTTTTTGACAACTAATACAGAAAATCCTTTATAACCTGGGGCCAGACCTAATTTTTATCTAATATACATGAGCTATTGAGCTTAAAGATCAAGGCAGATATTTGGCAATTTGCTAAGATGAAATACCACTTTCTTTGTGTGTGGCTATTAAATTGCACTGTATTTAGAAATGAGGTAATCAAATAATATTTTTCTATTCTGTTGTTCCTCAGGACATAGAATGTGGGTACCAAGAGGAAAAGTTGAAACAAAAATGTTGCATTGGAATTAAAGAGCTCCTCTAGTTCACAATTTTTTCTGAAGCTCTCCCTGAAAATGTCCAAGTAAAGAGTTGATATGGACCTCTCTTGGCAGTCTATTTCAGACCTCACCTTGAATATATAACTTGAGTCATTCTTCCTTCTGTAGGAACTGAATACTGAGGCCTCACAAATGCCAGGTAGAACAGAGAGGTAACTTTGTATGACCTGCAGATGACACCCTGTCTATAAAGTCTTGAACGACACTTGTAAAATCATCTTGAATTCTAATCCTGTCTTAGTTGTAGTCTCTTCCAGTGTCATATCATCTGCAGTGTAGTCAGTTCCTTCTCTGGTCAGGCCTCCAGATCATGAGTAAAATCAGTAAGAAAGACCAGATCCAGGACAGATACTAACAAAACCTCCATCAATGTGTCTTTCCACTCCCATTGCGAACCAACGTAAGTAGTCACTGAGCGTAGCTCTCTGTGAGCTTGCACACAAACTGCACTGGTTTCGTCAACACTCTAGCTGTCTTACAAAAATGTCGCACGAACCAAGGACAGAAACATAAAATAAAAGATAAGTGACTCCTACTGCTTCTCCTCTAGCTTCTAAGTCTATTAGCCGTTATAGAGAGGAAATTCTACTGGTGTGACATAATATTTTTTTCTTCACAAATCCATTGCGGATTCTACTCATTTCTATTTTCCCTTCAAAAAATATTTTGTAAAAAATTTTACTAACCAAGTTTCAGAAAAGACCAGACCTGTTTAAGGATGTGCCGTTTAGTCTGTCTGAGTTCTCAGGTGAACCTTTGAAAAGTGGTCTGTCTGCATTGAGAAGATACACAGGATCCCTGTAATCGAAACTTCAACAAGATGCATTTGCTCTAACAGCAAATTCTTTTTTGCTCCTTTGCAAGTTGTAGTTTTCCTTTGTTTCCTTGTTTTCTACACCACACAATCTTTCATGTGTTATGCGTTTGTACCATGTAGCCACTCTCCAGAAGACCCGCAGGGAACTGGTGAGGAGGAACTCCCAAGATTCAACGCTGCGAAAGCAGCTACAATACTGCCGTGTTCGTCACTAATTTCTAGGCACTGAGAGCCCAGCTGCCCTCTGGGGAGAAAGGCACTTTGGTCTGAGCCCTGAAGCTGGGCAGCAAGGGCTTGGCATAGCACCATCAATACTGTCTCAAACACATCCTCACACAATCTTGTCCTCTATAAGAACAGACACATATATATGTATCTATTGCATTGGGCAGTCCTACCTACCTAGACAACATTGGGCCTTTGCTGATTCACAAGAAAGTCACCACTAGAACAAGATAAACAAACATGTGTGTTTTCTCCAAATGGAGAACTCCAAACCATCAAATGAGTGTTTAACACCCAGTGCTAAAGGTAAAAATTGTTGTATGACTTCTGCTTATCCTTGGTTTCCCACAAAACAGTGGTGAAGTCTCTAATGTAATTGTGTTCATCAGTACTCGAGGTCTACTTTACCCAAATTTCCTATTCAAACAGACATCTAATGTTGCTTTATAAGCAAATAAAATACAAATGATTTCTTCATCCCACATACAAACATATAAAATCCTTCTGGGAATTACACACTGTAATCTTTCTCATATGCTTACTCAAATTCTCCCCAGTGTCAGTTTTTACTGATTGCCCAGAACATCCTTTTGCACAGTCCTGCACACACATTTTGGGTGTTTGTGCTATGCTACCCAGTAAATCCAGCGAGTTTGAATCAAGTGTGTTGTATATCATCACATGCACAGTCATATGTGGTGCCTCCTCTCTGTTCCTCTTGAAAGTTAATGGATAGGAAGGTGTATTGCTGGCTGATGAGCTGTTATTGCCCATGCAGAGGCACTGTTTTTGGAGTGAAATCTAGGATATTCCAATAAGTTTGTAGTAAGAGGAGAATAATCTAGGATTGCTTCAGTCTCAAATGTCACATCTGATGTGAACCAGTGTACTTTCACTGAAGTCAATGAGTTTAGGCTGATTTACAATAGCCGAGCATTATTGCCTGTATGTAATTAATCTGTGGGATTTGGGGTATTTTATGCCTGATCTGGCATCCATTGAAAGCCAAAGCACATTAATGAGACTGTTACGAACTGCCTGTAAAGACAGGAATATTGTCTTGCCTTGCTGGTTAGTGCATAGATGTTCTGTATTTCTAGTCTGTCCAAAATTATTCTAAGCGTAAACAGTCCTCTCCTCTTATATTTGACAGGAAAACATAGAACAGGAGAAACAGCATGTTGTGAACCCTTTTATAACTTCTGAGGAGTTAGAAGCAGATCCACAGAAGACCATGAATTTGCAAGTTTGTAACTCTCTGATATCACTCTGATATTGCTTGGGAGAGGAGACCTAGAGCTGCTTCCTGCTCTTTTGCATTAACCAGTACATAGGATAAAACACAGGATCTGGTATTCAGTCTGCCTCTTTCCCTACAAAGTGAATACCTGCATCACTGATTTACAAAATCATTCATGTTTTCCCCTATCTAATGCATGGCAGAAATAGATCATATAGCCCACAAACTAGCAAGCTGAGCACCCTTCTTGCAGGAGGTGAGTGAAATGGGCTTGAGCGTCTGCAGAAAGAAGGGCGAATTGAACTGTTTATCACAGACAGTCCCACAGAGGTGTATTAGGTTCATCTCAGCATACTTGGGTAAAATCCCTCTGAGGAGACAGGCCCTACAGGAAGCATTCCCTAGCCTCTTATTGCTAATTATAGGTGTAATCTACTAAATGCAGCCATCTGGGAAGTGATACTATTTGAAGTACTTAAAGACTCTCTAGCTTTGTAAGGTACTGTGTAAAATCAGGTGCTATCCCAGTTTACAAAGGCTGTGGTAGATTATCCATAAATTTCATTGACTGGTGAGTGGGACTTAGGTTTTAAAGATTCCTGGCATCCTTTTATGGATGGATGATTTGGAATATTAAATGATAGCTTCCCTTTTATTTTCCTTGACTACTTTGCTGAGCTGTCAAATATCTGACTGTTGTGAACTGGGATTAATTTCTTTTTCCTTTCCTAAACCCCTCAGAACTTTAAGGTACTGAATTAGGAGAATACTGATGTCAGCATAAGCAAAAAATGAAACTCCTCCTTTGGAGAGATCACATGCAATATCAGTCAACCATGCTGAAGAAAAAAGGCAAGACTGGGAGGGGGAGGCAGTGGGCAGGGAAGGAATGAGGGGAGGGAAGGGAGGTTTAGATAGGAAGAGACAATGACAGAAGAAAAAAAAAAGGATGAGAAGCCATGTGTTTGCTATCTACAAATAAACACACTGCACTAAAAGATTTGTGTAGGTTAAAGGACAAAGATGGTGCAAGATCAAATAACTATGAAGTAGCCACAGTGAAATAGAGGCTGCATATAGGCAAGCTGTCAAATCATTGGAGGAAAAACATTCTGGGGTGTTTTTCAGAGAAAGCAACTAGGGTGAAACCCAGATAATTTAAAAAATAACAGTATCAATTTACTAAAGTGACAAATGGCACCTGTCAGGCTGAATTCAGTAACCCAAGATGTCCTGCTTAGTCCTGTGTCAGCCTTTCAGTAAAGGTGTTTTTCTTGTTAATTTTCTGGGAGGTTTATTTTTTCCTAGGGACAAAATGTGTATTCCGATTGTTGTTCAAGATGCAAACTAAAATATTCAATTTCAGTGTATGTTATTCATTCAGGAATGCACATTCATGCACGAAGATACTGTTCTAGCAGCTGATAAGCTGGAGGAGAGACTGTACTGCTCTGGGCCCCAGGCTGTCTGAAATGATTTCTCAATGTCCTCCATTCTCTCTGCTCATGAAATCACAAAGACAGCACCACTGATTCTATATATTTAAAACTATAATCAGAACCCTTGCTGTAACTCCTAATATCATTTTGTCTTTAAGACAACAAGATTTCAAGAATGAGAAGTAGAAGATGTTTGCCACTTGGTTTTGGAGATACAAGCTTCACTTTTTATTGTTATAACAGCACACTGTGTTTTTTTTAAATGAGAGCTGAGATCCTTGTACATAACTCTAGAAACTCAAACTTCACAAAAATACCAAATAGCATGACAGAGAGTAAAACAAAGTCTCCATCAGCATGCCCCTACTTTTTCAAGACAAACCCATAAACCAAATCAACCTCTCCAGGAAGTATACTGGTGTAATCAGTATTTTTATAACCCGTCCTTGCTAGCAATGGGTATGGAGGAAAGGTGCAATGTGAGAGGTGTATTGGTTTGTTGAGGGAGCAGGGATCAGGAAAGGCATAAGGGCGAGAGGCTTCCCCATGCAATCTCCATTCCTGGAGGCACGTTGAGTCGGACTTTGCCCGAGCAGGCAGAAAAGGAGGGACTACCCTTGAGCTAAATCAGGAAAACTTGGGTCCTGGAAGAACTATAAGGAAGAAGACAAGTTTTTTTGAACAAACTATGACTTCAAATACTTGTTTTTAGTAAATGAGCCCCAACAGCCAGCAGTGAAGGCTGGAAACAAAGGCATTTCTACTTCAGAGCAGCCTGGCCAGGTTGACACTCCCCAGCTACTTGGAGCACTAAAAGTAGCAATGCTGGAAGCTCCCCAGTTCTGGACATCGTGTTCCATTTAACAAAAATCAGCCTGACCGTGTCCAAACAATTGGGGGGCCTGTACACAAAGTTATGTGGTCAATTAGTCAAACATAACATTGCACAGTATCTTGACCTTTCAGAACTGGAATGAATTTGCCAAACAGGAAAGAGAAGGAATGAAACAGAACAAGTAATTCAGAAACCCTCTGGGTATAATCTGCCCATGCCTTGAACCTCCAGGCTCATTTCAGGTCTCCCAGCAGAGGAATTTGTAAGTGTCAGCACATTTCCAGGGGTGAGAGCAGAATCCTGCATAACCTGCTCCACCACTTCTGCCTGTGTGAATTAAAAGAATGTGGTGTTTTATCCCCAGTTTGCACTGACAGAAATGTGTGTCTTTATGTACCTCTTGCAAGTGCCTCCCTTCGTTGGGTTATTAACCAAATGTCTTTGCCTGTGACTGATGCACCAAAGTAAGGACATGAGAACAGCTGTACTGGTTCAGGCCTTGGGTGTCTCTGCCCCATGTTCTGTTTTCTGACTGTGCCATAGGCAGCAACATGGCAAAAAATCAGGTTGGAGCAAGAGCATTCAAAGCTCCTCTCTTATGATACTGAGTTGTTTTCAGGTTATTTTCCAGAGTCTGACACAGTATTCTTTAGTAACCCTTAGCTGATCTCATCTTCAAGTACTTCAGGTCTTTGGCTCCCCAAAAGTACAAAAAAGTACTTTGGGCCCCAGAACTGTGTCAACATAATGATGCGGAGTTTTTGCTATTTCATTCTCTGTCTTTTTCCTAATAATTCGTAATACCTGATTTACTTTTCTTACTGCTAAACCAGCACTGAGTTTATAAAATATATATTTTATAGGTGGCATGGTTTAACCCAAGATGGCAACTAAATATCGCACAGCCACTCAGTCACTCCCTTCCACCTTGGTGAGGATCAGAGAAAAAAGATCAACCCTGTGGGTCAAGATAAGAACAGTATAATAATTGAAACAAAATATAATAGTAGTAGTAATAGTAATAAAAATAATAATATAGAAAGAAGAATAATAATTTTAATGAAAAGGGAGACAACAAAAAGAGAGGGTGAAGTAAAACCCAAAAGAAACAAGTGCTGCACAATATAATTTCTCATCACCCACAGACTGATGCCCAGTCCATCCCATGAGTAGTGATGGGTCCCTCCAAGCCAATTCCTCCCAGTTTATATACTGGACAAGATGTTTTATAGTGTGGAATTTTATGGGCAGCTGTCCCAGAGATGTTCCCTCCCAGCTTCTTGTGCACTTGATTGATGGTAGAGCATGGGAAACTGAAAAGTCCTTGATTTAGAGTAAGTAGTGTGTTACCAACATTTTTCTCATTCCCAGCTCAAAGCACAGTACTGTATTAGCTGCTAGGAATTAAGTTAACTCTATCCCAGGTGAAACTAGGACAGGAGAAAAACTCATGTCTAGGTAGGACAGCTTTTGTCTTTATTTTCTTTGAATTCACCTGGTCCCCCTTTCAAGCTTTCCTCTAGCACCGAATACTTGACTGAATTAAGGCAACATGCAAGGGCTGAGAAAAGAGAGAAGCAGCAGTGCCTGTAGGTGGAAAGACAGCTATTGCAGTGCAAGCTGTAGGGCAGTGTCCAGTTTTCCTTCCAGCTGTCTGTCCTGTTGTTAGCAGGGGTTGAACATTGCCTTCACTTTTCCTGCAGAAGGTTCTTGAGGAAAGATGGGCAGTGAAATGTAGAGAATGAGATACGTGAATGGTACATGAGATACTCTGGCTGCTGCTGAGAGAAAGATGCCTTTTCCCAGCACCTACTGAAAGTTGCTGCCATTTTCACCTTACCCTCTGTCTGGCCAGGGCACACCACCCTGTGCAGTGCTTGCATAAAGCTGCCAGCAGATGTGTCCCTCAGGAACAGAAATTATCAATGCAGCCTATGTGTCAGTGAGACAGCAGCTGTCTGCATTGTTCGGGGGTTTTTTTCTCTTTTCACTGTGAGAAGATGTTATTCCTTGATAGCTTCTCCTGTGGAAATAGCTATTGCAGACTATTTCCCAGGTTGTTACAGTTCGGAGCATTTTCAGGAAGGTCTACAGGGCAGCCCCCCCTGGCCCCAGCACCCCACTCCTCCTTTGCACTGCTAGCCCCTAGCCACACCTCCTTGGCAACCCTGCTTCCAGGACCTGAGGGCATCCGCAGGTACTCACAGAGAAAAGGTTGGAACAAAAGGAAAAAAAAGAAGTAGCTCATGGATAAAAGGAGCTATATCCACCTTCATCTGACAGTTGTACAACTGCCTTTCCTGGCTTTGGGCCAAGTTGCAAATTATTTTTGCCAGACTCTCCCTGCGGAAAGGCTGTACAGGGATTCAGTGAGGGCACCTGGGCACTGAAACTAACCTCCCATGCTAGGTCAGAGCAGTGACTCAGTAGGAATGGTGCGGCTTGGTGGGTTACCAGCAATGGTACAAATGACACCATGATCAAGCAAGGGGTTTCCTAGGGAAGCCTCTTCTCTCATGTTATCAGTGTGTCAGCTCTCCTCTGAATGCCACAAATTTAGGAAGCTTGTTTGTATAATATGTGGTAATGAGAGATTACATTTGCACTTCTCCCAGGGAAAAATAAAAAATAAAGTAAATTTTAAGTTGGAGATGGATTTATATTGAAAAAACAGGCCTGGGCACTAATTTCAAAAGATTTGTACTGGATGCTTGGACTATCCTTTACCTTAAATGAGCACAATGAACATTAGATTAAAACATAAAAATTTGTGTGTGAATGCATATGTGAAGTGCATGTTTTGAATTTTTCTCTTCAGGATATTGATTTTATTTGAGTAATACAGTAGTCTTCTACCTAGGCATTCAGTGAAAGGGACAGTATCAGGATACCCTAGGGATAGTCCCTTTTTAGTTGCCTGAAAAAACTATTACTTACAAATGCATTAAAGCAATAGCTTCCCCTTAAACCCGTTAATTCTCAGTGATATGGGTCCTTCTGTGTATTTATTCACCATATCCTTGCTGTGAAAGCTCATCACGGCACTACACCTTTTGGGCTGAGGAGAGGTGTGTGCAAGTGGAACATTCAACACTGTGATCAGCAGCATGACTGGAGAACATCCAGCCTTTCCGGACCTGCTATTGTTCACCCGCTGCACTAACATTTTGCAGCTCCTAATATTTTGCTGCTCTAGGCAACCACCTGTTGTTACAAAGCCAGTCTGCCATGGAAACACTTCCAGTTCACCAGCAACTGCCATGAATTATGTCATTGCAGAGATATTAGAATGTGGTTAGCAAGTGTCTGTGTTGGAACCTGAAACAAGAAATACTCTATTGCTTTGGGAATATACTGCCTTCACTCTAGATCATGACAACGGAGCGTGGTGCGATGCTTCTGTATCACTTGACCTTCTGTTTATGCTATGGCAGGTAGAATCGTTCATCCAAACCCTGACTTTAATAATTTTTGGTGTCTTTCATGAAACACAGTACTAATACAGTATAAACCAGCAGAGCGACCAACCCCATGCCAACAGCAGCTCCCCATAAGCCCAGGATGAATGGGCTGTATAAGCTGCTGTCCTCAGGATGCCCAGGAATAGGGAGTGATGTGTGTGAGCTGTCACTGCAAGGCAGGCACTGACACGGCAGCATTGTTTCATGGGACCACAAGCCTTGCTTATGAACAGCAGTGGAAGGATGACAAGGACTTGTCCCAACTGTTCCACACACACACAACTTCTGGCCCTTTAAAACTGTCCTGTCTGACCTCAGTGATTCAACATAAGGGACACCAGAGAAGCAGAAAGGAAATACCACAGCACCACACAATTGTTTCCAAGTGAGAGGGTTTCTGGTAGAGAGCCAGGTGCTAATATCCTGCCTGCGCCAGCAGTCAATGGAGTTGTGTGGGGGCCAGGTGCTTCTTGCTGTATGTGTGTCAGAAGAGTGCCCGTCCTCATGCAAACCAAAATAGGCTGTACTTTTCTGTAAGCTGAGGTCTGCTATTCCACTTGTGTGCAGGATATGCAGTACATCTGGAATAATTAATTTCTCAGCCTATTGTTACTTTCTTGTATATCAGATGTTTGCTACTTCTGAAGCCTGTTGACTGTATTCAATATCTTTTCCTGTTTAACTTTGTTATTCCGGTCTCCTACAGGGTTTTTTTAGGGTCTGTCTTTTGATTTTCCCTTGATCTAGAGAATTTGCCTGAAGTATGGATGAGTCACAGATACCATATTTCCTCTTCTCTGAAGCACATTTACATATTTGAAGAATTACAGCTGACAGCAATCAGCCATACATTCCAAAATATCCTTTCACGGAGGAGAAAGGAGGAACATTGATGCTGAAATCAGCCCAAAAGGTAAATGTCTGAGAGAGGGAGAGAGAGAGAGAAAACACAGAACCTTAGAAGGGCAGCCGGATGCAGGTAATCACTGTGAAGCGTTTGGTGGCAGTGTCTCAACTGATAATGTTTCTGTAATCAGAGACATTCTGTCATACCTGTCAGCAGCCATTCAAGCATATCACCAGCAGCTCCACATACAAATACAAGAAGCAAAAGGCAAAAATATCCAGGGAGTCAATTTATTTCCTCTGCTCCTAGGCTAGCATTTTCTTAAGTGAGAGAAACTTAATTTTTAATGGGGTGTAGAAGATGCTTCTAACCCTGCATTACCCCATCAGAACCATTGTACTGGTTTTAGCTGAAATAGAGCTAATTTTCTTCACCATAGCTAGTATAAGGCTGTTTTGGATTTGTCATGAAGACAATGCTGATAGAACAGAGCTGTTTTGGTTATTGCTGAGCAGTTCTCAGTGTCAAGGCCTTTTCTGCTTCTCACCTGCTCTGCCAGCAAGTGGATTGGTGGTACACAAGAATCTGGGAGGAGACACAACTGAGACAGCTGATCCAGCTGTCCAAAGGGATACTCCTTACCATATGATGCCATGTCCAGCAGTAAAAGTTAGGGGGGAAAATTTGCCAGGGCTGCTGTTGTTCAGGGCATTGGTTGGCTGGTTTGTTTTGGTTTTTTTTTTTACTTCACTTGTTTTTTCTTGATTTTGCTTTTTTTTAACTGTTGTTATCTCAGCCTGTGAGTTTCCTAGCTTTTCCACTTCCCATTACCTTCCTATTCCTACTGGAGCCAGGGGGATGTAATGAGCATCTGGGTCATGCTTAGCTGCCTGACAGGGCTAGCTCAGAACAGCCACATAACTCCAGAGGTGTTCCATGTTATGACTATCATTTGAAGTATTGCAGTAATGTATTATTTAAGCTTTTCATTTTTGTCAAAGAGATCAACTGAAAATGGAGGTTCCCTGCTTGTGTCCCAAACGCTTTCCTGAATCAGACCTTGTAGTTTTGTTTCTCATATTTCTGTGGGATTTTTTTATTTAATTTTTTGTTTGCAGTTCGTTTGTTTGGGTTTTTTTATTTTTTTGTTTTGTTTTGTTTTTAATAAAGCTGTAGCAAGTATTTGCTTCATAGAGAAATCTACTACTGAGGTCATTAAGGGCCAAGGTTTAAAGGTGTACTATTGTCTTTTCTTCCTCAGACTGTAAGGCTGTAAGGGGCTCAATAACGGAAGTCCTGCCTGTGAGTATCAGAGTGAAAATCAGGCTTATTATATGAAGTCATTGACAAGACTGGCTAATTCGAACTGTCTCTTTCCATGTATCAGAGTATCTTACATAAAAACCCATCAAGCACTCATCGATATTAGAAAATATTTGTGTAATGATCGGTGATGGCATACTGCAGTCGACTGGAGCCCTAGAAAGGGTCATCCTGACCTTCAGTCATGACTGGAAGAAGATCATGTTACAATCTCACTGCACCAAACAAGTTATTCCAGTAAATATTTTGCATTGTACTTCAGTGCAAGGCAGGCTCTGTACCTACTCTTGTGAGGAATCATAGGTAGGAAGGAGTTTGCTTTTGCATCTGTGAGATTTCACTGCACAGCTGTGAAATGCTGCTATGAAGATGCAATGTGCATAACCATCCTGCTTCCTACTTATTTCCTCATTCCCAGTATCCTGCTTTGCATCACCCAAAGTAGCCAAAACATTAACAATTGTTCTTATTGCTTACAGGCAGTGTATGGGAATGACAGGACAAGAAAGTGTGAACACTCAAGTGGTGTGTTGTGGCAAGATGGTTCCCTCGAGGTTTGCTTGGTGGCGGCCAATCTAGGGCGGGAAGGACAGGATAGCAGAAGAGAGTCAGATACTCATTATCCATAAAAAAATCTCTATATACTTGTTTACTTGTCAGAAGATCTGATAAATCTCAGAATACTGAGGAAAACAGTGATGGAATGGGAAACAGTGATTAATTTTTTATTTGTCTCTGTTTAGTAGCGCCGTATTTCCCAAATCCATGTTGGATGAGATATTTCACTTCAGTAAATGATCTGTCCCTTACTTTCTCAAAGTCTACATTTGCTCTCATGCAGTTCTCAGGAAAGCATGACCCTTTCTTCTCTCCACGTCTCAAAGACATTACCATGAGGAGAGGCATGAAGGCAATTCTATATGGATGGCCCTCCAGCACTCCACCTACTTGTCAGGGGCAATCTGGTTTAATATGACCACTGCAAAATGAATAGAGTTACCTGAACAGTGTTCAAATGGGTCTTGCAATCTGTGAACATTAGAGATCCCTAAGCAGATTCCATGTAAGTGGGTAGCACTGTGTTAACAGCATACAGAATCTTTGAAGGAGGACTAAGGAATGAATGGATAAGAGATTGAGGGTTCTAAACTACTTGCACCAGGAAAAGTATTGCCTGTGAAGTTTGCATGGCCACTTGCTCCAATGTCATTGGTTATTGGGGAAAAAAGGCACAAATGTTTTGAACACAAGCCTGCCCGCTGTGACTGGTATCTGCCAATGAGTTACATTAATAAATACACAGTGATAGCTTCACTGCTCTTGCAATCATTCTAGCAGTATTTTAAATTATTCTTTGTATGCTCAAGGGAATGTTATTTACAAACAATGCAGTTTATCTTCACTATTTTTCTTCAACGTGTATAGGTGTGCCAGCCAGGGAAGGGCTAATGAAATAGCCTTAGAAATTAAAGAGGTGGAGTTCCAGCAAGACATGTCTTTCCCAAGGGTTTCTTGCCCAAAACATTGAGAGAGAGAGAAGGGTCTGACCCAGTGAGTCCCTGCTACAGGGAAAATCCCTCTTGACCATTGGCCATCAGTGCCATTTAGAAGAGTGTTCAAATTCAGAGCTGACTGAGGAACCAGAGGACTCCTGCTGAACTTGTCCTTTCTTGGGAATGGCTTGAGAGCAATCTGTTAGGGATTTTTACATAATTCACATCCCTACAGATTGCCCATCCCTAGCCACTATTGCAGAAAACCTCAGGATTAGCATAACAATAGTGACTGTGGTACTGGCTTTTGAAGTCAACTCAATGCTTTCAAACAGCCAGACACCTGGCTACCTCAATAAGCATGGTTCAGAAACTCTGACTATCTCCCTAGACTGCATTCTGACACTCCTTCTTCAATGAAAATATGAGGAGTCTTGCCACTGGAGCTCACTGCCCCTACTACTTAATAGCACACCTCTGACTTTTCCATTCTTCAGAAGTTATCAGTGACCATTCATGCGCCCTGGTGGCAGTGTTGGGTTTTTTTCCCCCAGGATTTAATGATCTAAAGCACGGTTGCTAACCTCTCTTCTAGAGCCAGAAGTAGTGAGAGTACCAGCTATCAACCATCCAACCACCTCTGCCCATACACTTATTCAAAGTGGTGCAGGGTTTGGAAGTGGAAGATAGTGTCTTATTTATGCTACATTTCCTTCTTGACAATGCTGCAGTTATAATGTGAGAAGTTTGAAGTAGATAAATCCAAAGTAGACAAGGGTAATCAGTTTTTCCGTTGGGATTTACTACTGCCAATTATGGTTGCCATGCCAGAGTAACTTGGTATAAATCTCTAAGGTTACAGATAGTATAAACCATATGAGAGAGGAAAAAGACCTAGGACTCCCCTGTTCCCAAAATCTTTGTCATAACCACTTGACCAACGTCTTTGTTGTCTCACTTACATTAGTGCTGTGAATGCTGTTAAAGTGCTGGGATACTAAGGATAGGACCCTGACAGTCTGAGATGAGAGAGATGGAGTTGGAGCAAAGGCTCATGCAATATGGTACAGCAAGACTCAAGGTAGAATTGGTCACATCAGCACCCAGGAATGCCAAACCCCCAGGAGTGATGGCCAAGATGCTTGGCAGGGTTACTTTCAGGTACTGAGGAGGCTTCAATGTACCTTGCTTCATAGCTACTCTCAACCTCCTTGGTGTTGCTATCTCTGTGCCCTGTATCTCTAGTTTCTACTATCTTGGTTCCTTGGAGAACATTGTGCCTTCACTAAGAAGACACACCAGGTGGCTTAGTAGCCTGAGGTTGCTTTGGGTGGTGTCTTATCAAGGGTCGAATTCTGCTTCCATTCTGCAGAATAAATTCAGAGCTTTTCAACGGAAAAGATAAGGTTTTCACTTCAGTCTGTCTCTGAAGAAATGGCTAGAGTCTACCTTAAGGCTTCAAGACCTTCTATTGTATTCTTCACCAAAATCAGTATATATTGGTGAAATACTTTGCGTTTGACTTGATCGGAACTTTTATAGAATGGCTGAAAACTTAGAATGTTCATATTAGTTGTGCACATCAAGGTATCTTTATCTTCAAGATACCTGTTTACATTCTGTATTTGTTATGAGTTTAAAGATCATAAAGATGGTCAAACGTTTTAACACCTCAGATTGTAAGATTTTTTGAACTTCCTGCTCTGCACAAATTCTGTTCTTCCCTTTCAAGTGGAAAAATTAGGATTGGTTTGTGGCTTGGTGGTTTGGGGATTGCTTATTTTTTAGTTATTTTTTCCCCCAGCATTTAATGTCTTTGAGTAATATAATCCCCATGCAAAATTATATTGCTTGTTCTAGAACAGGTCTGGTTAGGTCCAGTGAAGCAGAACATTGATATGATGGTCTATTGTTGCTACTTTCTGTGTTTTAAAGCATTGTGTTAGCACTGTCTGAAACTCAGGAGATAATGGGCAACCTATTGACTGTCTCTGAGCATCCTGCTCAGATAAAGCTTGGAATGGGAGAAGGTGATCTGTTCAGTTTCTCACTGCAACAGTCTTTACTGCTGAGCACTATAGCTCCATTCCTATATCATACACGCGGATGTCAAGGCCATCCTGAATTTGTCACATTCTTAGTCATTTGGTTTCTGGGGAAGGGAAAAAAATAAACTGAAATGTGAGAGTTCTGGAATTTTCCCTTTAGTAAAGCAAGTAACATTGTGTGAAGCGCTCTTATATACAGCTTTGCAGTCCCAAAATACAAAGGGTTGTTCAAAAACCTAAACAGAAAGCCTGATTTTGATACAAAACCAAAGTCATAAAAGTTTGTGCAGATGTTGAGGAGCAAGCAAGCTGCCTTCCCAGGCTGCCCTTCAGCCTCACACAGGACAAAAATTTCAGTGCTAGTGAAGCAGGTGAAGTGGTGAGTGTAGAGTCCCAGGACTACATCTTCCTCACCGTGCAGCTTAGTGGCTTGGTCCTTCCCACTGCATGGCTGTCACAGAGGTTACTGAAAGAGTGGAGTGCTCTCTGCTTTGCTTTGTGGGAACGTATCAGCAGATTCAAAATCCACTGATACAGTGGGTCGGTATTAGGCCCCAGGGGGCAGGCCACGATAGGTGTAGCGATATCACTCCTTTAGGTCAAGCCCCCTTAGAGCCTGGAATGGCTCCTCCCACTCCCACACCGACGACAGTCCCCTGAAGGAAGAGTCCATGAGGAGAAGCAAGTTTATTTGGGGTGCCTGGCTATATATAGGGTGCAGCAGATTTTTCCAGAACATGGGCGGGGTAATGAGCGGAGACGGGGAGGAGCGAGAGATCCCATTGGAGGGTATGTAAATTAGGAGGAGGAACAAAGAAGGGGCCAATAGGGGGCCCTGTTTTGAACATAACCATACAAGGAAAATGGTGCATTGCACCTAATGGGGGCCAATCAGGAAAGGGTTGGCGGGAAAATGCCCTAGGGGTTTGTGAGATGAAGAAACTTGGATAGGTATGACTAAGGGAAAAAATGAATAGGGTAGACATATTATCTTATACTTCATTAAACCAGGGAGATGTTGATGTAAGAAACATGACAACGAGGGTCTTCATAAACTCGACAGACTGCATTCATATTAACTGGAGGAGGCTCCCCAACCACAGCATCCTCATCGACCCATCTTTTATAATATTCTTGCCACTTTATAAAATCTCAGTCTACTCCAACAGAAACAAATGGCAGCCACAACTAAGCTGCAGCACTGAAAAGTAATAAGGTGATATCAGCCTTTTTTTTAAAGCAGGGAAGGAAGGGATAAGGAAAAAAAAAAGAGGTGGCTGCATGCAAAGGTTTGCCAGCATTTGTAGAAAAGGCGGAACTCAGTTTGATAAAGGAAATAAACTAAGATGTACAGCATTCTCTGTAACATTTCACTTTGTTATTCAGGCAGGACCTGTTTGAAGTCAGTGAGAATCTTTCCACTGCTTTCAGAGGATTTCAGATCAGGACCATCCAACTGTTTGGGTTGCTGATGTACGTGTGACCTTTTACCTGTTGCTTTTAGTGAATGCTGCAAGAGAAAAGTATCACATTTTCCTCTGCTCAGAAAGCACCTAATGTGTTGAAGCAAATGGATGGATCCAGCAGCTCAGTGTTTATTTACCCATAGTAGTGTTGAGTTTACATCAGCAAAGGAGTTTGTTCAGAGGACGTGGCTATGGAAACAGGGCATCAGAAAGGAATGACCTATCCTGCTGAGCAAGGGCTGGTTTGGAGCAAGCAATCACACTGAGAGCAGGGACATGCCTTAACCCTACCCCTTGCAGTACAGGTTCCTTTTTGATACCTGCAGCTTTGACAGAAGGCTCTGCTCTGTGGCAAATACAGGGTTAAGAGGGGGTTAGAGGGTTTTATGTGGTTTGGGGTGGGGTTGAAGTTGTCTTAATCTTATCACAACCCTTCAGAAAAACAAAAGCTGCTCAGCTACTCTACAAACTCAGGGAAATGCCATTCTTTTCTCTGTCCATCTACAGAGGTAAAAGGGGAAAAGAAGAGAGGAGATGCTCACAGAGTAGGTTAGCAGCAAGGTCAAGCCTGCAGATTCCTATCACAGTGCCTGCTTCAGTTTTCCAGACAGGTCCTTTCAATTTCCTGGGGGGAAAAAGCCCAGTATTGTAATTCACAAATATTCAAGTTTTTGTTTTCAATGTCTAAGAGACAAGTGAAAGGTCCAGCATCAAGATCAAATAAGCCATTGAATGTGCCAGTTGAGTGTTACAGGCCTGCTGCTCCAGACTATCCAGTACTAAAGTACTCTGCTGTATTGCTCTTCTACAAACTGATTGTTGTGTCTTTGCAATATCCCTATTTTGTGATTTTTCTTGCTGATATTTTTGTTTGTCCTTTCTGAAATGTTATTACTTGTGATTTTACTAGCTGCTACTGAGTTCAGCCAGTCCGGCCACCACTAAAGTAAAGACTCTGCTCAGAAGGGCCACAAGCAGGCTAAGCACAGGTCTCTTCTCTGGGATGGCGTATACAAATCCAACTAAAGAAGGATGTCAGACATGAAGGACAATAGTGTTATAGAAGCCTCCACTTGTTCTCATAGGAAATGTACTGAATGTCCAGCAAAGGCTTTCTACAGGGGTGGTCACAGCTTCACTGGGGAGCATGATGTAGGAGCGGTGGATGTGCATTAGGGCATGGCACTCCAGCAATGCAGAGGGGTAGCTGAATTAAGGAGCAGTATTTCCATCAACACATGTATGTCACCCCATAGAGGATTTGTAGTCAGACAGGCTCCTCTCTAGCTAGCACATTACTTGGTTTGTGAGCCAAAAGGTTGTGGTTGAAAGGAAAAAATTGCCGATGCCTTTTGCTGTTATACCTATTTAGGAGTATTAATATATTCATCTCTTTGCTATCTGAGCACATGTTTTCCAATCATGGCCCTATGAATTCTTGTCTCTCACAAGGTGTGGCTGTGTTTGACAAGTAACCTTGTGCTGGCTGGTTGAAATATGAGCCCACAACCTTTAGACCAATAATACTGCACAAGGTTGTAATGTTTTCCTCAGACTCCAGGGTATCGGTTAGCTGCAAGGCTGCCAAAGGACATTCCACAGTCAGAGGAAATTGAGTGTAGGTGGGCAGCCCAGAGCTCAAGTGCATACTTTATAAACTCTCAGTTATTATACTTATGGGGGATGAGTCACACAACAATCATTCTGCTATCAAACTCAGTGTTGGGTGTGTTGTTTTTTTTTTCTTTTAACTCAAATGTCATGTAAAAGTTGTCAGTGGTTCCCAGAAGTTTAATGTCTGAAAGTCAGGAAAAAATGAAGCAAAACTAGCTAGCTGACACATTTACATGTGTATAAATACTAAATTAGCTGTGCATGGCTTGGTTTTTTAAGTGCCAAAAATTTTTAAAGTATTATTTTGTCGCCTAGGGCTGAGAGACTATGGCAGAAAAAAAGGGCTTGGACATCTCTATTGCCTGATGCCAACCAGATATCTTTCAGTATTGAGTGGGCCTTCAGTGCTAGGGAACAAGTGATTTTCTAGCTCATCAGCATCACCAACTGAGTAAGTAGGCAGCTACTCACAAGAGGCGTATATAAGATATCTATATGTTGTGCATATACAAAATATTTTTCCCCCAGGAATTAACCCAGCCTGGTGTAAAATAGAAATTGTTGAGTTTTTGTTATGCCTAAATCTAGTTTTTTAAAGTAGAGAGCCTTTTCCAAGAGAATTCCCAGGGTAGTGTCTTCTGCAATCAGCATTGGTTATGACAAACTCCAAGTGACTGACCTGTGGCTGCCTCCAATGTGCTTGATGCTCCACACAACCCAATGTTTTGGTGGGGTATGCTTATACTAAAAGTGAGTGGGCCTGGGAAGTGCTCCTCAGAGGGTGGGAAGGATCTGCATGAGCCTTGACCACCACCATCTACCCAGTACTCATGCCAGTCCTTTTCCAGTTCTTGCTATTTATTTCTTGCACACAAGAAAACCCTATCCCCTACAATGAACAGTCGCAAGGATGTTCAGGGTTTATCTTTCTTCTGGGTTTGTCTCTTGTGGTATTTTAGGCAGGGGAAGGGTGGAGTGGTGCCTTGGTCAGGAATGTCTTCAGCTCTTTTCTTCTCCTGTAATGGAAGAACTTTAACCTAGTGAGGCTACCAAGGTCTTGCCCAGCCCATTGCAGGCTGAGTCCCCATGAGCCATGGATCAGCACCAGCTGACACATTTCCTCCAGCTGGCAGGAAATAGCTTGTAGTCAGAGGCAGAAATAGGACACAAAGAATATCAGCAATGATAGTCCTCTCTTTTCACTTGGTTACTTCATGGATTAACCTGTTTTAAAAGCCATTAATATCCTCGCAGTGTAAATGAAGAGACTCCTGTTTCACTTAGGTGATGTTAGGAATTCATTCTCTACTTTGAGGACATTTTTTCCTGATCTCTGCTTTCTCCTTCAAAGACATCCTGGAAAAGCCAAACCTCTTCACTCACATTACATAGTCTCCATGTTGTCCTCGATCATCTTTTTTCTAAACTACACCCCAAGGGAGCAGAAAGGCTATAGAAATGCCAGAAAATGGGTGCCCTTAAACCTGTGCCATTCTCCATTCACAGCAATAGCAGCCAAGGGGACATTCGGTAATTTCATTGTCAGAACTCTGTGTCTTGAAGGCAACAAAAATGCTGAGGGGTGGGGAGCTGATGGCTCTTTTTGCTGCATATAAAAATAATTTCTGGTAGTCATAGTGTGGTAATTGTTACAAAGGAGACAATCACTGCCTTTGTATTGTGCACATAAACAGCACAGCAGGCCTTGACTGTATATCAGGGTCCCTTGAGAACTACTAATAGTGGTTTGGCCATCCCAAATTTGTATATGGATACTGCTTAAGCCCATCTCCCTTTCATCTCCTTTGAGTGCTTAGGGGCTATATCATCGGGAAGGAACTATTTTCAGAAGAAAATAGTCTTCATTTTTTGTGACTCAACTTCTCTTTCTCGCAGGGAAGCTGAGGCGCGTGGCTCGGGTGTACTGTATGTGTGTCTTCTGGATGCTGAATTACGCCTCACAGTTCTGTGCAGTCATGGGGCATTTCCTGATATTATTCACTGGAACACCTATTTGTGTCACCATCTTTTCATCAAAACCACTTTTTCCACTGCCACTTCAAACAGTATTATTCTTGCGGAGGCTGCATTTCAGTGGTTTGGTGAGCTATGTATAAATTATTCTTTGTACCAAAACATTCAAATTACTGTTTTTAATTTGAAATGAGCAGTGCCACAAAAATACTGAATGTTTTAAGTTGCTGTTTTTACTTCCTTCCTTTGGAACAGGAATGAATGAAACAGTTGGGATAAATAATACTATATTACTCATGCCTTGTGTTCTTAACTAATCTGAATCTCAGATGAGTGTTTTTCCCCTGCAGGACAGATATTGCTCTCTCTCTGACCAATTTGCAGTTGAATATCACATTTTGTTTGTTACTTTTCCCTGTGGATTCAAACTGATGTGCTGTTCTCCTTTGCTTGCCCATCCACCCCCAGTACAATGTCTTGTCTTACATGGTGCATTCAGGAAGTGCTCTAAGTCACTATCTTTTGGGCTTGTCTGCCTCACAGTGCCTAGCAAAGTTGTCTCAGCTAGGACTCTGTCTATATTGCTGAATATGATAAAAGCTTTTTCATTAACATCAATGGGAGTTCAATTTTCTTTTGGTATGCTCTTGCATATCCTGAATTCCTAGAAGCTAGTCCTTCTTCCAACCCACTACATATAATAATTTACTAGTGCACTGAAGCTCACAGATGTACATATCTTTTAAAATTCTCACATCACTTTCCAGAATTAATATTTCTGGTGCTGGGTGTTCTTGTTTTCTGTGTCAGTGACTGATTTTTGTCTTTTCAATGTTTTTAGGGCCATTAAGTAGTGCAACTGAAATGTGTCCCAATAAAAAAACACTCATTGCCAGAGCAAAGCACAAATGTCTTGCTCTGATCCTCACTGCTACAGCCCAGCAGACAAAGTGAGGGTTGTTGAATGGTAAACACAGAGGTTTTTAGGGAACCATGTTCAATTTCAATCTTCCACAAGGTGACTCGTAAAAGTAGTGAGCAGAGACAGCTACTTTAAGAATTTTTAAACACTTCTTGTTTGCATCCTTTTAGATAAATGCGTTTTAGTTTGTTTCTCCCTTCCATGTAATAATCATGAGCTACTTCTGCTATGCTTGCTAAGTCTCTTCTCTCTTCACCAGATGTGCACTAGAGGTTATTCAGTGCAGCTGAATCCCAGGTGTTGCTCATTTTGTGACATACTACTCATTAGTCAAGGTGAATGATGTTGTCTCTGTGTAGAAGACGACTGTCAGTGCTGTCTCATTTTCAGTTTGCATCTCATTACAGTTGTCCAGGTTCTGTGGTCACCAAGTTTCTTTTGTTGCTTGTTAGCTCTTAGTGGTATCTCATCATCTTTCAAGGATGTGATAGTCACCTCCTCAGGGAGAAGTATCTCACTGGCTAGGTTGTTTTGCTGAGGAAAAGCACAGACATAGTGTAGCATCTAATGATTTCAATAATCAATTAGTGGTGAAGGGATATGGAGAAAGAAAGATAAAATATTGTCATCAGTGGCAAAATAAGTTATATGACATAGGGACAGAAGGGTACTACACTGTAATCATAGAGCTAAAATGCTTAGGTTTTCTTGTAGGTCAGATATAGCTGATAAAACAGAAGAAGAGCTTTTGGAGAGCTAGTGTTGAATACAGATGTAGTAGAGAGCTGTGACAGGTATGGCTGTTCCCTCCATATGTCATGGACATGTGAGGCTGTGTACAGTGGGAGAAATATTTTCCACAGGATGATTGGGTGAGAGATGCACTGGACCTACAGCCTGCTTATAGTCACACACTGAACAGGAGATGTCTTGCTATTCCTCCTTCTTACTGTGGTGAAAGTCTGCCAATGTCCACGTGCCATTCCTCTGATAATAAATGTCCATAGTTCCTTCCTGTGCCATATCCTACCTGAACACTGCTCATTATGCTCTTCAAAATCCCATTTATAGAAGCTACACTGCCTATCCTTAAGTCGCATGTTTTTTCAGGCATGAGGAGCCTCTTTCCCTTATCAAAGTTTCCCAATTTCCTTCTGCATTGAGCAAGTCATAGCAAACTCTTCTTCAAGAAGGCAGTTAAGGCAATAGTGATGCAAATTATTTTCTTTCATGTGAGAAGGTCAAAACCACTAATGACGTTGCTTGCATCTCTAAAGGGTTCCTGACCATCAGGAGCTGAGAACTCATGCACTTCTGGAAAGCAAGTTCCACTAAGACGTCTCCAGTAGGTCATCCTCAAAGTGATGTACTCCAAATTGTCAGATGCATGCTTTGTGCCTTGACAAACAAACTGACTTTGCTGCTTCCCATCACTATTTTCTCTCTCACTTTTTGCAGAATCCTCTTTTCCTTCCATGTGTCTCTCCTTGTTCATGCAAACTAGATGTCTGCCTATCATTCTCCTTCCCCTGAGCATTATTTTCTTCTCATGATAGCTTTTATACATTTTGGCTCCTTTTACCAGGATTACTTAGTTCTTATCTCATTGTTTTGCCAAAAAATATTTCTCTTTTTCCTCTAGATGTTCCTCTTTTGGTTATGACTGATAGTATATCAACTTTGGTTTCTGCAGCAGGCTTTGTTTCCTCTCTTACTCCAACAGAAATGACAATGTTTGCAATTCTTCAAAATTAAACTTCGAATACTTACATATATTCCAGGGTTCAGACTCTGTTACCATCAGGTCTTATTCACAGTAGGAGGAATCACTATTGTACATAAAAGTTTAACTTAAAGACAGGCTCAATCAAATGTGGTACTGACACATTTATACAGGTCAGTTGATTTCTGAACTGATCACAGTGTTGTGCATAGATCCATCCCTGTCATGAGCTGGTCCAGATCTGCTGGTTCAAAAACCTACTGCCACTGAGATACATCAAAATCAGGATTCTATTCTGAGTTTTAGAGGCTGGTTGTGTCCCTTCTCCAGCAGCTGGAAGTAAGGAAAATTTCAAGTGATCCCACTTTGCAATGCCATCTCATTCTTCTCCACTCTTTCTGCAGTATGGAGAAACCAGTTTTCCTTCTAGACTCACGAATAAGGATCAAGTTAAGTAGCAACCTAACAAGCAGGAGGAGAGAGTTGACAGTTTAACTGTATTCTTCTGTTGTTGCCATCTTTCAGGTGACTTTATAGCCCACTGTAACTCAGCCAGGCTAGAGCATCTTTGAACTAGCAAGTGGCTGCCCCTGCAGAGACAGCATACATGCAAAGGCACGATGCTGCCACAAAACAGGGTCCTGAGGAGTGGATGGACAAGAGTTTCCACTAGTGTTCAACGATGTGACTTAGATATCACTAACACCTTGAAGAGCATCCTTGTCATGGCTCTGCACATCCATGCTGTGTTGCTTAGTGCAGAGGAGTTAGGGCAAGTTGTATTGCCAACAGTAATGCTACATTCATGCTGGAAAACAACTGCAGGGAGATAAGTGAGGAAATCTGTCCAAAATGGGAAGGAGCAAAGGAGGAACACCTGTGCAATGAAAGATATATTTTACCAACCTGACTACAGAACAGAAAGAAGACAGACAGTAAAATGCCTAATGTAATGTACATTTGATATAAATTCAAGTTAAGTTCAAATTCATTTTTCAAGGTTAATTGAACAGTGGGGGTGTTTTGGTTATTTTGTTTTTGTTGTTGGCATTTCTTTTGGGGGGGGGTGTCTTGGGTTTTTTGTTTGGTTGGTTTTTAAAGGATTTCTAGCTCTTTTATTTGAATCTTCTTACAATGAGCTATACAAAGCCAGTGTATTTCCTGCCTTTAAGGAGTAGAGCTATTGGACTCCACATTTTGAGTAGGTTTTCTTTAAGTTCATGTTCATTCCATTCTTTTCACTGAACTTTTATCTGTGCATCGGGGTGTGCAGAAGCATATGTGCTGCAAAAAGCCACTTACTCCCACTTCTTCTTTTGTTTTCCCCTGATCAGACTGGAGCTGAGAGCTGCGTAAAGTGGCAGTGGATTTTGATTTCCCACTGCCCTTGTCAGGTTGGATTTAAAGCAAAATAACAGCCAAGCTGTGTATCTCTGGTCTCCCACTGTAACTCCCGTGGAGATAAAGAAAAGGGGCTACTTCGGCAATTACATTGAAAGTCGTCTCAAAAATGAGTAACATCTCCATGGCTCCCAGCCCCAGAGGCTCCATATGGACTCATCCAGCTGAGCATCTGTGGAATTCTGGCTTTAGTTCAAGAAGCAGAACATGTGTCTTTCTGAATCTCCATTTCTGCCCCCTCCCTGCCCTGTCCCCCATCCCCATGCCCACAAGCCATCCCAGTATCCATGTTCATGAAGTTTTAACACCGATTTGCTGCAGATGAAAAACAGACGTCAGCCCCAGAAGGTCAATATAATCCCCTAATAAAACATCCAATGGTATTGGCAAGAAAGCCCCTTGGGAATAAATCTTCTGGAAAGACAACAATTAAAAGAGGTGATTGGGGTAATTGCACTTGATTGAAGGGAGAAATACTTTTTCTAGCAGAAGAACGAGCACTTAAAAATGTTCAGCCAGCCAAGGACAATTATCCAGTTGGTGATGTGCAAGTACAGAGAGCAGTCAATCCATTTTAAATTGCTCTTGCAGTCAGGAGAGTGACAGGAAAATGCCACCAGGATGGCTCTTTCTCTAGGTACAGTCAAAGGGACTTTGGTGATGGTTGGGATCCAGCTTGTGTGGCACAACCCCTCTTTTCCTTCTTGTGACTTCTCACTAATTGTGTTCAGTTAGTGACAAAGTGTTTTCTTCCACTTTACAAGCCTACAGAGTGGGGCCTGTGTGAGGAGGGGAATTTCTGTTTCCCTCCCAAAATAATGTTTTTAATGCACAATATGCTTCCAAGGTTTACCTGACAATGCTCTGTTGTTTCCGGAGCCTGCCTCATATAGCAACTGCCTATAGTGGTGGCAGTGGCCTCAACAGGAGGAGCTGTTCCTCCTGCCAAAGAAAACACAAAGGCGTGACTGAAATGTACGCAGAATACACTGGCTGAGGAAAACAAAGCTGTTTCTGTGGTCTTTCCCCCACTGTTATATTTTAAATACTGAGTCACAAAATCTTTTTTTTTTCCCTTAGTTGCATTAGGATGATGAAAGGAGAGAGAGATGACTTGTGAGTGATACAAAAATTGCCGTTTTCTAAATTTACTCGGAAGCCTTTGGAGTCAATCCATCCTGGGATTTGTCTACAGCAGGAACTAAACAACCTGCTTGGATTTTCTTTAACTTGCATGAGTAAAATGCATCAAACTGGCTTATGTCTTACAAAAGAGGGAAGGGAAGAAAAGCTTGATTCACTGGCACGCTTGCTTGCCACCCCCCTTTCCCTGTAACTGTAAAGATCCTAATTCAAATGCTCGTTTACACCATCACAACAGGGAGAGGGAAGCCTCCCAGTTCTGTCTCCTTTAAGGAGATTTACAAACCACTGAAGCCTGCCAGGAGTATTGAAAGCAAGCATTACCTCATCACCCTGTAGTGTTATTGGCTGGAGATAACGGGAGGTGGGGTGCTGGTGCCTACCCATGCGGTGAATGCTGGGTTTTCTGATTATCTCTTTCTCTTTATTTCAAAACAACTGACCTTTTCAACGGATGTCACCTACAGGGACAGTCTGCCTTTATGGAAGTGTCCTATAGCACTTGGAAGGACCAGCACAAATGTGATCATAAAGAGATTGAGTGAGTTCAATAGAAACAATTTTAAAATAAATACCCTTTAAATGCAATAAGCAATCATGCATTCAATATGACAGTTTTAACCATCCTTTTAAAATGGCTATTAAACCCCACAGAGAAGCTCTAAAGATTATGTAGTCATTAGAATCCATAGGGCTTCTTGATTTTTACTTTTTTATTAGGTCTCTCTATGCTTTATAAAACTAAATCATATTGTTTTAATTCACGACACCCTCTGTCACTGGTTTTCAGAAAAGTCACCATTGATTGCAGAGAGCATGAAAAGTCTGGTGATCATATTGCTTACCTCTTATGCGGGCCTGGCTTTTCAGTCATTGAGAACATATTACCCTGTTGGGAAACACCAGGAAATTACTCTAAGGTAAATCCCAAAATACTTTCTGAGGGACAAAGTTGCCAGTCCTTTAACAGACAAGGAGAGCAAGGACAGTTAAAGTCATCTGCAAATGCAATAGCTGCATGAAAGTGGCAAAATCAAAACTAGAGGCATTTTGTGATTTCAAGCGGTGCTCTTGCCACTGGCCTTGGTTTTCACTTAAATCTCATTTCTGTGAAATTCCTTTTGGCATTACAGCAATTCAATGTAAATTAAGCAAGGATCTCAAGGTTTATCTCTAGATGAATAACACGGCCAGGTGCAGACACAGTTCCAAGACCCTCTTCAACATCTGTGCCATACGAAGCTGTATGCCATGTGTGCTGCAAATGGCCTTTAATCCTTTATTTCCTTTACGGTGGTTATTAATAGAGGACTGAGTTCTGTCTTTGTCTCTCTGATGTCGTTTCCTTTGTTTCCTTTTAGGAGCAGCACAAGAGGATAGAGAGCAGACAAACTGCAATATCCTGATAATTAACTACCTCAGCAATATAGTGGTATCACAGCAGTGGTAATGCTGTGTAACAATTTGCATACATTAATTTTCATGTCCCAGGAAAGCAATTTTGTAGCATTTAAGAGAAAAATAAGGAGAAAAAAAGAGAGAGAGGAAAGGTTGAGCTGGAATAAATATAGGATTGTAACTGAGAATTGTATTTTAAGAGAGAGGGTGAGGGAAGATCCGAAAGTGCTTGGAGCCTTGTTAATATGGGCATAATTATTCCTGAAACAGTTAATTGACAGTGCTGATCCAATTTGGAGAGGTACTTCAACACCTATAGGACCCACCAATTTCAACCAGTGCTGTAGGTGCAGACTCTCTCAGCTTTACCCAACATTGAGGCCCTGCATTTGCAGCACTCATGATGCTGCACAGGCACTGCACCCTCCCTACACTGATGCCTGGCTTGTGATTTCAATCCCTGAGCAAAAGCGAAGACCCTCAAAACCTGTCACCATATCAGATGGTGACTAGGTACTATCAGTACAATCAGGTATTAGTAGTGTTTTCATTCCAATAGAATAGAACAAAATTCTTCCTTTTATTCAGCGCTGGGAACATGGGGGATAATTCCACCAAAGACATGTTCAATGAGACTTCTGTGTTTCCAGGTTTAAATACTTAGTTACAACTGATAACCCCTCCCCAAAGTTAAGCAGTATATTTTGTGTGACTTTTAACAGATCTAATGGGCTGCTCTTATCTCTGCAGCCTTATACTTCTTTTTAACTAAACAATGTTACAGCTTCAAGCCTTAACCTAGAGAGGTTTTCTGATTTATTTCTTACAGTTTAGCCACTAATCTAAACAAGGTTGTGGTTTATTTCTTAAAGTTCATCTTACAGCTACAGAGTTAAATTCCTCTTTATCTAGAGCTATGCATGGTTAAGATAACTGACAGACTAAGGTACAAGCTAAAATAAAAAAAAAATATAAAATACAAAGTTAGTACAGGTCTGATTAAAAATTATTAAAGACCATATGATTTCATAGAGAAGGGATAAAATCCTTTTTCTTGAGAGGTCCCTGAATCACCAGTTTGGTTGAAAGACTCTGATCTGAAAGAGGGGCACATGGTCTGGCAGGCAGTATTGGAGGCAGTACCTCAAGCTGGTTTCAGATTAGTGGGAACCTGCACTCTCTGTGTTATCTACAAAGACATTTCTCCACACTAATATTCATGTAACCTGGCAGCATGTGTCCCTTAAATTCTCCTTCTGTTCTTTTTGATGATTTACTTTGTGACTTTGGGAAAACTACTTAATATCTGTGTGTCTGAATTTGCCTATCCATAACTTGGGTGTATTAATTAAACAGCTTTCTCAGAGGGATGTTGTAAGGTTTAATGAATTCATGCTTGCAAAGTAATTTAAGATTTCAGATGAAAACTGTTAGAGAAGTGCAAAGTGCATTATAATTAAAACAGAGAGGATGCAAAATAATAATAATCAAAAGACCCTGAAGCTGCTAATCATGCTAAAGGGAGAATATTTATACTTGAAATTACTAATAAAAACATCAATCACTGTTTTACAAAATAAGGTTTTTCAGCTACATAACATGAGTTAATATTATGTTATTTATTATTATGCTTAGTATTTCCATTGTCTTTGCATAGAAAGAAAATCTATTAAACTAATCTCCTCTGGATTTATATGAAAAGGAGATCAGCGCTGTGCCCAAAATACATCAGAGGAGTGCAAAACCCTAGCATGTTTGTTTGTATAGCTACCTATACTCACAGTAGAAATCTACAGGATGACACATCTGAGTGAGTGCAAAAGCTTTTGTGGAATCAGGGCCTTGGTGTGCAGGAAAAATGGGTTGAAAAACTGTCATCTTGCCATAAACAATGAAGTCCACAGAGAGTATCAAATCCTTGGAAAGAAATTCTGTGGCACGTGCCAAAGCCATTTCAGATACACAGATTTCATTCAGTAACGCAGCAAACACAGGGATTAGTGTCACCTTCCACACTTTCATAAAATGAAAATTGCCTCTGCATGTGCCCAGGTGAAAGCTGAGGAGAAGAAGGCAATGACTCTTGTGAGGTATTTCAGAGAAAGCTGTTGGAGAAGAGGCAGCGCAAAACTACAGAAGTCCAGGCAAGAAGAAAATTCCCATTCCATCCATCAAGACACAATCATTTTTGTTTGTAAACATTTGGGGTTTGGTCAAGATAAAATCCCTTTATGTCAAAAATCCAAAAACTTTTGGATCCCAAAAGCAAGAGCAAGACTGTTTACAGCAATTTGTTCAACTGTAAACCCTATAAAAATGCAACCCTTGCTGTGCAGCCTACAAGACCTGTGCACCCCATCAGGCAGCTGGTCCCTTGTCAGGGAGGGTACCTGCTGGTACATCAGTGCTGAATTGGGGAAGAGACACAACAGTATTTTGACTATTTGGAAACATAAGGCCTTAAGTTGGACTTTGAATTTCAGTTTCCTAGATGTACCTACAGCACTTGGCTCTCACATGGGCAAAAAAAAAAACCAAACATTTTTACTGTACACTAGAAACTGAGTTTGTTTTCATGCAGCTTTCCTTGATTCCCCCTGAGATGAAATGGGCATTTGTCTTGATGTGAGAGAATATCAGAAGCCACCTGTTCTAGGCATGGCAAGCCTGAAGGTCCTCTGGGTGACCATCAGGATTCTGGCTGACATCAGTTCTGAGTTTTGAGAGCGCTCTGGCCTCAGCTTCCTGTTTTGCAGCTGGGAAACTCAAGCAGTGCTGGTCTTGGGACAGCAAACATACAAAGCCTTGTTCCTGTAAGCTGATTCCTGGTTCATCCTCAAACTATGAGCTCCCAGAAAAGCAGATTACATGGAGTGTCCTGTTTAGGGAGGACTGTATATGGTGTACAGATCTTAACATCCTTACACACTGTGTTTTGATGATATATACATTTTTGGAACTTAACAGGGAATGAGAAAAAAAGGGATAATCCTTCTCAATTGAAAAGACAAAAGGGAAAATGTGGGAAGTATTCCAGCCCTCTGCCACAAAAATACCTTAATGTATTAGTCATCTGAGTGACTGCAACGTGTTCTGACAGTTCTGATGCCAAATATGCGACTGAAATGCTGAGGAAAGCCAGGTGTCAATAGCCTTTCTAGCAATGAGTAACACCTCAGATATATTCTTTGAAAAAGCCTATTCTCTGTTAGATAGTTTGGGGTTCAAATGTTTACAAATCTGAACTCTGACTTCATACGCACTCGAGGGAGCATTTGTGAGTCTGACAGTGGCTGCATTTCTGGAGTGGTACAGAAAGCCTCAGCCTTGGTATTGTGAAAGTAAACCTGTGGGTACCTTCATTCAGAGCAGATTCACAAAAATAAGAAGTTTTCTTAGTGTTGTGGGCAGATCTGATCCAGCTGTGGAGTTGGGATTGTGTTACATAAAGTAGTTCATCCCTTCAAACAAATGCCCTGGTCTGGGGGAATAAAGAAATAATCTTCCCATTAAATCTGTTCCTGCCTAGTGCATTTCAGATATTTGGCACTCAGATTTCTTTTGCTTCCAGCAGTATGAACAGATTAAAAAAATAATGAAAAAAAAGGTATGTGGCAACTAGATATAATTCGTCACTTTAATTATGCAACGTATATTGCAAAGGTGAGAAAATGCTCCTTTCCCCTGTTCTCCAAAATGAAAAATGTACAAAGCCAGGACAGAATTCCTGCAGGTGGCTGAAGAAAGTGATGGAAGAGGTGGAATAGAGTCTCTATTTCCTCTGTCTCAGCTTGCTCCTCTGTTAAGTGTTGGAGTCTTGTTCTATGCCAATGGAGAGAAATTTGGAAAGGAAGCCAAAGCATGTAACATTATGAGAAGTGATCCTATCTTGCTAATGGTAGATGTAGTTCTTGCTTAGAGCAATTATAAGAGGCAGTAGCGCTCATGACATTGAATTTTTACTTCTTTTTGTCATTTCAAGTTGTCAGTAAGGCATTTAAGTATATATGTATATGCTGACTCTGGAGAGCTGTAGATGTTAAGCCAACAAGGACCATGAAATATTCTGGGTTTGCATTGTTTCCTGTAAAAGGCTACTAAACCTTATCCAGTTACTTGCATTCCAATTTCAGTATATTCTGCGTGGTTAATATGAGTTTGATCCTCACTGGAGGATGTCAAAGGAGGAGTTGCTATTTCCTTTGGTCTTTTACTCCATGGGTTTGTGTCTTTTACTGGAGGGGCTAGCAATGAACCTGGTAAGAGGAAAGACCGAAAATAAGGTTTATGTATAACTAACTGCATAATTTTCATGTTTGGCCCTTTGCTCTTCAAGTTTTTTATCTTCTTGTTTATCCCAGGAAAATAATTTCTATATACTTTTTCAAGTAATTTCTTGATGTTTGTCGCTTTATCTGAATTTCCTTGTTCTGAGCAAGCTGATCTTCATTCTCCCACTGTAACACAATCGCTGGCCAACTGAAAAGTTTTCTGGCATCTTTCTGCCTCTCTTTCAATTTTCAAGTATCTTTTTTTTAAAAAAATTAAAACTTAGATAACAGATTTGTCTACAGTATCCTAGTATTGGTCTTGTCAGTCTCATATGCTCTGAAAAAGTTGGTTGCCTATTCAGTCTTCCTCTGTTCGGATACTGCTCACTTGTACAAGGTGAAGAACACTCAAAATGAAAGTGAAAAAATTTGTTTTTCTAGTTCCAAGTGCAGCTAACTGTTTAGTGTTACATGCTATGGATTTCTCAAAGTAGAAAATTTAAATATACTAGAGAGGTAAAGGAAACAAAACAAGAGCCTGAAAATGGCCTACTGTTCCAGAATAGCTCTGAGAATAGCTTATTTCCCATATCTCTAAACCTGTTCTTAGGCTAGTCATTTATTGGATGAAATCTCAGTTTACTTCTCCCAACAATGTCTTAGTTAAGGTCGTCTGAGTGAAGTTTGGATAAAACACAGTCTGCCCCTGTTGCAGCTCTGTGCTTTCTGTACCTGCATCTCCATTGGGATTTATATTTGTGAATGTCACTGCACAGCTGCTCGTTGTTCTGGTTATCCAATCTTTCATCTTCCCACTGATCTGTGAAGAGTATGGGTGGAGCCTTTCTTTTCATTTGGAGGAAGTGTTGAGCCATGAATGTCTCTCTATTGCTAATTTTACTACAAAATCACGTAAATTATTATTGTTTTATCACATGGACAGTGATCCACCTATATTACTTTTCTAAGTAACAGAAGATCTCAAGTTTAGGATTAGAAACAACAGCTACAAGTAGATGATTGAAAACATATTTTCAAAAAGTTGAATTTCTTCTGTCTGAAAATGACTGGCCAAACTGATATTGATCAGCTAAATTTCCAGTAGAAATTTTAGAGAACTCTTGAGACTCTCACAACTTCATTAAGATGCTTAAAGAGAAGCAGAGATCTTCTGAGTCAATAAACCTCAGAGACAATGAAGAGGATATTTCCTAATTTAATTAAAAGTGGGGTAAAACAAAGCAGATCTACGGAAAGACATCAGGAAAAAGGCAAAATCCTAGGGTCAGAAATTGAGTACATACCTAATTATAAATTCTTAGTTCCATAACAGTCCAGTGCATTTTTTATAGTAGGCCACTGGTCCATCCCTGCTCCCACTGTGGTCAATAGAAAAGACTTCAGGGAAAATTAGGACTAGAGTCTTTTCAGTTGCCCTGTGGTTTATATATAGATAGATACATATACACACACATACATATATGTATACTTTTTTTTAATATGGTTTTCCAGGCTAGGAAAAACACAGCTCCAAAAAAAGTCAAATCAATCACAGAGTTCTAGCTGTCTTTGCTTGTCTGTAAATTTTACTGATTCTTTGTCGGCTCCCTAGCTCTTATTTCTCTAGAGCAGGAGAATGAGGGCTATTAGCAAAATGGGGCATTATTTATTATAATCTGTACTGGGAGTGATGGCAGCTGTTGATTGATGGTAGTTTTTCATTAACAGTTAAGTAAAGCCAATAAATGTAATACTCTGTGCAATGGCAGATGGTAAGCTACAGGAAGACTTTCTACCTCCACCAGTGTTCAAAGTGTTCATACACACTTTGAAATACCATCTATAAAGAAAAGAGTTTTAAAAAGAACCACCTCTTTAGCTACCTTATCCCCACATAACTTTTATGTGCCTGGAAATGTAGTCCAAATATAAACTGCTAGGATAAAATAGACTGCTTGCAATAAAAAGGGGGAGAAAATATGCCTTTCCACTACAATTTGAGTTGTACCTACAGTGTATTTTCTAGCCTATTTTATGGTCTTTTTCTTTGCAAAACTGAGTGGATGCCTAAACCCAGAATAAAGCACCAGCTCATGCTGAACCTCAAACTTTTACAGCTTTCTATTCCAGAATTAGTAGCATAGGTTAGGGTAGAAATGCTCTTTCCTTAATGTTCTTTTGGTCCATCTTGGCATTTCTCCTGAAAATTTACTCATGTTCGTCATGAATCAGCTTTACACTCTGGTTACACCATAGAGAAAGAGGTGAGCTCACACAGAGAAAACTAAGCCTGGACATTTGAAGTAGAAAAACAGTATTTGATTCTTGAATCTCAGTGATATTAGCCCCTAGGAAGATGTCTCTTTTTATACCAGCATTGGTTTCTACAAGGTCTATGATTACTGGCAGAAAGTTCTTGCTGGTACCAATGACTGCACTACTTTGGATACTGTCATGATGGATATAGTATAGGATCTAGAGAGATGTTGCACATTATTTCCCAAGTATCTTGTAGTGTCTTGCATATCTAATTATGCTTATGCTCCTCGAGCATGTTAATTCTTATATTGCAGAAAAAAAGAATATAAATAATGGACTGGAGTAAGGTGCTAAACCTTTAAGTAGTTCCTGAATCCGCAGAGGTTTCTGCTGTATTCTGAGTCAGGAGCTAGTAAAAACAGCAGTGCAAGTATAGACTCTCTCTACCATTAAATAGGTTATCTGATGCCTGAAGCATCAGTGCAGTTTCTGCACGTTATTGCTGTTATATAGTGAGAATGATGCAGCACCGTATTTCCAAGTGAATGCACGAACTTCTTGAGTCATAGTTATACTCTGAAGGGAAGGACAGAAACTCATTTTTGGTTTATCTGCTTTGCAGTAACTAGAAAGTTAAAGCAAAACAATAAAAACATAAATCAAGGTGTCAAGGACTGGTAAATCAATACATCTAGTAAATCATAAACTCTTCCTATTTATTGTTTTCTGTGAGGAAAATCAGTGAGATATTTGAAGGCTGTTTTCGAGACTGCAATATTTATTTTCCATTCCCAG
The DNA here is from genome assembly GCA_013396695.1 of Sakesphorus luctuosus. Taxonomy (NCBI): domain Eukaryota; kingdom Metazoa; phylum Chordata; class Aves; order Passeriformes; family Thamnophilidae; genus Sakesphorus; species Sakesphorus luctuosus. The sequence goes on along the minus strand of VWZD01007791.1, from coordinate 588,872 downwards.
TGGTTGCAGCATCACTGAGAGCGGAATCATGTGTGCCTTTGCATGTAATTGCAAACAAAAAACTTCTTACAACTGACATCGGTGGAATGGATCTTAAGGAACTATTATCCTTCTCTGAAGTGGCATTGTTTCCTTCTCCTGTGAAGCTCATGGTCTCCTCCTCACTGTGAACTTCTCAGCTAAATTACCAAATGGCAACACACACCCTCAACAGCTGTAGTAGCTCTCCCAGCCTCTGCCAAGTGTGCAGCCCTGCACCAGGGGAACAGCACACATCTGACCTGGTGTGTGATGCCAGTAGATTCCACGGTCTCAGCCAGTGCAGCCATCCACTCACAGTTTACCAGCACTTGGAAGGAGGTGTGCTAGTCTGAGCCCGTGCAGAGCTCTGGCTTTGTAAAGCACCCTGGCATAATTCCTCTTCAGTGGCTTTTGATTTGGCTGGGAGTAGTGGGGGGAAGGGGCTGTCTTGCTTCTTTTTTTCCTCAGCTGGGGACTTCCAGCATCATTTTCTTCTGTGCATCTTAAGTCTCCAATCAGGAGCAATTATGATAGCACATTATGTAAATATTAAAGACAATTGCAGAGCTTTAACTAAAGCCAACTCTGTTTCTTTGTCCCCTCCCTCCCTCACTCCTCTCGATGTAGTCAGGGACACAATAAACTTAATCAGCTGCCCCAAATTATGCATGCATTAGCCCGTGAGATTCAGCAAGGCCAGGCTTCTCAAGGACAAAGAAATATACTGAGCTCCAGCACCTCACTTTGTTTTCTCCAGCCATCTTTTGTGGTGCGTCATGGGAAAAATTCTAATGAGTCTCTTCATGCTGCTGGAGAAATTCCTTTCAGGCACAAGCCAGTTGCTTTCTCTATTCCTTGTTTTCCAGATATGAGTTTTCTGTTACTCTGTCCTCTCATGAAGGAGGAAAGTTGCATCAGGATAGACTGGACTAGCACTGATTGATCATAATCTGTAACAGTTTTGTTTTTCTGGAGCTGATTTTTCTCCCTTCTCACACTACTTGAAGCTTTTTGGCATTGCAACACACTGACGAACACATGTCAGTTTGCATCTATAAAAGTTTCTCTGCATCTACTTTCATTGTGCGTGGATTTGATTGTGAGTGTCACATAGTATTTTTTTAAATATGCTGTCAAGCTGAGGATGTGGCATGAGGTCTTCTGTTTCCAGGGAAATCTCTGGCACGGTGGAGGTGCAGTATTTCCTAACCCTCCCTAAATCTTCCAGATAGCAAAATTAGCAAAGCTTCAGGAGGGAGATGCACCCTGTGCTTCTGACTTATCTTTAGGAGGGGAGATTGCACACTGACACTTTTTTCCTAATCTTTTTTCCTTATCTCTCTGCTGTGGATTTAAAGACAAAATTATTTTAATCTCCGGGTCTGTGCTCTTTCTTTCTGTGACCCATGTGGCTCTGCTTCACGCTCCCTGACAGTTTCAAAGGCGCACATGCTTCAGACAAGCCTAGTTCTGCAGCTCTAAACAAATTGTTTCCTGATTCCGGGTTCTGAACTGTCTGTGTGTCCCATGTGTGTACCTGCAGAGAGCAGGAGGAATAAGGTGGGGTCAAGGAGAGGGGGGAACTGGGGAATGTGGTCATGTTGTCTTGCTGGGGCAGTGGCTGGACTGCTGGAGCCACCTGGAAGCATGAGCTGGTGCTCTGGGCTCTGTGCCTGCATCCCTGTATCCTCAAGCTCGGCTGTCGTTTTGAGCATCCTCTGCATGGTAGTGGCGGGAAGCTGCTTTGAACAAATGGTTGTGGGTGTTCTTGTTTGCTCATTGACAGGACAATAATGACTTGCTGCTCTGTGTATTAGGGGGAAAAGCCCTGAAAATTCAGCCTTCTTGGAAATACTTGTGCTTATTTATGTTAGTGTGTCAGTCTTGATTTAAGACAGCAAAAAAAAAAATAGGAATTTTTCCCAGTCTCTGGCTGGCTTGCTTACCAGTGTGCCACAAAGAGTTTAACAATAGTCATACTCAGTGTGTGCCCAGTCTGGGAAAGCACCAACAGGAAATGAGGACGTAACCTGAAGTATGATATCATCCTGTCTACAGAACCAACGCCCCTCCTTTATTTCTCCAGACCAAAGACAGATATTTACATATCTAAATTGAAGCTGGTTTCCATGATAGGAATTAAATCTATACCATTTAAAACTCTGCTTCAGACATTATCCACTATTTTTTAGAAAATATATACCTTGGCTTTGTTTTGACCTTTGTGAGGTCACCCTTTTGTGACCTTCTCTGAGAAAGTTGTTTCTCTAGCCCAGCCCTCTGCCCATGGATGAGGAAGATGGGAATGCTCCTTCTCTGAAGTGCAGGGAACCATCCAAGAGCAGGACCCTTACAAGGAATCACATCAACAAAAGGAGTCAGCTCTGGAGAGGCTCAAGGGAGAAAGGAAAAAAGTCTGGGTTTGCCATCTATGCAAATCAGCTTGTGCATACCAAGGTGCATTCAGAGGAGTTCCCCATGCAAAGCTGAGAATTTGATATTCCTATTCCTGCTGTATACTACCCAGGATTTTGTTTTCACTGACAGGACAGTGTTAATTTTAGTGTGGATTATCTTCCTTTAGTTTCTCAAGGTCAGTTAGGTATCAGGTGTGTCCCATTGGTTTGGGACACAATACTTACTTAATTTGTCTGTCTAACAACAAAATCCAAAGGTACCTAGGCCCTGTGGGGATTTTAAGTGATGTAGGTGTGACTTATTATTTCCTGCTAGCACTACTGTTTTTGTGAAGGCACAATTCTTAGGTTTTTACTGCCTCAACCATGCAACACCATACTAGGAATAGAGTAATTACTGACAACCAATGTTTTTTATTCTTCTGGCTGCACATTAAGTCCCAATTTTCTAAGCCCATAAAATCTGTGTTTATTTGGATACATGTTCCCCTTCCTTTGTCATAATATACCAAGGTGTATTACACTTCTCAGCAGAAAATGCTGGCAAAAAAGTGAAGAAATGAATTTTCAATCAGAAGTAAGATGAACTCTTAAAATTAGTGAGACTAAGGTGATTTTAAGGATATCATGAGTAGGAAATTTTGTATTGATTTAGCTGGTAAGTGATTTTCTTCCCCTTAAGCCTAGAACAAATAAGAATACAATAGCTACTAAATCTTGTAACAATCTCATCTTCATGTTTTAAGGATCTGCCATTCATCATTTACATTTAATCTTCTGTTTCAGGGGGAAGGTGTCCTTTCATCTTGCTGGCTACCTATTTTTATGGAGCAGTTTTCAGAATTTAGTGGTAAAAAGAGAAAGAAAGTGTCAATAATAAAGTTGCAAATGTTCTGCATTTTACATCTTGGCAATGCCTGCTTGTCCATTGTGTAACTGTTATTTGTTTGGGGGTTTAATGCTCAGATTTCCCTAGTAGGACTAATGCACTGAAAACCCAAAGGATTTGACTTTGTTGTGATAAGCCAAAATCTCCACTGAAGGAAATGAAATGAATTTCCTGAATCTCTGGACAAAAGTTACTACAATAGCTTTAGTATAGTTTTGTTAAAGAGGCTTATTGAAAAAAAGGCAATGGAGAATTGTCCCACGTACTGCTGCACTACTAGAAGGTAAAAGTCCTCTGCATGTTGGTAAATAGCCAGTCTTGTTGAGCAGGTCCTCAAAATCCCAGGTGAAGCGAATGGGAAGTGAGTGCCTCATAAAGAGATTGCAATAGCACTGCAGGTGTGAAGGGAAACCAGAGATCTGAGCACCAGGCTATACACAAGGGAAAAAAATTGTTCTCTTATGTGCCTATGGAAGGAGGAAAGAGAAGAAGCTGGTGTGGGACAGCTGAATCCCTCAAAACACTTTAGTGGAAGGACAAAGATGGTTTAGAAAAAGGCAAGGCAAATGTCAGGTCTGCCACCAAACTGTGTTACGCAACAATGCACCAGGTACAAGTGCAATACAGTGTATATACAGTTAATATTAACCTTGATATATGGTTCACAAAATGAGATAACTATCACAAAACACTGGGATTTGCAGAGAAGCCCTCCAGGCCAGAAGGAATAAGGTAGCAGAAGGAGTGTAGTAGAGATATAATTTTCTTACTGTGATCACGAGACATAGGCTAGCTGGTGAGGGAAGGAAGAGAGAGGAAAAAAAAAAGTAAAAGTGTTTGAAGCATTCAAGTAGTTCTTGTTAGGTCCTAGCATCAAACTAGTATAAAACTAGGGCAAGATGCCCATTTATTCATCAAAGCACTTCCCCTTGCTGCAACACACTGGTGAGAAAACTGTGAAGTTAATGGCACTGTCACAGAGATGAGGAATTGTCTTGCTTCTGCATTTTCATAAAAATGAAGGCAGAGGACATATTAAGAGCTTATCTGATGTTAGTCCTAGTGTACTATTTCCAACAGGGGAAAGAAATAAGTACAAAAGAAGGAATAGAAAATGATTCTGCTCCTGAAAGAAAAGAAGTGTAGGTTGAAGTTTACACTAGTGCTGTACTCTCTGACTTTCAGACAATAGAATAGATGATCTGGCCAGGTAAGACAACTTGGAAAAAAGGCACATTGCAGTTGAACCTATAGCTAGATTTTGCCAAAACTTCATGAAAAAGGATGCTGTTTCTGCAGAATGCAAAGGTTTTGGAGAATTGGCAAATTTTAAAAGGTCCATTTTCCTCATCTCCCCACTCTCCTGGCTGTTGTGAAGTTTTAAAACAAAACCTCTTCCTGCATTATCTGATGCTATATCTCAGCTTTTCCTCTACTCAGCTCAAGGCTGCTAACTCCATCACCTTAACTTTGAAGCTGACAGAATTGCAAGTAGTGTCATGACACCAGCCATAGTGAAGCATAGCCTGAAGAGTCCTCCTTTCCAGCACAAACTTGGAGCTCCAGATCTGATCTGCCTTCAGGTTAAGACTTTCCAATCCTTTTGGCCTATTCACATATAGGGGGACAAAGAAAATTCCCAGTGACCTGATGCAGAGTTTAAGCTTCTTAATACTTTGAGTTTCTCTTTGAGAAATGAATGCAACTCGTAATTGTCTCTCAGAGTCATATGGAGAAGACGTACCACTTTCACTTTTTGAACTAGTTTTCCTAAGGTTCTGTGGTAGTTTTACAGTATAGAAAGAAAGTTTTAGATCTTCATCTTCCTACTTAGGCCACAAACTCTCTATTTTTTTCTTTCTCTGTTCTTTCGTTTGTCAGTGATGTAAGATTTAGAACTAAAATAAAAGACTTATGCACCACATATACTACCAGGCTCTGACCTGCTTCTATATTATATATGTGGATGGCATGCAAAGGTACAACCTGAGGACTGTAGTCCACTTGCAGTTGGGCCTTGAAGTAGGACATAAGGACTGATGGCTTTCAGACCCAGAAATAGGATGACAGCAGGCAGGGATGAAGATTTCTGTGGAGAAATAACCAACTTGAGCACTCAAATAAGTTTGTATTTTATATTTTTCAAATACAAATTATCTTGGTAAAGGTAAAAGTCTGACATGCAGTTGTAGGAAACAAAGAATTGATCATTGAGATCAGCTGTCTTGACACTGATACTGCTCTTATTGGGGAATTACAATGACAAGCCTGTAGGCCACAAAGGATATCTTTTCTAATTTCAGTGTTGGCTAAGCTTTTTAGATTTTCTTAAAAATACAGTATGTGTAAGCTGAGTAACCTAGCTGAGCAGTTGGGTCATCAATGTTTCCATCAGAGCCTCTTATAAATAAGCCATCAGATTTCCACACCTAGGTTTGCTAAACTTACAGTTATGACATCCACCACAAGCCCCATGAGCTTGCCCTTGGAGATGGTTGATAGAGGCAAGTTTGTACACTGCTTGGAGAAAAAACAAAAAAGATCAAACAACCTTTATTGGTGTTTACATCTGTAAAATCTGCCTTCAGAATTACTCCGTTGTGTCACTGCTGTGCTGCATTGTTTTCTATTGCCATTTGGCTGTTTGGAATAAATGAAAATGATCTAGTCAATGAAAAGGCTCTCTGGGTTTTAATAGTGTCAGTACAATGAGATAACTATCTTCTGTTATCATAGAATATCACTCTCTTTTTTTTTCCCTAGTGGGAACTGTTAATCCAATGCTGCAATGCTTCCTTTGGAAGAAAGGATGTAAAGAGATGTGTATAAATCTGGAGTGGTTGATTTGAAGGCAGCAGCATTGAGCCACCTGTAATGGAGCCTTGCTTCTTAGTGTCTTTTCAGTGTTGCTGAGTTGAAATCTATGTGTGTGGTGTAACATCTTTGCTGTCTCTCTGTCCCTGGTTTGAAATTCATGTGCTAATTCTTGATGACTGCACTAGCACTTCCTGCTCTGTGTAAAACTGAGCAACCTTGCCTGCCCTTCCTGTTGATTTCTATTTAAAACCTACTGAGGAACTCAAACACTTATCATGGAAATGGGGTGGAGGGAGGGGAAAGAAGGAAAATATCTCCAAGAGTGACCCTAACCCAGAGGGACCTGTCAGGCTAGACTCTCTCCACCAATGAAAAGAAGGGTATCTTTTTTTCTGAATACTCCTCTAAAAACTTCAGTGCAGACATGCCCTAAGGGAGGCTGTAGGGAGGACAACGTGCCTGAGGGAGTCACAGTGACTTGAGGTGTAGTTATCTTGACTTGCAACCTTCTCCTTAATTGCGCTGTGAGTTGGGCTTCAAGACGGAGTTCTGAAGTGGGATTAAAAGTCTATAGATGTTCATAGGGAGCTCCCCACAGGTAGCAGTCTGAAGTGAAAAGAGAAATGCTATCTCAGGATACCTGCTTCCTCTCATTATGTCCCTGTGGCTTGCAGGATGGATGAAGTTCACAAAGGGAAAGTGCCAGATTCTGCACCTGGAATGGGGCAACCCTGGATGTACAGGCAGATTGCAGACTGAGATACTCGAAAGTAGTGCTGCAGAAAGAGACCTGGGGGAGCTGGTCGATGGCAAGTTGCATCTGAGTCAGCAGTGCCCTGGCAGCCAGGAGGGCCAACTGTGTCCTAAGGGGCATCAGTGACCCATCACCACCCAGCTCAGGGTGGGGATCGTCCTGCTCTGCTCTGCACTGAGGCAGCCTCACCTTGGATATTGTGTGCAGTTTTGGGCACTGCAATATAAGAAAGGCATTAAGCTCTTAGAGAGTGTCCAAAGGAGGGCAACAAAGGTGATGAAGGGCCTTGAGGGGAAGCTGTATGAAGAGCAGCTGAGATCACTTGGTGTGTTCAGCCTGGAAAAGAGGAGACTGAGGGGAGACCTCACTGCAGTCTACAACTTCCTTATGAGAGGAAGAGGAGGGGCAGGCATTGATCTCTTGTCTGTGATGACCAGTGACAGGAGTCAAGGGCATGGCCTGAAGCTGTATCAGCGGAGGTTTAGGTTGGATATTAGGAAAAAAGTTCTTTGCCTAGAGGGTGATTGAGCACTGGAACAGGATCCCCAGGGAAGTGGTCACAGCACCAAGCCTGCCACAGTTCACGAAGCATTTGGATGATACTCTCAGGCATGTGGTTTGACTCTTGGGCATGGTCCTGTGCAGGGCTAAGGGCTGGACTTGATGATCCTTGTGGGTCCCTTCCAACTCAGCATATTCTGTGATTCTGCGTCATATGAAGCTGAGGCAGACTCATGCCCTGCCATGGGAAAGGAGCCTGTGTTTTTGGGAGACAGAGGAATTGGACCTCCTGACAGGCAGAATTGTCAGGAAGGGGTGAATGTCACCACAATTTGTCTCAATGAGATCTTTGAGGAAGTGAGAGTAATGATAACTTTGACATTTTGAGGACCTCTGCCTGCCCCTCAGCATTTCTGCTGATAGCAGAGCTACTTCACAGAGAAGATATTGTAAACAACAAGCACAGTTAGCTTCTTCAGTGCCATGTGTCTCATTGAGAACTTATTCCTTTGGAGGAAATGATCACACACAGCCAGTGTGCACCACAGCAAACAATATTTGGTATCATGGGCAAAAAATGAACTTTCAGTTGAAGTATCTTTGATCTCTGCTGATTGATGTGATGTTAAATGTTGCTTGTCCTAGATCAGAAGCAACCAACCCTCCCCAGCCTGACAGGCAAGAAAATAAAATGTGCAAAGACAGAGAATCACGAGATTTATAAGCTACTCAATTTCGAATTTGGCAGGTATACAGATCTACTATGCAGTATCAGATATATCTAACACAGATCTACTATGCAGTATAAGATATATCTGACTATTCTTTTGCCACTTTAATAAGTGTCCAAGCATGCATTCTAATATATTGTACTTGCTAATCTTAGTAGCATGGCTATGGCTTATTATTAAAAATACTTACAATAATAATTCTAAATTTTTCACAGAACAGACCAGTTCTGGCCTCAATGGCTGTATCTCTACCAGCAAATAAACCAGACCAGGGCTCCTTCTGCAGTCCTGGCAGCAAGTGGCACAACTTAAAATCATATAGGTAAACCGTCTTCCTCCCAAAAGAAAGTAATCCCATCAATAGTTCCTTTTGTGAAAAATCCTCAGCATCAAAACATGCCCCCAGTATTGCCTGGGACTGCTGGCACAGGACAAACCTGTGCCAATAAACAGACCACCAGATAAACAGTGCAGATGCTCAGGTGCCAGTGATGGGATCCATGCCCTGGACCATTTCAGTTTGCCACTGTAGTTGTAGGCACTGTGATGTCTAGGGTTATTTATGTCCTGTGCTGATTTTCCAGAGACATGGCTTGTGTTCTGCTGTGCACACATAAAGATTTGGAAAATGCAGCACCTTTTGTGGGTGGTCCATGATAAATAAGAAAACCACAGTAAAGTTATATTCCCTTGGCTATACATGGAAAAATAGAGTCATCTCTTCTCTTGCCATTGCCAACTGGTCCCCAGTCCCTGTGGAGAGGCAGGCACCATCCATTCCCTGCTCAGTTGGCTGGCAAGTTTCTGCACAGCACAGTAACTGGCAGTCCCTACTTTTCCTCCTCTGCCTCACAGAGGCCATTTGCATCTTTTGAGAGACACAGCAGCTCCCTGGTGCTTCAGTTGCTCCTTCCCTCTGGCAAGGCTTCCCCAGCTGTTGGGTGGTGGGTGCTGCATGCCAGGAGCTCACAGATGTACAGGGGTCTGCTGCCCAGCAAAGTCCAGTCACCTCAGCAGCTGGTCCCAGCATGGGCTGGTGGGCTGTACAGGGAGACACAGAAAAGGATGCCTCATATACCCAAGAACGGTAGGCAGTTTGCGAGATATATTTTAGCTAAGCACTGTTTTAGCCTGGTTCACATTTGCTCCTTGAATGCAACATCATGTGAAGTGGGGTGCAGAAAGCCAAAAAGCAGCAAGCTCTTGCTGTGTCTGTCTAACTTCACCATTGCTTCCATTCAAATTACTTTTTTTGTGTGTTCTAGAAACTGCCTAGGAAGGTCTCAGGAGCAGCTCCAGGATTTTTTAAGGGATTGATTAGGCACAATTCACATTAGGCTTCAGCAGGCTTAGCTGCTCACTCCAGTTCTGTCCATTACAGGGAGCAAGACCCCTTGGCAGGTGCTTCTGGATAGCCTTGCAGCTGCCTGAGTACCTCCTGTTGCAAAAGGAATCCAAGAGGTTGAAGATGAGTTTAGCACCTTTCAAAAAACAAATTGCTTTTATAGGAGCCACAGTCCAACTCCACTGCTTAGAGCCACTGATAAGGATGTGATTTAGAGGGCTGTTTGAGCAGGTACAGAGTAGGTTCTATGCCAGTTCAAATCTGTATCTCTCTAATGGGTTGGGGAGAGAAGGCACTTCTGTTTTCGATCAAGTTAATGAACTCTCCAACTGTGCTGGCTGGAGCAGATCTGGGGATAAAAATATAGCCTTGTCTGTCTTTTCTGAGTGCTGTACAAATATTGCAGCACATTGTATGAGAAACGTGAAACTCTGAGGCCAATATACAGGATTCATAATTTAATTTCTTTTCAAAGAACTATTAATAGGAAATCAAACATCAATTTAACATAAGCAGGGTGTGGATGCCAGCCTTCCCTTTATAGTACAGCATATGCATGTCTTCAGTCAGCTTAATTACTGCTATGGCAGTATTGAAGCTTAAAAGAAAATCTCCACCAACATTATAAAGGTGGAAAATCCTGTAGAATCTTGGGTTTTGCTGAGCTATTTGGAGTTCACAGAAAACTTAAATTAAGTAGAAAAAAATAACCTTTCTGTTGTCCACTGAGACTTGATTGTTTGATAGCAAAAGCAAGTCTGGCAAAGAACCAGGGAAGTGAGAAATTCCAGTTAAAGAGCTTGGGTCTTTTTTTTTTCTTTTTCCAAGAAACAAAAGACCATGTCCTTGTCAGATGACATCAATGCATCTTATTGAGGGCTGATTAGAAGGTTGTTGAGAGAAACTCTGGCTAAATTACAGAATGAAGTCTTGCATATGCTCCTGCTGGACTTCCCCTAATTTGCTGTTTCATTTTAGGAATGGTATTCCCCAGTTTAGTATTCCCACTCAAACATGTCAAACCACATGCTACTTACTTACTCCTCCCTCCCCCTGGAATGGGCTGGAGAGGAGAAATTGGAGGCACTCAATTGGGGATTGAGATAAGAACAATTAACTTGAAACAGCAATGAAATAAAAAATGAAGAGTAATGGCAACAATAACAATAAAAAGGTGTACAAGAAAGGCGAACATTTCACACCACATGGAAAAGCCCTGATAATATCTGACTGCACAATTCTACCCTGACTAGAAATGAGGTCGTATAGAAAAACCTCCAGGTCCTAGCTATGCCCCTCCTGGCTGCTGAAAAAATGAACTCTGTCCTTGCCAGAACCAAGGCACTAGCCATCACTTATTTTACACCATCTACATCTTGCCCTGATCCTACACCTTCCAACCAGATATTTACATACACATATACATATATATATGGACAAGTATCATTTTCACAGTCAATGGAAGTAGTATATTGAGTTCATTTCGTCCCTGATTGCAGGATCTATCTGTCCTAGACATCTTCCAGGGCCAAGGGCTGATATGCTGTCTGCTGGTTGAAAGCTGCATCAGGAGCTCACAACTGGTGTATATAGAGCAATCCATGCTCATTGTCCATGGTAGTTATGATACAGTGACAGTGTCCTACAGCAACCAGTATTATACAATTCAACATTACAGACTGTTCTCACCTAAAACTTAAGTCCCCTTGAGGTACATGTTGCATTTCCCTGTCCCTCCGCATTATCCACTAAGTATCCACCCAGATCCTTGAGTTAAAGCAATCCCATGGATGCATTTGCCTTTGCTTGAGGCAGGACTAATCCCAACTGTTTTCCATGTCACATTCCTCATACACATCATGGGGACTTTATCCCTTTCTGTGATCTGGGGAGGTTTTGATTGGGCAGTGCCAGCTCTGTTTGTAGTGCTTGTAGTGTTAACCAGGTGGCCTTTGCCACATGTGCATCCCAGTGTTTGAAGGTTGCACCATCAATCATCACTTTCAATGTGGTGTTCAACAGTCCATTGTATCGTTCAATATTCCCAGAGGCTGGTGTGGGATAGGCAATATGATATACTTCTCCCCTTTCTCAAAAACTTCCTCTGCTGTGTTCCCCCACATGATGTCATCAATGTATTGCAACTGTTCTGCAGCCTCACCCTTTTCTAGTTCAGTCTCCATCTGTCCATGGCAAATGGTGGGGCTGTGTTTCCACTCTGGGGCGGTCATTTCCAGGTGTACCGGACACCCCTCCAGGAATCAAACTGTGAGCTGCACTCTGCTGCCAAAAAAAAATGGAGAAAAATCCATTAGCAATATTGATGGTGGCACCACTTTGCTGCCTTGAACTCTGGTTCATACTGAAGTTCCAGATATCCAGCACAGCAGCACTCTATACTGGTGTGACTTCATTCAGGCCATGACAGTGTGCTGTCAGTGTCCACTCCCCACTGGAATTACACACCACTGGCCATATAGGACTATTAAAGGGGGAGCGAGTCCTGCTGGCTGAAGGACCAGTTTCATGAACTGGCTGTCCAGTTCATGACTCATCCCATGGATGAGGGTCATGGAGTTCCACTTGATGCACTATTGCCAACAGTGCATTGTTGTGGTAGCAACCGGTACCAGTTATTCTTCAACCCTCAACAGTCTCACAGCAGAAGGTCTTCAGAGAGACCAGGTAAGGTATTCAGCTTGATAATTTCCTCTGTCTCCACAGCAGCTGTCCCAAAAGTCCAACAATGCTCTTGACTCTTGACTCTTGGTTTGTTTTTTTTTCAGTGATAAGCTCTTGAAATGGCTGTGGCAAGAAACAAGGAAATCTGGCCTAGTATCAAGAAAATGCTGTTATCTTGGAAAACTTACAAACCTACATTTCTTCATCACAAACTGTATTTAGTTCAGTAAGGAGGAAATGTATGAGAGAAGAAAAATATCTACATGACAATCCATGTGCACATGCATGTGTGTGCGTATATGTGCGCGTGTGTAAAACTGCATGTAAGACAAGCTTAGAAAAACCCTGTGGACAAAATTTTCAAAAGACTTCTTGTTCCTGTTTCAGTTTGTCCTTCTGGCTCCTGGATGTCTGTCCTGCCTGCACCTTAGCCTAAGGAGGATGATGTCTATTAGTTGAGCTGAACCTTCCTTTCTTGAGCAGCCACTACTGGGGACAAAATCACAAATTCCTGTCTATGTCCTACTCCACCTTGCTGAGTGAAGCTGTATATATCAGCACTCACTACTTACACACAGCACTGAAGTATTGATCCTTTTAACATTGTAGCTAGCAATTGGAAAGCTCTTGTCTTTTGGGATGTTAAATATATCCCTAGGAGGGCTAGGAGATGTAGAAGGAAGACCAAGAATGATACCACTAGAGAGGGTAAGTTGTTGGTGGGAAGGAATGGCCAAAGCTAAAGAAGAGGTTGCACAGAAAAAGAGAATCGAAAATAATTTTGACTGGAATTAAATGTTGGCTGCCACTGGGGGATATTTTTGAGAATTTTCGCAGTATGCTTCACAGTATTTTTATTTCTAAATTCGCATCAACATCACCAGAGATAGCTGTTGAGTCTTATGGAGACATCAAAGGGAGACAATAATAGAAAACACCTCTCTAGCCATTTTTCATAGAGAAAAGGAAAAGGACAGATGACTCAGGTAAATACAGAAGATGGTAGAAAAATAAAAGAAACCACATGCAGCAGTGAAGGGAACAGAATGGACTTGCAAAATTATCTGACCTATACTTAAGCACTAGCTCATAGTCATGAGGAGACTAGAGCAGGACACAGCATGAGGATGCATTATCGTTCTCGTCCAAACCTTGTTTACAACAGTATCACCTAAAGTTCAGTGAATTTGTGTTAGAGACTTTTGCAAAGGCTGTGTGTTATGCACTTCCACCTAATGTGTGAGCTTTGAAGAGATAATTAAAAATGGTTTCCCTATCTCATAGTGCTCAGCTGTACTTCCATTTCCTGTGGACATGCAGCACAACTGTTTGCATGGCCACCTGCAGAGCAAATCCACCTAAAGACTAAGGTGGGGAGAAAATCTTTCATCCAGATCCACACCTCAGTGCCTGAGCTGGTTTGTGCCAGTTCAGAGCACTCATCACACTCATCATTGTGCATATGTCCTAGTTAGAGCAGCCAGGAACAGCTTATTACTGTGTAGGTGTAACCATAACTGTGTATTCTACAATCTCTATGTCATTTCTAACAAACGGTTAATAATGGATCATTTGCAGCAGCTGCCCAGGGCACACCTGACCCCTCAGGCTACAAGCTGGGTGTCAGAGAACCCTGTGAGACAGGGTCTTCATACCAATGACTCAGATGTGATAACTCCCTTCTGGGGAGGCATTAGCACCTTCACATCCAGCCTGAGGGGTTATGTCTGCTAATGGGCCATCAAGGTTTCCAAAAATATCCCATGACTCACAGAGTAAATCACCCATTGTCAAACTCCCTGCCCTGGGGGAGGTACTGGGCATTCCCACCTGAACCTGAGTGTATATAATATTGGGGTATGGGGGCTTCAAGTACTACTCGTCAGATCCAGAGAAGGACTAGAACCTCGACAGGACTGCAACTGCCACTCTCGACCAGACTGTGACCATCATCCTCACCAGCAGGTTTTCCTTTCTCTTCAGTTTGGACTCAGGGGAACCAGCATAGGGGCTAATGAACATCATTCTGTTTGTGCCTCAGAGTGCTGGGTTATACTTCTGGGTTTTGTGGGTTAAAACCAATTTATCTTTGTAGCATTGCATTTATTGCAATATTTTTTTTATTAAATTGTAACTCTGACTTATAATCCCTTTTGAGTTGGGTCCATTTCTCCTGTTGGTTTACTTTTCAATCAGCACAGCACATAATATCTTGATTATACACCACAATTATACACCACATACCCAGCATGGAAGGGAACCTTGGTGGTGAGGATGCATCTGTTACTGGGGTGGTATATGGGGCAGAAGTGATGGGCAGACAGCTGGAGGTGGCATCATCCCAGGATTGTCTTTTGTGCCAAGAGTTTCCATGGAATGTTTTGAGGACCCCTGTGTACAGTGTAAGATGCAAGCAATTGAAACATTAAAATTGTGAAAATAGTAGACTGGCAAGTGGAGAAATGTTAGCAAGAACCATATTCACATGATTTTTAGTAACTCCTTTATCCTTTCAGATTTATTCCAAATGTTGTGGTTTCCCTCTCTATACTGGGGATAGTGTTGCTTCTCTTTCATATTAGATATAGTATATTTTGATGTCCAGATCAAGAAGAATACAGTCCTTTTTCCTTGCTCAAGTGTGGTTTTCTCCTTGCTAGATCGATAGCTGTTTTGGTTCCATTCAGCTAATGTTATATATACTTCACAGGGTTCGGTTCTCTTCTAAAATTTGTGGGACTGGCATTGGTTTGTTATTCACATATAATACAAGCTGAGAGAAGCCATAATGCAAGAGTATGATTAGAGAGAATAATTCATAATTCTTTTCTTCTAGGCAAACAGATGCAGTTTGAAAATACTCTGTTTGCAAGGATGGCTATCCATGTTCACCCCATAGCAAGCCTGAACCATTAAGGAGTTTTAGGTTGTAAGAGGGTTCAGACAGCTGCCCTGGTCACTTTCAGACTCCAAAGGTACAGCAGAAAAGTTGTTAAAGGGAAGAGCCATTGTGGGAGAATACCCAGGATTAAGCACTGGGCCTATGAGAATGTGGACTCTGGGATTTTGATTGTCCCTAATGTTGAATTAAAAGTGCGTCACAAACATGTCTTCCCTATTGTACTTTCCCTTAGTCACTCCTATCCCAGTTTCTTCTTCCCATAATCCCTCAGGGCTCCTTTCCCACCACTCTCTCCTATTGGTTAAAGTCCCATGTTTCTATTGGTCTTTATCCCTGTGTGTTGATTGGTTGTTATCGCTGTTTGGTTACTGGCTGTTATGAAGTTCCACCCCTGTTCCCCATTGGTCTGTTTTTGATCCCTCATTTGCATACCCCTGGACCAATGGGAAGCTTGGTACTGCCTCCTTTTCCAGAACCTTCCCCACAGAACCCTATATAAACCCTGCAGTTCCAGTAAAGTTCCTTCTTCTGTTGCCCTCTGGCAGTGTGGTCCTTACTTGGGGGGGGCTGTGCTGGGCTGGGTGTGGGTTGAGCCATCCCAGACTTCGAGAGGTGGCCTAAAGGAGCTCATATAACTTCAAGCTTTCGGCCATAGTGCCTCTTGGAGCTGAAGACCCGCGCTCCTATTTTTGGAGCTTCTCCATCCACTGATAAGCCATGCGCTAGAAATAGGAAAATATTACAGGAATGAGCAAAGGATGGGGATGTTGGTTTTCAATCCTAGTTTTGTGGTCTCCTTTTTTTCTCTCTCTGAAATCAAGGATAAAAATATCTGTATCCTCAGAAGGGATTGTAAGCATCAAATATTTTATAAATCATGTTTAAAATTAGTCTAGGCATAAAAAAATCCTATAAATGCAATCCAAGAACTATAAAAAGAATTTTAGTTTCTTGGACAGAAAACCAGCCAGATTCAGTGAGACGAAAACAGGTCACTAAAACATGTTAAATTATGGTGGTCATTTTAGGGTGTGGGGTAAAAGACAGATTTATAAAATGAAGTCTTAATACCTCTTTTTTTTATCCTAACTAAGCATCTGAAAAAAAACAGTTATATTCACAGTTCTGTTTGAAATTATGAAATGCAAATGCATCCTTCCCTGTAGGGGCTTGTGTGATCAGGATCCTTCCAGCCTTCAGCAGAGCTCTTCCTACCTCACTAGAAAAATGGCCTGGTTATGTACAGGAAAAACACTTCCAGAGCTGAGAAATAACATTAAAGATGTGGACAGGTTGGAGAGGGTGAAGAGAAGGGCCACAAAGATAACCAAAGAATTGGGAAGCCTGCCATATGAGGAAAGGCTGAGAGAACTGGGTTTGTTAGCCTGGAGAAAAGAAGGTTTAGAGGAAACCTTATTACCATGTCTCAATATTTAAAGGGTGGCTAGAAAGAACATAGAGACTCTATTTTTACAAGGAGTCACGTGAAAAAGACAAGCAGTAATGAGTAGAAGTTACTCCTGGGAATATTCTGATTGGACACAAGAGGAAAATTTTTCACAATGAGAACAATCAGCCATTGGAATAAACTCCCCAGAGAAGTGGTTGTTTCCCCAACATTGGACACCTTTAAGATTCAGCTGGACAAGGTGCTAGGCTATCTTGTCTAGACCACGCTTTTGCCAAGAAAGGTTGGACCAGATGATCCCTGAGGTCTCCTGCAAGATGACATTCTATAATTCTAATTGTGTGATTCTATGACTTTATGACCATGAGTGCTGGGGAAACACTGGAATGTGCCCCTTGCATGTGGTACAAGGGCACTGTCTATGGAAATTAAGTATGGATTTCCCATATCAGTGGAAATCACAATCCAACTTGCAGCTTCTCTAGGATCTTGACAGTTATTTTTGTCTACTCAGTGGCCTCTTATCCTTGTTGCTGCCAAATAAAAAAACAAAAAGTATCTGAACTTTTGCTTGTTAAAAGCAAGGATGATGAGTTTTCCATTTAGGCTCTGTAGATGCTCATTCCCTCATGAACTGTCACTTCAGAAGCTCATAGTTATTGCTGAAAAGGAAATATTTTTAAATATTCTTTTCTTTTAAATGGTGTCTGCATATACCACTTTTAGCTAGGCCCAGATTTGTGTGAGGCACTTTAGGATAAAGTATCCCTATGCATTTGGATAGACTCTGACATTTGGGTTTTTCAGAGGTTACAGCAATCCAGAATATAATTTTTTCCTTCTTCTTCTTTTCTTCTTCTTCTTTCCGC
>VWZD01007791.1:432848-570707 GCA_013396695.1 Sakesphorus luctuosus | reverse complement strand
CCCCCCTTTCCAAGAAAGGTGCAGATGCCATGTCTCCTTTATAGCATTTGGGACTGGGGAAGAAGTTGCAGTCTTTTAGTGTATGCACATCACTTAGCATTCTCCCAGACAGAGAAGCCTGCAAAAGTGCAGCTGTTGGAAATGACTCCTCAGGGGTCAGAGGGATGGGAGGGAGGGAAATGGAGGAAGACTGATCTCCTCAGACAGGGTCAAAGACATTCTGCTGCCAAATAGTCCTTTTACCACTCCCATGGATTGTCTTTGTCTCAGCACACAAACACCCACACTGTGGCTCTTCTTAGTTTCCCTCTTCGGAGGCATTTGCATAGGAAAAACGCATCCCTTAAGAAAAACTGAAAGGCACTGGGAAAAGAGAACTAGTTGAGGGACCACTAAAAAGCAAGCCCCGGTTATGACATGAGATGGCAATATAGGCTTCATTTCAGGAAGGCCAATGTGTCAGGTCTATTATGCTGCTTATCCCAGTCACTGCAATTGTTCATGCAATTAACTGCTGCACAAAGAAAGCTGCATATTTTGAAGCCTCAGCTAAGAATGAGGATTAACTGAAGGTTCAATAAACTACTTAGCAATGACTGTAATGGCACTTTGTTGGGAGCAAAATATGGGTGGAACAGGCAAGGGCTGGGCATGTTATCATTTCTGGCATTAGGTTAATTGCACTGCTGATACTCTGCAAACTGCTGACAGAGCAGGAGTGGCTTCTTACTGGACTCTGCCCTTGTTGATGCCAGAGGGGAAAGTCTGGTTCCCAACTCTTTAAAAGTCTTCCTGAGAGTAGGAGAACACTGGCAAATGACTGGGGAGATACGCAGATGAAACTTCTCAGTATATGGGAGGCCAGATTCTTCAGCAAATGAATGGTAGAGACAGTGTCACGGTTAAGTGGGATATTCAAGAGTATATGTGAAAAAGAAGAAAATCATTGCTATGCAGGGAAGTGTCCTCTAGATGCACATGCTCTACTATATTGGGCTCAGCTGCAACACTATATTGCACTACAATTAGGGTGATTCCTGTTTTGCCAGGTTTACCCCTGCATACAGGGTGGGATGTCTACCTACAGTGGCTGCTGAGCACAAACTAAGGCAGGTGCATGCTGAAGGTATGAACTCACATATGGAGCATTTCTATGGCTACTAGTGAGAATGTGCTACCTTATTCCTTCATCATGACAGCTGAATCTGCCCCCTGAAAATGAGCCATGAAGGACTCTCAGGGTAGTCAAGCCTCTACAGAGAAACACATGAGCTAAAACAGAGGGGGTTTTACACCATTTTGTCACTCAGTCAGAGAAGCAGAAGACAGCTTTACTTTCTCTGATGCTCTGCCATAGATTGGCGTAATTTTACTGCAGATAAAACTGCCTGACTTTTTTATCATGCCAAGTAAATGAAATATGAACACCTCTGGGCAGTGGAGAGAATAACAAAAGTTTTTATTGTAGGAAGTGTGATAATAAAGTAAATTATACAGTTATAGAAGTTGTGACTTGAACTCTATCACTGTTTTCAATAGTAGCCTGACCTAGACCCCCTCTGCAGACAGTTTGCAGATGGTAATGAGACTTCATGAAACAAGCTAGGGTGGGAAAAAATATTGTGGGCAATCCATCTGCCAGGGCTGAAGAGCATTTGTGAAGACCATGGTGAAAAAGACATGCACTACTTGCAAATTTCAGATGCAACAACAAGTACGACTCAGTTGTTTATGAACATGTGCATGAAGCACAAGGCAGAGCTAACTGAGGAAGGGCCAGTCCATGAAAGTCTGAACCACCCACACCAACGCCAATTGGGAAGCAAGTGACTGGGAAATTTGGAGGGATCTGAGCTTGGACCAAAAGCAAGTGCCAAGCTGAAATTTGGACTGTGCAAGTTCCAACCTGGATCTAAACTAAGCAGCTCAAGCCCTTTTTTAAATAAAAGTTGCATGCCACATAAAATCACATTCACCAAATTGAGTGCCTAAGAATACAGTTCCCCTTAAAAGTATGTTTTTACAGAGTTAGTTTTATAGGCTGAAGTATATGGAAATCATGTTATAAAATATATATGTAAATGCCCCATAGGGTATTAAAGTTTTTTTCTAGAGGCATTTTAATGATGTCAAGGATTAGATCTGACTCCATTTCTGCTTAACACAGAAGTGAAACCTGTTTACTGTCAGGAGAAAAGTGTTTTGGCTCAAGAGTCTTATAGAGATCATCTGAGACCGGTTATAAAGTGGCAGGTGATAGCCCCATCAGTGAACACGGTATATCCTTCCTTTCTCCTTAAAAACCAGAATTAATTACCTGCTCCAACACACAGACACACACACAGACACAGGAAAAGAATCAGTTTGATCAGTCAGGTGACAAGGTTATTTGTTTGTATTCCTTTCCAGTTTAAAACCATAGGTTCTGTTTAAAGCAAATTCACATGTTCTTTTCCATCTGAAAGTAACTCTTTGAAAGGTAGAAATTAAGAAGGCTGGTGTTATTTATCCAGCTAAGCTGTGCACTAATTTGGTGGAGTGCAACAGACTTATGGTTTTGGAAGGTAAAGAGAAGAGTTGAGATGCACCCTGAAAAACATTTTGATGAAATGTACAGCCAGGCCTTGATTAACAATTCTTTTTTTTCCTCTTTTTTTTTTTTTATATGAACACGTGAGGAAATTGAGTAATTGAAGAATTGTAGATACTATGCCAACTTGCATGTAAACAATTGAACCTGAATGAGATCAAAATGTTATTGTGTTCATATAGTAGGTGATAAATATCTTTTATTCAACATCTCTAGGTGCCATTTATAACAGTACAAAATGGGTATAACGTACTGCTGAGGTAGTGATCTATGTATTTTCCACCACCCTCAGAAGGAGTCTCTGTATAAGACATCAAGCGCTGTGAAATAAGGCCTGGGGATATTAAGTAGCTCATCACACAGCACTACACTGGGAACAAAATTTGCAATGATGAAATGCTGTGATTCAACTACTTAAAATGTGTCATTAACATCTTCCTCTGTTGAAGAAGATGGGGAGAATAGAGGGAGAGAGGGATGGTTTCCAGCACAGAGGGGTGCATGAGTGACTGACTGTGGAGTCTGGTGAGGCTTCAGGGGATATGGCTTTCCAGCTGCACTAAGATGCAGAGGCAATAAAACTGGGTTTGTTAATTTGGCAGGGGCCAGAAGGGTCATGACAGGCTCCAATGCTCTCACATGGTCTCTGCAGGAATTTGAGAGGGTTCAGATGCAGGAACCTTGCTAAGTCCTTGTGTAAAGGAGCACTTTGACTAAGAAAGCTGAATCCTACTGCCTAAATTTTGATTCATTTTAGGGTTTAGTCTGCTTTTATTGTTCACACTCTTCCTCTTGAAAACCATTGCCTATATATACATGTTGGAAGAGAGCACTTACTTGATTGTTACGATTTTCCTCTCCAGCAACCATTTATTGACTTACCTTGAATTACAGAATTGGAAAACAGCTGACTGTGAGGCTATGGGAGTAAATACTGCATTGCACAATGAAGTGAAAAGTAACTGGAATGAAAAAAAATCCACCCTGAGCCTTTCCTGAATGGTGCTTGGGAAAAAGAATATGTTTCTGTACAGCACAGCTGGTGTTTGACATGTCATATGGAAGGTCAGCATGCACTTTCGGTTAATGTACAGGTGCCACATTTTCTTTTTCTTGACCTTTCCTGGGTTTCAAATCTGGCTTAATCCTTTCCTGGAAGGAATAACATAACAGCAATAATCACTTAATTTATGCCCACCCACAAGTGACCACAGGGGAAGTACACAAGAAAAACTTCTATTGCTTTCATTAGGGAACAGGAATAGAGATTATGTTAGACAAAAAAAAAAAAAAAGAGAGAGAGAATGAGTGAAGAACAAGAAAAAATAGGGAGAGAATGAGGGGAAAACATGCATATGGGGGTTTTCTTTCCATGTTGGAGTTGGTGTATCCTCCAGGCACCTATCACAATAGCTAAGAGTGTTTGGGTGCGTATGGCAGACTACAAAAAATAGACACTTTGGAAACTGCACTGTAGAGAAGAAAAAAGGTTTGTCTCACATTTCTGAAGATGAGTATTTGACATTTGAAATGCATCTTGCATGTGGTTTGCACCACTGCAGGCAGAAACAGCAACATTTCACCTGATAAGTCTCTTGTAGCAAAGTCAGGAGCCCAAACTTTTGGCAATCTCCCTTGTTTTTCTTTGCTCTGACCCACAGAGCCTCCAAAGAGCAATTACTGAAAAGGTATTCTTTCATCTGGAACCTTTGTCAGAATGAAGTCTTCCAGGCAGCTCTAAAAGGGGAGATGGTGTTTACCAGTATACCACATTGCTCAGCTAATGGATTGCTATGAAAGTGGAAAGATATTATACAACAGTGATCATTTTCTATTTTACTGGCAAAGTTTACTAGATACTACTCACTGTATATCCCAAATGCTGATTTCTTTTTCCTTTTTTGTTTTTCTTTTCCCTAATAATAGCTGTTTTTAAAAAGTTATTTGCAGATATTCTCTTTTTTTTTTCTGTCAATGTCTTGCTCTGGCCAATTTAGAAAGCAGCTGCAGCCTAAAAAGCAATCATTTACAATGTCACTGGGACATTCAGAGAATTTAAAAATATGCCTTCAGTAGAGGTTACTATATTAGAAAAAATAATTAAAAAAACCAAAACATTGAAGAAAAGAGCCCTTTACCTTTTAAAGTTTCACAACAAATGTGTCCTTGACAAATGTGTGGAGGGTAGCTACAAAAGAAAAAGTTACCTTAGATAGGAAGAACTAAGCTGCTTGAAAAAAAGAGATGCAGCCACTGCGCTTCAGGGTCTCGCAAGAGAAATGGAGGAATAGTGTCAAAGACCAGCTGCTTCCATTGTCAAGTTGTCCTAGAGGTCCCCCATGGAGTTAGGACCTTCAAAGAAGTTGAAAGATACCTAGGAAAATGTGTTAGCCTAATATGCATGTCTGGGGAAAAATCCTGATCACTGCTCCCTGCCAGAACAGCTTTTTGTAGCTGAACTAGTGGGAAATGGGATTTCCAGAACTGGAAGGCCACTACAAGGTTTCCTATGTGAATATGGGCTGTAGTGAAGATCTGCTTTGTCCACAGACAATTTCTTAAAGAGAAATCATATTTAGGAGGACCTGTTTCATTCAATGCCATGTTGAGTGATCACCCCAGAGATGGTGGTGGTGGGGCATGAAATGGGGAGAGTCAGAAAGAAAGAAAGAAGGACAAACCGTGTCCTGCTCCCCTTGCTTGGAAGAAAGGTGGGAGGGTATGTCGTGGGTAATACTCTCCCATAACAATGAGGTCAGGAGCAGGACTGTCTTCCACAACTTCCTTACCAGGCAAACTTCCTTACCAGGCAAACTAACTAGGCTATGCTTCTCCACCTCCAAATGTTTTATTTTGAGACTTACCAGGGAGCAGCTGAAAGCCACAGACCACAAGAAGGCTATCAGAGATTTCCTCACTCAGCCCCTTTGCTTTCCTTCTCTCAAATGTTGCATA
Source organism: Sakesphorus luctuosus (assembly GCA_013396695.1). NCBI lineage: Eukaryota > Metazoa > Chordata > Aves > Passeriformes > Thamnophilidae > Sakesphorus > Sakesphorus luctuosus. The sequence goes on along the minus strand of VWZD01007791.1, from coordinate 565,162 downwards.
TTCCTGTTTTATTTTAGAATAAGGTTCAGAGACTTGGCTCCAGACAGCAATCAGCTAACAGAGCACAGCATGAAAACTATCCCAAAGGGCCTCCAAGGGCCAACTCTGCATCCAGGAAAGTGCCAAAAAGCCTTGGAACAATGGCCACAAGCAGCTGCAGTGGATTTTTGCCACCTCAACATTTCTTCAGAGATGAAGAGAAGCTGAAAAGGAGTAACTATTGCTGTGACCTTGCTTATAGCTCAAATGTCATAGAATCCTAATTTTTATTTAAGTGGGGCCAATTTAACTGAGATTTTAAGTGGAAAAGACTGTAATGCAACAGAGCAGAAATTAACCCACAGAATGCATAATTCATCTCATTTACAAAGGGGTTTATTGCTGGTCCCTTAGGCCCTAAGCACATCCCAGTCTGTGTTTGGGATACGAAATACCTGATTTCTCTTGTCTCTCATCAAATTAGACTAGCACAGCCAGTACTTAGAAGATTACCATTCCCCAGAAAACTCCATGTGTGGTCTTTGTTTCTGCTCAGCAAAAAATCCAAATATTCTCAGGCAAAACCACCTAAGGTTATCTCAGTCTCAGACTTCTATCCCCATAATTTCTTAAGGTAGAAGAATTCCACCTTGTTATGATGGAATTAAAAAAAATGCATAAAAATATGCTCCGTTGTGCATTCATATATACCCCACATCACCTAGGAGAAAAAATTATCTGTTCCTCCCAGAGTGAAGTAGCAACTTCTATCTTTCCCCCTAAGCTATGTTATACAAGTTCTTTCTCTGAATAGGAGTATCTTTCCCGGGCTATCACCTTTTTCTGCGGACCTGTTATCAGCATGAAAAGGTGTGGTATTGTGCAGTGTGACAGTCTTTCCTTTCCTCTGCCTTGCTGTTATGTGAGCAACACAATGGGCTTGTCCCAGGGGCAAGTGAGCTGAGAGCTCCCTCAACTTCAGACCTCAGCATGTTAATTCATCTCATCAGCCTTGTTTTCTTTCAGTTCTTTAAAATCGTATCTATAAAGCAGCTGTATCCAAGCCTGATGATGTATCCACCCTGCTTGACTCTTTTTCTTGATCCAGAGCTGAACTTACTGTGGTAATGACTCCTTCCTTAGCATAGAGGTTGAGATGCTGGAGCAGGCTGTCCCTGTTTCTGTAGTGCCACAGTCTTTTCTGGTATGTCCTTGGTGCCTCATGTAATCTGTCTGCCTATGAATGGCAGTAATAATCCTTGACTCACAGGTTGGGCAAGTTTAAGGCCTGTTTGTTTAAGGCCACATGGACATGAATTTTGCTTGTAACACTCCAGCTGTAGCAGCAAAGTAGCTGAAACACCCAACACTGCAGTACATGAAGGGTAGCACAGTAAATGTGAAGTGCTTGACTCCTGGCATTCAGTGCAGAGGTTTCTCCTGGTGTCCAGGAGGCCATAATGTTGGAAAGAAAATGTTTACAGGAGAATTTTGGGTAACAAAAACATGTTGACACATTAGCATTATGGGTCACGGAGGGAATATCTCAGGCACAGCCCCTCTGCCCATTTCAGCAGCATTTCTGCTAGTCTGTGAGGCTGGAGTCCACAAGCATGGAGAGCACATCTGGGTTTTTCAGAGGTTTGGCTCTGTGAACTGGGCTGCAACCTGCTTGTATTTCCCAAGCTTAGTTTGAAATATAGAGTCAAACTGCTAAAGCCCAAAGAAGGACTAAAGCTGGAAAAGAAGTCAAATCTCTAATTAGCAGTCCAGCAGCCTACAGCAAAGTAATAACCTGGCCATGCACCCTCCTGTTTCATCCACCTCTCCAGCTGCAGAGCTCTTGCACACAGTCAGCCCAGCCTAAGTCATCCCATAACTGTTCTTGTCCTGAATTCACTCTCTCACTATTTCTTCTCAGCTCTTCATTCGTCTGTGTTGATCAGTCAATTAGGTGTTCAGTGAAGCTACCCACCATTTGTTTGACTTCATGCTCTTATACACAGTGCTCCTGCTTGTAAAAATTGCTAAACAGGCCAAGCTGATATTTAAGACAGCCAGTAAACATGTCCTCACTAGTGACTGATGAGGGGTGTTTCTGCACACACTAATTAATCCATATATTGAGATAGATGCATTTTATTACATCAGGCTTTACACCACTTCCTCAGGGATGACTTTTATAGTTGCAGTAAGATTTTTACAGCATATGAAAAGACCCAGGTACTGAAAGGTAAATTTATACACTCCCTAGTTTTACAAATATGGTGTACAATCAATGGTCAGTAGAGTTCAAAATAAGCTCTCTAAGGTTTTTGCCCTTTTAACTGTAGAACTATAAGTCCTGAAGAGTGTAGAAATAAAACACATAAAATAGTAAGAATTTCAAATTGGAAAATTTAGGTGGTTTATAATCATTCCTACAGACTTAATTCAGCTCTTCATTCAAAAGAGGTCTGTAAATATAATCAAGGATTGCAGTTTTAATTCATTTGATATTCATTGTATTATGTGGTGTTATTTTTATATTGATTCCAGATAGTTAACTATTAACTTACATTACTATTATAAGTTCATCTTTTGCAGTTATTCCTAACTTTCTCAATTGTGTTCTTTTGCTGGTGTCTAAGTAACGGAAATTTCTTGAACCTGACTTATTTGCCATTGAGAAAGGACAGACTCCGAGATACGGCCGCCTAAATTACATGGAAGTATAATGAAGGACCTGATTTAATGACCTTTGAACTTTCAGCATAATGAAAAATTAACTCTTACAGAATCAAACTAGCCGAATTCTGCTCTACTTTTTCTGTACATGGAAGCTGAAGTACATGGGAGGTAAATTTCTGAAACTGATAAAATTTAGTCCAAGACCTGAGCAATCATTGACTTATCCAGGAGAAACATAGCAAACTATTGATGGGTGAATGTCCGATTTAAATTTTGTGGTGATATGTTTTGTCTCTAACAGATTAGTTTCTGATTTATACTGATGTAACTAAAAGGAATGTCTATTTCCAAGGCAGAAGGGAAGTTTGTTATGACAAATAATGAGTAAGGTTTTCAAAATTCTCTAAGCAATTAATTAACTCACAGCTTCAAAACATAGATGTTCTCCACACTGTTTTCTAGGACTTCTTCCAATATTACTTTAAAGGTCTCAGATAAACCGCCTTCTCCTGTTCCTGTGAGAAACTGCTGTGCCATCTTAAAGACAGCATTGTCAGCAAGATATCACGGCTGTTTCCTTTAAAACATTCCTTCTCTCAGCCTCATCATGTTTGGAGGCCCCATGGAAAAGAGGTGATTCCCCAGTTGTTGTGCACAGTTCCAAGGAGGTAGGTGGTAGGGGAGGACTGTCCAGAGAATCACAGCCCAGTCTACCTGCCTGTAGCTGCATGTCACCCTGCCACACAGCAGGTTCTCCAGATAATCCTACTGCCCCTGGGTGGGAAAACGGATTTTGGAAGCCTTAACCAGAATGCAGAAGTGACTTGGGAAGAAAAGTCAGACCTATTCAAAGTCTCAAGGAAAAAGAATCCAGTGGTAAAACTCCAGAAAACAAACAGTGGGGCATGGGCTGATCCTGCACAGGGAACATATGTGGCAGGTTTTTGCCTGAGATGAGGCGCAACCAAGTACCCCAGGACCCAGGAACAGACACAGTGAACTTCTTTGAACAGATGCAAGTTGTCCTTTATCAACCTTACTGGTGGCTACTTGTGTGTCTGAGAGGCAGCATCTCCCACTGGATTTCTACATCCCACTTAGCCTTTACTTTGGGAAAGAACTATAACTATTGGGTGCACACCCATGATTCCCTGCCTCCAGCATGTATGATGGTCTGACAACATCAGTCCTTCTACTAATATTTTGCCAGAAGGCTGGATCTACTGTATGCTTCTAGTACAAGGTGTCTTTGCACAGCAGCTCTATAAGTCTGCCTTTCTTCTGCCTGTTGTTATCCTATCAGTTCAGTGCAAGCAAATCTTCACTTGCTGTTTCAGTTAAGAGCCTCTGAGGCATCCCCTTGCCTGTGCCACCACTCTTTGTGAGCAGTCTTGCCTCTCATTAATTATTACTCCCCAAGTAGCTAAATCTAGGGAAAGAAGAAGGAGACCCCTTGCAGCAGTTACCCACAGTTTACATTTATGTGCCATTAGGACATATGTCCCCTCCTGTAAAGTTTTAATGGCTGTAGCTATTCTTTCTGTAGACTTCCATACCAAGACAGAGCACTTCAAAGAATGCAAAAGTCTTTGGTCATGATCAGTCTATTTCTACACACATATGCAAGATAAAAGATCCTCAGCTGAAAATATCCAAGAGCTTCAGACAGTCCAATCACTTCTTCCACACAGATGTGCTTTTCATCCCATTTATGAAATCTCTCCTTCATCAAGGCTGAAACTGTGAGCCTGTAAGAGCCAGTTAAGCACTTCATTGCTCAATTCACCAGGAGCCAGATCTCTGCCCAGATGTTCTTCCTTTGCTTTAACATCTTCCTGCCCTCCTGAGCTCCTAGTGCCACTTTGTTGCACTTCATTCCTTTTTTCCTTCTCAATTGACAAACAACTATTTCTGGCAAGCAGCAGAAGTGGCAGAGGATGCTTGCTGGTATCCTTGCCAGATGATGTTTCCATACAAGTGGGTCAGTGTCATGACTAGCGCAATCATACTGGGGGATACTGTGCCCTCATTCATGACAACAATTGGACTCTCAAAATCCTTCACATAGAATAGCTGGCAAGAGCATACTTTTACCTCTTTTTCAACTGTGTTTAGCTGGTACAGGCTACTCTGCCTCATGCAGGCTATACACTAGATACAGCCATGTGAAGATTTCAATTTAGTTCTTCAGAATTGCTTTTTCAGATGGGTCTGATTTAATTGCTGTCAGGATGCATAGCTGGCACTTCAAGTGGTAACAGGAAGACCTAGAAAGTGTTTTTGAGCTTTAAAATCTCCTTAGGACAGTTTCTTCCCCTTTCAGAAAATTTGCTAGGCTTCTAAAACTTGTAAAAATAATTGGTCAGTGTGGGAGAGAACTTAGACTGTAATACTAATGTGCTGAAATTCAATCACTGCACACACCATGGCATCCCTTCAACAGATACAGCTTAGCAAGGATTAGATTTACAGCCTTTTTTTGACAACTTGATCTGCAGAGATAAATTCTTCAGCAGTTGTCAGGACTTTCCTGGATCATTCTCAGCCAGACAGATCTCATATGTCTCCCTTTCCAATTCTGATAACCTTCTGAACACAGTTTCATTCTCTGGGTGTCTTGCCTCCTTTTACGTTTGGACCTTAGCACTTCGTTTTCCCTGAAAGTTTTGGCGGTTTTCAGGGTATCGTCTTAAAAATTGATTGGTGGATTTTCTGACAACTTAGCCGAATAGTCACTTCAAGACTAAGCATTGCATACCTGGGAGTGCTTTTTAAGGATGGACAACTCTTGATTAACACCTTGGGATAGTAGGGCTGGCTGTTATTTAGCATGGTTGTTGCTTTCGCATCTCCAAACTAGTCAGCTGGACACTTTGTTCACCCTCGTTGTTTCTGTTCCTACTTTTGGCAGTGTATTATAGGGCAAACTCTGGACTGGGTAGGACTTAGAATACTATTGTCATTCCCAGTTTCTCTTTTCTGTGTGGGTATGGCAAGTTGATCTATTAATTTTGGTACAAAGAGCAATTAATGGAGATACTGTGAACTCCTAGTTGGACCATTCAGCGTTTCCCTGGGACCAGCTATAACTGTTTCAGGTAACTGAAGATTGTAGTGGGTGCAATTAAACATATCACTCTTAAAGCTAATTCTTATACCAGGTCTTTGAGCTGTGCCAGTTTTGGAGGTACAATATGTGCTGTACCTCTGGCAGGACTTAGCAATAAATCTCCAAGGAAACTCCCTGGAAACATAGAGCATACAAATCTCAGTTTGGTCATGGACTATTGATACACTCCAAGGTACAATACCAATGTGATGACCTTGAGGTGAGACCTAAAGTGATAAAATCAGAAACACAAAATTCAAAAAGAAGATAGCAATTTCCAATACATAAGCATAGAAGGATGCCTTAAAGAGTGATTAATGTGGCATCCCATTAGCTTTAAGTACTGCAGAACATCTGGCATATTTCCCGCTTGAATACAAATTTCTGAGGACTGGTGTTACGTCATCTCACAGTACTCATTTTCTCTCCGTCTCTATAATTCATCTCAGCAATTGTTGTTCATATTAAAGTAATTATATAAATGTATTTGATTAGATTAGCTTTCATCTACCACAGTTTTGGTTCTTTTTAATATGGGCATTTCCATTCCAAAAATAATTCAAAGGAACTGATGGACACATTGTGCTGTATGATGGAGATTAGAGTCCCTCAGCACTCCTAAGCCAGCACATTTCAGCACACTTAGGGCCCAGCTGATGTACCTGGGGCTGATCCACTGGGCTCCTCTCACACAGGTACCTGAGCAAGGTTTTATTCAAGGAGGCAGCCAACTTACTGAAATTTTAATGAAATTCTGGGAGCTGGCACTCCTTTTTCAAGTTTTGCTGATTTGCATTACCCTTGGAGGTTTCATCTTCTCTCAAGTCAATCAGAGACCAGACTGAACCTCATGGTGACCTTGGACTCTCTCCTCTGTTACCACATCTTGGGTGCTTTAACACTGAGCAGATTGGGTCCAAGTGTAAGAGGATAAAGTCAGAATGATTAGGGATTTGTCCATGACTTCAGCAATGTTGGATCCTCTTGAATGCCTTAAAAGCCCTCATGAATTATGGACATAACTGTGCATGCCAACACATACTTTTGAAATGTTAATTTTTTTTGATGTCTTGCAGCTGATTAAAAACAAAACAAAACAAAACCCAAATAACACCTCAGTATGAATTATGTTCTTTATGACTTTCCCTGGCTCCTGCCCTGTAAGTGTGCTGTAGAACTGTACCTGGTGGCAGCCACAATAGGGACAAAGGGTGGCTCCCAATCCTCACAGTCCTTTTCTGATCATGCCCAGCCTCCAGCCCTCAGTGTTGCCCTACAGTCATTCACCCTGGTCCACCAGAGAAACAACATTTTGGAAATGCCTATCAGTTAGAGCATGTCCCTTTTCCTACCCTATTTTGAAGAAGAAAGAAGGAAAGACCTTCTATATAGGGCTGATCACATATGGCTCCTAACCACCCACTCTCCTCTTTTCAGCATCAGCAGTTTTGCTGTGGCAGGCTGACATGACTTCGCTTGGGTGTTAGACAAATCTCAGTGTGCAAGAGTTTAGACTTGAGCAAGTCACCTGAGGGAATATAAGGCAGGAGGAGGAGAGGAGATGAACATACTAAAACTGGGATATGTTATCCCTAGTCCCTCACTGCTGCACCAAGAGGGACAAAAGGCAGGAGCATGGGGAAAGAGATAAGGCCTCCTTTGCTCCTTAGGCACTTGAAGTAATTTGTGCGTTGTTGTATTCACAGAGTGACAATGGTTGTGCTATTGCACTGAGCAGAAAACAGTCCCACATTGTGTATTTTGGGGGGATTTTTTTTAAGTGCTGCTTGCAGTCTTTGACCATCTCATCCCAAGTGTGCTCCAAAATAGGAACTGCTCCTGTAATGTGTGAGTTACAGGTTGTTCCCTCACTCAGGCATGTGCCATGATTTCCCACTGAAAGAACAACTGCTTCACCCTGCTCAAGGAGACCAGGCAAAACTAGTCCAGGGAGGAGCTGCCAGTCCCATTGAGCTGCTCAATCACCTTGGCAACATTCTGTAGCAAGGAAGGGTGGAGAATATACCACAGATAATCATAAACCATTTGGGGCCTCTGTTCCGTGGACTTACTCTGCATCTTGGTTTCCCATCTGAAAAGTGGGGAGAATGGTACTGCACCATCTCCCATCTGGGCTGTAAGAATGTATGTTTTTCAACCCTGTCTCATACTCTGGGTACCAGTTAAGAATAGACATTCTTGTGCACACAGGCAGACCATATTTTCTTACTTTTCTTTTTTCCACAGCTCGAGTCAATGGAAATACCCTGATTTATGTTATCTGCGTATTATATGCCTTTAAATAACAGATGAAAGCTTCAGTATCACTCAAATTCAAATAGGCCCTATAAAATCGTTCTTTTCCACTAAACAGATTCTTAGCTCCAGAGGAGAAAGGTCCTCCATGTCTTGAGAGGATTTTTATTATTCTCTAAGTCATTTTATACAAATCTAGATCTACTAACAATGGTGTAATTAAGCCCTGTGAAGTTAGGGGAGATAAATTTTGAGATAAATTACATGTTTGGAATTCTTAATTAACCTTTTGATCCCTGGGTCATCCACAGCAGGTCACCTACAGCCAACGAAAATATAGCAACAGCATCCAGAAAAGTCACAAGAAATCCCACTAATAGGATATAAGATTAATAGTAGGGAGAGAACATTGTAAGAGGTTTGGATTTGGATAAGCATGCACAAGGTTGGCTGCTTATCTGAAATGTATCCAAATGACTGTTGCCTAAAAACTTTGTAAGAATGAGTTTTCTAAAGTGACTTGTGGTCACTTTTTGTTTTAATTGGTCAAAAAGGTAAAAATGCAAAACACTTCCATATTGGGAAAAGTCCCAGTGAGGAGATTCTTCTTTCAAACAGACAGGGTGCTGTAACAGAGCTACTTAAAGGCAGGGATTTTCACTTACTCTGAACTATGTTTAGTGCACACAAACCCCTTCTATTAAAACACATTTTCAAGGCTGCAAAGTCATGCACTTCTATTAGGAAATGCCTGGAATAAAATCATCTACACATTTTCAGCTTATCCTATTCAGAGGCTGGATTTTGTGGTGGTCCATAGCTCCCCAGTGCCATACAGCCTGTGCTGTGCTCAGCCTGCCTCAGCCCTTGGAGGCGATGGATGGAGCTCGCTTATAGAGAAGCTGTGCAACACATCACTGCCTTAGTGGTGGCTTTGTGCAGTCCCACACCTTATTTACCACACACCACCGCAGGAAAAATCACTCATATCTTCACGAGCCTTCCTACGAAATTTACCATCAGCAGTGAGTTGCTTCACGAGTATTTAGAATACCCTCTCACAATAACTCTTATAAATGAAAAGCAATTCAGTACCTTTCTACACATGAGGCAAAAAATAGATGGAGGTGAAAGCAAGTTTCTTATGTACTACAATTGCAGCTTTAAGTGTTCAGCACTGCCAGTCAAACTGAAGGGGGTTTAGGCAGAAATCATAAAATTCAAAGTAAACAATCCCTAGCCCTGTCAGAATAGGGGTTTGGGGGCATGAGGGAGGGTGTCTACTCCATTTTTCTCTGTGAAAAATACAGATTTGAAACAGCAACACTTTCTGAATAGTGTTTGCTGTGTTGTTGTTTTGAATGCAAAAACCACTTTGTTGTTATTATTATCATCTTAGAAGGTTATATTTTATTTCAACCTGAAATCTTGCTTTAAAATTATGAAGACATTAAGCAAATGTTAAACCTAAATACAAAAGACTTTTTTCTTAGTCACTATGCCATTTGACAGCCAGAAGTGAGAAGTCTGGTTGAGGGGACTAGCTTAGCATTGCACCAAGGTCCCAGACTGGAGAGGAGATGAAATTTCTCCACAGCAGTCTTCAGTTGCCTTCAGCTTGTATTTCTCCCAGTCCCCTGCCTCACTGGGAACAGATTTTCCCATTTTCTCAGCCAACAAGGACATTCAACTAGGCTAATAAGTATGTTCCTGGCTCACCTAGGATCCAAGTCAGGGTGGATGAATCTGCTTGAAACTCACCACGGTCTCCTTGTTGTCCCCTACGCTAGGTTTTGGTCCCCTGAAAGCCAAAGCAGATGAGTAGCAGGGAGAGGAACAGAGCAGCATCTCAAGATCCTGCACTGGGTCATAGCGGAGACATACCCTAGATGCACACCCATATCCCCTCATTCAGGTGAGCATTTGCTGCTCCTAATTTATGGCCCTGACATAAGTTGCGTGGGCTCAGTGCAGGTGTGAGGAGGGGTGTCTATTTCCCATTCCTCTGGGAATATTCCTCTGGGAATTTATGACCTATGCTGATTATGGTATTTGCTTAGGCAGAAATTCTACTGGGCTTTTAAAGAGGAAATCAGTTCAGGGAAGCTGGGCAAAGGTTTGTTACTCCCTGCAGCAGAGGACCTGTTTTTTTGCAAGACTGTCTCAGTATCAGGATTTCGCATAGCAAATGGAGAGTAGGAAATAAATATGAGAGAAAGGGAAAGTTGCTGGGATGAAGCATTTCCTTGAGATGTGGAAAGCTGGGTTCACACATTTCAAAGTGCTCTGTCCCTTTGTTCACAGGTAAGAAAAATTCCAGGAGGATAGTTACTACTCTTTGGCAAATGCTCCTCCTTCCCAGATGCTCTTTCCCAGGTCCCTCTCCAGAGGCCTCATCCATGTTAAAACAGGTGAAGTATGTTGGCACTTACTGCAGAAGGTCAATGTTTGGAAACAAAGCCAGGCAGACTTTGTTCCCAGGAATCAGTGCTGTTGGCAGCATGCGTGCTCATTCAAGGCAGCTGCAAAACAAATCCTGTTCCCAGTAGCTGTTGTTACTATGAGAATGTAAAAGCTGTTCATCCACCACAGACAGGAACTGGAACTTATGCTAAAAACCAACATGTACCCACTGTGGCAGCATTAGCAACACTGCCTGTGCAGGCTATTCCTAAATATAGTGTAGTCTTTTTCAAGATTAGCTCTGATTCATTACATGAACATAAAGCTCCATGATTAATAAATCAGACCAAATCAAAACATCATCCTTTTCCTTGAAAGATGTTATATGTTCTCACAAAGAGGAGTTTTCTAAGTTTCTTTCTGGCACTCTGCAGTGCCATGAAGATGTGAAGAGCTCCAGCTGCTCACTGAGCTGTGTTGCAGCATAACAGCGAGGGAAACATGGCAGATTCACCCCTGGTGTCACTTTGTGGCCTGATTGGCAGCACTCCCGGGGTGAACTTGTCCTAGTGAGTTTAAACAAACTTCTGAATGTGAGTGAGATTAGGAATGGTTGCAGAGGGGTCCCCAGACTCAGCACATTGCTATCCTGGAAATCACCGTATCACAACACATTGTCATGTGCAATTGCCAAGTACTGCACCTTAAAGAGAAAAGTAACATATATATAGTATATCTCCATATGCAGGTTACTAAGTGTCATCTTTGATGTAATGCATGGCAATACACCTTGGTGTTATACAAGATGATTCACATTTAGGATGTGCTGTAACCATGTTTTCTCTTTCTTATACGATTTTGCATCAGGTCATTGCACTGAAAGCAATTGAACAGATCTGCAAGTTGAGCAGGCAAGGGAAGCAGAAAAGCGAACACTCATTAATAATGCTGGTAATGTCCCCATTAATGCCTGTCACTGCCAATCTCTAGCTCAATGCAATTATCAAACATCTGATGAGATGAGTGATAGCCTGGTGCCATGCAGCATCCAGCCCCTGGAAAGCAGTGAAGCAAACCTAGTACATCTGAAAGGAATTAATGGCAAATTGATGGCAGCCAGGCAATATTGAAGTGGCAGCCGGAACAGCTGTTGGTGATGTTCTACTGTTTGAATCCATTCTGTCATCCTGCCTAAGCCAAGCAAAGGCTGCCAACACATCCTGCACATGCAGAAAACCTGACCACTTTGCCTTGGCTAGCTTATTCATGGTGGGTTCTTTGGCTTGAGCCACGGCCTTGTTTTTGTGAAGCTTGCTTTGATTAAGCTGGTAGTTGGTTTTAATAATAGCCTTCCCTCCTATTATCCTCCCTTTTGTCTCCTCATTATATGGTACAGTAAAAATTATACATAATTCTATGCCACAACAGAGTAAAATTTTGCCCCCTCCCCCTCTGCTTCATGCCTCCAAAGCAATACTGAAACAAGAAGAGGAGCAAGGCTCAGCTGCCCCCCACTCCATGGCCAGACACTTCTTTGGGGAAGATACAAGTGTCTAATCCTAGCAGCAAAGCTACACTAAAGGATCCACAGAAAAATTGGGGGGAAAATAGTTAAGAGCAGATTAAAAGGTTTAATGAGTTACACAGGGACAATGATTTATCGGGGAAGAAGAGGCAAGGGTCAGCCCTAGCCAGCCACCTACACATTCCTTTGTACTTTCTTTATCCAGAGAATTGTGTGGTTGTTCAGAAACCACTTTCATGAGGTCAGTGTGTTCATTGTGCCAAAAAGAATTGCCCTCCTCACCACTTTCCTCAAAAGAGCAGGATTAGTGCTTTTCTCTCATGGTCATGCTGTACAAATCCAAAATTACTCCACAGAAGGTAATTGAGTTCTACCAATAAAGGGAAATAGGCTAAAGTACCTCTATGCCAGTGATCACATCATCCTGGAAACTGATTCAGGAGCAAGCCTGACTACACAGTTTTAATTGCTAAAGTGAAATGGATGTGATGATGTACAACAGATAGAAAAATACCATTCGCTTATTGTACAATAGATATTCTGATAGCAAAACACAGATTTTTGCATCCTACTGCAACCTCAGTTGACATATAGAGCATTTCATGGCAGGTCTTAAGGGAAATTTTATAAAGTTGAAAGTGGATTTTAGCTCTCTGTAAAGTAGTGCCCTGATTGTGGAAGTTAGTCTAATCATCCAGGGCTGCATGTGTTTATGCAGCAACATAATGTAATACTATATCTCTTGGAGTGATTCTAATTACACAAAAACTTTTCCATTAGATTTTTGATTATTGTTTGTGGTATGATGTTTCTAGAGACCTCAAGTCTGGGTCAGGGTCCTACTGTATTAGGCAATATGGAAATGTGTAGTAAATTGCCATCCTTGCTCTCAGAGCCTTTATATCCAAAATTATAATGTATTTTCAATTTATATTTCATAACAGTGTATTGATATATCACTGTTCATCTCAAAGACTCTGTAATCACATCTCATTGCATGGTGAAGTCACAATATAGGGTAGAAGAATGCAAGTGCTAAATATTCATTATGCAATACAACAGTGAAGAGACTTTAGCTCAGGACAGAACAATAAATGTTTTACTTATAGGGCAAATGCTAAGGGAGGATGAGCATCCATACAATCCAAACAAGGCCAGAATGTTTAATATGTGGCTTGAAACATTAATGGATAATAAACGACACCGTTTCTGGCTTCCTAATACAAATACGGAGATTATCGTGCTTGAGTATGAACATTAGCTGCTGCAGTCATGAAACAGCTTGGCCAGCATAGCCAAGGAATATCCCAGACATCCATTTCGCCTGTCTCTGCTCAACTACATCACTTCCCTGCTAGCACTGCTGAAGTTAAACAACCTCAGCATTACCAGTTCAAATCCCTGTACTGTGGTTTACATAACTGTGCTTGCAAAAATTGGCTTAAAATGCTTTGTAAGCTGAACCTTTCAAGGTCTATTACGTAGCTCTTGTAATTCTTGTTACAGCAAACCGTTCTTGCAATAGAAGCTGTCAGAGTTTTGTTGTTCTTATTCCCTATGTCTTCAAAATTGGGCTGAAAAAGCCCAAAACAATCCAAGTAGGTGCCACACACAATTGGTATGAAATAGCAGCACTCCTGACACCAATGGCATCATTTTCTCAGTTGAGAAGAAAGCATGGGCACTGAGCTGAAATGCATTTGAGCTGACTAGACTGTTTTGTTAGTCTGTTCAATGACTAACAAAATTTTATTATTTCAATGTTTCCCATGGAATCTGCAGTATTGCTTACAATGATCTTCAGCAGAAGATGGAGTTTGGCTTTTATGTTCTATTTCTCACAGTGTGGAGCAGGAAAAAACCCCTAGATTCAATATTTCCTTGGAATATTTCTGGATGACAAATAGAGTTCTTGTGAGCTGCTGTGAGGCATTCTACTTAAGACATGAAATGCCTGATGCTTATGAGAAAAGTGAAGATATTTGACAATGTGAAATAAGATTTCCACAAGGCCTACTCCACTCTATCTCCTGCCCATCTTGCTTAATGATCACAGCATTTTCTCTAGAAGAAATGCAGACAAGTTTAGTCTCATCCAGATACATGTAAGATAGTTATAAAAGGTCTATGATTTAGCAAGCCCAATGTATGGTTAGTAGCCATCACCAACCTGCCATTTACTATGTCCACATATAGTTTAAATGTCAATGAATTTCTATAGGATCGGCAGAGCAAAGTGAGGATGTTTTAAAAGGAATACTTCCCCTTTCCTCACCCTGCCACCAGGATGAAGTCTGTACATTGGATGCCTCTGAGCTTCCCTTATAGAATTCGAAAATTTTATCTTAAGAACTCTGTGGGTATGGGCACATAGAATCATGAAGTCATTTAGGTTTGGAAAAACATCCAAGATCATTGAGTGCCACCATTAACCCAGCACTGCAAAGTCCAACACTAAACCATGCCCCTAAGTGCCAGCAACTGACCTTGAGCATTAAACCTACATGTCATGGACAGAAAACCTCCTTGTTTGGTTACTCACAGACCTTGAATGGAAATAAGGAATGAATCACAATAACTGTAGAGCCTGTGAGGAACAGTGCATTCTCAACCACCCATAGCACCTCACTTGCTGATCATTTGCCTTATCTTCTCTGCAAAAAACCAGCATGTCAAATCTCTCAGGATGCATTTTAATGTAATGACATAATTTATTGACCCTTAAAGTATTGCATTTCCTCATTAACCATCATTACTACATAGTGCTCTATCACATGTGGCAAAGAACAGCTTGTTTTCAAAGAGTTTAAAGACTCAGTGGTTGAGGTAGAACAAGCAAGGTGAAAAAACCTGGAAAGATTGTTGTACTTAGCCTAAATATTTTTTTGTTGTTCTTATGCCTTCTATTGATACATTGGGCATATTCTGTTGTGACTGAAGTGTGGTTTTGTGTGACGTGGAAAAGCTGTGATGGCCGCCTGACAGAGTAAAGCATCCGGACACAGGGGAAGTCACAGTCTCTGTGTGCAGAGTTACCAGAAATACCAAAGCAGCCGGCTCATATTTCCCCATCATCTTTGATAACGGTCAAGATAATGGAGAAGAAGTTCCAGTGATATGGCTGCAAGGAGGAAGAGGAGGAGAAGGGTGTGCTAAAGCTGGATCTGATGGTGCAAGGCAGATAACCCAATCTCTTTTCATCTCCAGTCTTTCCTTTTTTCTCTGTTCTGTATCCTACTAGTGATCTTTCTGTTCCTTTTCTTGACCCTGTTGCTGCAGAAACATTTAGATGCAATTCATTACTCCCGCCTGATTGTTTGCAATGTGGATCAGCTCTTCATTAAGGGCCAGTGCAAGTGTGTAACTCCAGGACTGCATTTACAACACTGGGATTTTGAAAACATGATGGTGATCACCTGCCATTTGGGTTCCTGCTGGCATCAACTCTGTCTGCCAACAAGAAACTGGATCATATCATGTTCTCAGTGCAGATGGGTAAGAAAAGTTTTACCTCTCCCAAAAGAGATGTTAAAAATCTGCATTTTTCTCTTGCTATGTGTCAGATCAAAATTTTTTCAATTCTAATTAGAAACAGTCTCCTTCCTTGATAATCCCAAGTTTGAGGCATTCATCTGGGATGATGAAACTGCAGGTGTAAAGCCCTCATATATTCATATAGGTTGTGCTTATTACAACTAAACCTGGCTTTTGGGTCTATCCAAAACCAGGTGCTATGTATAAGAATGCCCTGAGTTACGTTCCTGATGAAAATGTCAGGAACAGTGAATTTCTGCAGCAATGAACACTGGTGTCAGTGAGCAGGCCAAGTATAAAAAAATACTTCATCAAGAAATTTCCTGAAAACATAGAATCATTGCATTCTTTAAGTAGTTGCATACAAAAAGATTCTAAATGCCAATATGGCACATTCTATTTTCCCTCAAAAAGCTCCATTTGGCTAGATAAGCATGGGTTTGCTCTTACAGTGATGTAAGTCAAGTAAAATGTTCTATTGTACCAGCAGCCACTGGAGATACAAGATTCCATTTTCTTCCTCAGATCTGGTCCAGATGGTCTGAAGTAATACTCGTTCTACATGTGGCAAATATTTTCCATGCAGGTGGGCCCACATACTCTTCTAAGCCAGCCTGCCCTCTGTATACTGCCAGTTCAGTCCTGATCCAGTTCTTTACAAAAGCCTTAAGCTAAGTCTTTCCTCCTTTGAGGGAGTAAATAGTTCCCGATAGGGAGGAGTCCATCCTGCAACACATTGTTGTTTCTTTCCTAATTTTTTTAGCAGGTACAGATGTTTTTCAGTCTGACTGAAATGCTTTAAATGGCCCTTCACTGAAGTCAGAGAACTTTCTCAGCAGGAGGTGAAACAGCCAAGCATTTGATTGTTTGCTTTATTAAAAAAAAACCAACCAACCAACCAAACAAACAGAAAAACCCCACCAACTTTAAATCCTTTTGACTGACTCTACTTAATTGTTTTGGAGTCCTTGCCAATTTTCTTTGTCACTAGGTAACTTACAGTTAATGTTGACCAGTTGACCAGCAGCTTCCAAGTTAGCCTCATAACCTAATGCTGAGGAAACCCAACTGACTGGTGAGAGGAGCTCAGGGGAAACTCCTACTGCAAAGACAACCCATTATGACTTTCAGTCAAACAGTCTTTAATTGAAAACATAGAGAGCATGAGTAAAAATCACTAACATTTTAGGGCTTCTCAGTGACCTGTGAGGTCATAGGATCTTGTTCTGCTGCTGAGAAACAGATAACCTTGTTTTCAAAACTGCTGCTGTACTTTCCACCCTTTGTCAATAACTTCAGCAGAAAGTCCAACACTGAATGAATGTGAAGACCAAACTGACTTAAGCTGATCCCAGTAGATGGATGCTGGTGCAGTGCTAGAGTCCTTCTCGTGCACTTTTAATGTTGGAGCTGTGTTCTCAGTAAATGGAAGACTGCTGAATTCAACTTCCATGATGCTGGAAATCATGTCAGTCATTTCTTTGAGATGTTTAATGTGCAGTACAGAGATGAAGGCCCTTTTTTTCTTTAGCCTTTTTCTATTAAGGACTAAAATGCAAGGAGAGTGGGGATTCATGGGTTGAAACCTGCAGATATGTCCCTGTGTGAAGAAAGGCCCTCCCCAAAGACATCAGTCAAGACGGAATGAAATCAAACAGAAAGCCCACACCCTCCTCACTGCTGCACAGGCACCACCATTAGATGGACCTGTTCATGCTACCTTTAATTAAGATTTAATAGGCATTGTCAGGTGCAAGAAAAAAATCCAGGCGCTTGGGTTTTTGTCAAGCACCACAAAGGTCTTTCTTGTCCTGTCTCAGACACAAAAAGAAAAAAAAAACATGCCTTATATTGCACGCACTGCATAAGCACTGTGTGTGCCTCCCAGGATGTGTATTTTAAAAAGTTTTCACTTGTTGCTTAGACTCACAGTGGAGTTGTGACAGTTCCAAAAATTTCTATACACTGGCCTATAAGTTCGTTCCCTACTCCAAATGCACGCCAGAGCAACTTAGCTGGAATGTCTCTCTGCAATTACCATAGCACAGATGATGCTGCCACTTGGTGATCTGCTGCACTTTGTCTTTATGTCTCAGTCTTCAAGAGCATAAAACTGCAGCAAATACTTACATGTGTCCCACTGAGGAGTTTATGGCTTTGTTATATTTTGTTTAGCAAAAATACCCAGATATAATAAGGCACTTCTACGTAGAGTTCTATGCAGAGATAGGTGACTTATGAGAGCAAAATTTATCTCAATGTATCATTATCAGTGCTACAACCCAAGAATATTCAGTCAGGAATAAATAGACTCCATGCAGGATGGAGCTGGCTTTTGATTGCCTCTGTTAATCAGGACACCTGTAAATTATTTTAAAGCAAATTAATTATAGGAGAAGATTAAAACCATAATTTTTATTGGCTTGTTGCTACAAGGAATGACTTAAGGTAACGGTCATCGACCGAGGGGAAGCAGCTCCCAAGAACACCCTCCACACTCAGTGAGAGAGTGAACCAAGAAGCACTTTATTAAAGAAAGAGCTGACCTATAAAGGGTCGGTTAGGGGAGGTACTAGGAACTGGGTGGAAACTTAAAGGGGATTGGGTAAAAGTGTGCCAGCAACCATTAAACACCCAAGAAGAATAGGATCTTGGAAAGAGGAAGGAAGTCTGAGGGGAGAGATTTGCAACTTGGATGTGATTGGTTAAGGGCGAGGGCAGAGTGGATAACTGGCAACCCGGAGAGCCAGTGGAGAAACACTCATCAAATGACAGCAGAACTAACCAATAGGGACTCACGGATTGGGACAGAATGGGCAGAAAGGGCAGGCACATTTCCAGTGGCTGTGCCAGCAGAGGGGCACAGAGACGGTCCCCTCAGGTGGGGCCACCCTAGTCTGGGAGATCGTCCTGGCACCTCAGCAGTGCAGCGACTCACCAGGGGCAAGCCACAGGGGGGTAACAACATGGGAGAGGGATGAATATGTGAGGTAGAAACAGCACAGGGTGGGTACACAACCAAAAACCCATACAAAATCTTTTGCAACATCCAACATTCAAAATTCCGGAGCTTCAAGTCCACTGTCCATCCCTATTTCCATCGGCTCTGATTCCTCTCAATCCTCACCCATCCACTGCTGACAATATCCTTTCCATTCTTCATATGTTTTTCATTTTCCCACAAGAAGGATGTTTTTTCACTCTGTAGAGCGAAGTGTATCTATAAAGTATTATATCCTGTTGCAATCTATTTGATGCTCTTGCCTCTAAAAGCTGGTCATGCAACCAATGGAATTACAGACTGACACTATTTAGCACTTAGCTTAGGCTGAGACATCCAACTCACTGATTAGACCACTCCACATCATATTTTGTTAATTATCTTTAATTTCTCTCCCTCGGTGTTGCAAGCCAACAGCTGAGGAATTATAGGAGCAAGAACAGTGTACAGTTCAATTACGTATTATCACTAGTTGTATTATCCTTCCGGAAATTATCTTTCTTCTGTTATACACTCACCAAGCAGAATTGCAAACTGAAGCACTATAGCTGAGACATTTAGGCCCCAGCTTTTATTTTTAAAGGCTTCTGCAAATCCTAAGTAGCTACTAATAACTTTACAGGGAGTCTCGGTGCCACAATGTTGACAGCACCAGTAACTGGACTTTGTGACTTGCTGCCACCAGCAGGATAACTCTCTAATGCCCCAGTGTACCATATTTCCATACATAAAGTCTGCATGCACCTCATGATGGGACCTCGTGTCTGGAACTCCAGACTGCAAAATAGAGTGGGGTTTGAGTAAATATAAGGCCTGTGCTGTCATTTATGATAGAAAACTGTGAGGAGGAAAGAAAAAGGTTGCTCCATAAGCAAATACACCATGAGCATGAACAGCACCTGAAGATTCACAGCCCAGAAAGGCCATGTTTTGTCTAACTCACCTCCCCTTCAGGAGGACCCGATGCTCCTGGATATGCTCCTGCACAACAGCTTCAGCTCTCTTCAGAGCAAGTGGCTAGAAACAGGATCATCAGGTTTTAGTCCTGTGTCGAAAACCCTTCTGAGCAAGCACTTTATATTCAGTGGTGGTATCTATAGAAAACCCTTGAGAAAGACGATGAGAGTGCAGTGTTTCTTCTACCCCAGAAAAATCACAGAAGGGGCAGCTCTGTAATTTGGTCACCTGAAGGCATGAGAAGACAGATCAGATTCCACATGTATCACTCAGCAAATCCATGAGAAGCCTGCTGGTGTTTGGCAGAAAAAGGCAACCTTCACCACAATTTTCCAAAGATGCATTTCCTTCTGCAGAGCTGTTCTAAGTTTCCTAGAGATCCATTTAAAGCACTTGATAATTGCCCCCTGCCAAAAATAGTGCCAAATGGCCATGGTAAGGTTTGTGTGCCTCTCTCTGTGCAAGAGAAGCCTGTCCACTGACTGTTTTGCTCACATCCCTGTCACATGCCACAGGTACCAAAGAAGGCAAACACTGACCCTGTTGAAAGAGGCTAATAACACGAGGCCAGTCCTGCCCATGGATATATTGCTGACACAGCTACTCAGAACAGATTTGGAAGAAGAAACTATTTTGGACACCAATATGAGCCATCATTTTGCTGCTGAAAGCAGCCTTCATGTTAAAAAAAAAATAATGTGAATGTAATGGGAAATCTGAGTGGAAAAAGGGGAAGGAGTTGTACTGTAGACTTGGAAACTATAAAGCACGTCTCTTTTTGCAGGGTGGTGATGTTAGAGAAATGCTCTGTGACCTGGGGGTAAATAAAATGTCACTGGGCTTCCAAATTCAGTGAGGTAAACTTGTCAGAACAGAGTGGTTTTACATGTAATTAAATGTATTTTCTCCAAAATCTTTGGCATTTTTTGTATTGTTTTGTTTTGTTTTTTAAATGACAAATCAGCTTTGGCACATAAACCGGCTAGCAAGAAGAAAAGAAAAAAATCTTACCAGATTGTGTCTGTATTTATAAATTTACCTTGTGTGATAAGATTACATGAGTAAGGAGTAAATCTTCTAAAATAACAAAGTGCTGAAATAGATTAGTTTTAGAATAACTTCTTTAATACCCTGATTTTTTTATTTTTAAAATTGCTTCTTCTATACTCTTTCTGCATTAGAAAATTGCTTTGTTCATTGCCCTAGCATGACTCAGAGCATGGATCCAAGTTCATACATTTATACTAAAACATTTAAACGTGAAAGTTTCAAATAATATCTATAATCATACTCAAAACTTCAAAATGCTTTCCAATAAAATATAAACTTGTTACATAAGTTGAATTCCTAAAGCTACAATATCATCATAAATACCGACACCTCCCCTCCCTCTTCCCCCTCTCAAAAAAAAAAATCCTCAAATACATTTAAAAAAATGTACTGTATTCTGGAAACCAAATTTTAGTTCTGGATTGATGCCAATCCTGGAGCTGTTAGCCTGCCTGTGAGTACTGAACTTGCAGTGAGATGTTTAGATGATGACATGGTTTTAACTGATACACACTGAAATACTGTCTTGATGTTATTAATGTGAGGGAAGTGACTTGGACTTGGATCAAACTCAGTATTGCCTTTGAAAGTAGTTAATTTAGGGCTGTGTTTCAGTACTTCTCATGATCTAACACAACAGAGAATTCAAGTCTTGAGTAGGTAAGGGCACTATGATCCAAAATAGTACTCACAGGACACAGGCGCTGTGCCCCTGAAGCAGCAATGGAGAGAGAGAGACCCATGGTCACACTTTCCAGACAAAGGGAATTCTCACATCCATCTCTTCTGCGGAGATACTGATGGCATTTGATATTTTGTGCTGATAGAGGGCTGTTTTCAAAAGAGCAGGGAATCCATTTGGCCTGGTTTTGAAACCTACTTGAATATACTCTCCTGATTAGATTTGGTAAGTCATGAGGGTCTTGTTACTGTCAGGAGACTGCCAGAAAAGCAAACTACTGCAAAGGAATCAAGGGAGAAAATGCAGCTAGCAGAAAAATAATTTCCAAGTAGCTATGAAACAGAAGCAAGAAGGAAGGGAAAAACAAATGAAAGTGCATGTACAGGCCTTGTACTGACAAAAGCATCTGCCTACCTAAATTGAGAGCTTATGTCCTAGCCCCATTCATAGCATTACATGCTTCTTAACTAAAAGCATATTTTGATTAGCCCCACCCCAAAGGAGAATGTGTGGCTTTAAATTACAAGATGGGAATAGGTTCATGAACTCAGGCAGGTTTTATAAAGAGGCCACAAGGTTAACAAAACTCCATGGGTCTCAACTATCCCTTGTACAAACATTAGCTAATTGACAGTGACATGTTTCTCTTACTTCTTATCCTGCTCCCAGAAGGAGACCATCAGGGCAAGACACCTTCCCCTGTCAGCTGAGCTGCCTGGGGGCACATCACCACATCCACCAAGTAATGCTTGGGGTTGGTTGGCCATGGAAGGGTGATATTACAGGGGAAGGTGTTGAGTAGATATTGAGAGGTGATAGAAAGCTCTCTCCTGTTGAACTGTTAGAGCTATGCTTTCAATGAGCAAGAGGCATCTTAGTCCATCTTAGCTGGAGAGAGGCTGTTTTACAGAGTGCATGAATGCTGTTACAGTACATGAATGCTGTTCAGGTGTCACCTGAACCCTGACAGAGCTCCCAAAACTGCTTTTCTCCCATGGACTCTGTTCACCAGCCCTCCTGAAGGGCTCACAGAGCCCCACTGCTTTGCTCACTGTGCCCTACCTGGTTTGTCTGGACCTGCTTACCATCAGGGAAAGACAGCAGGCACTAAAGCAGCCACATGTTCATTTAGAAATGCTTGCTTGGGCATTTGGTCCCAAAGATAACATCAGACCTCATTAAGCCATACTCTAAGCAAATGTTTTCCTTCAGACCGCTTGTCAGTTTTAGGATGACAGAAGCACATCTTTCAAGTTTCTTGGTAATCCCAGTGAGATAACATATGCTGGAGCAGGAGTGGCAGGGGATTTGCAACCCAAAACCAGCATGCTCGCTGCTCTTTGAAGAGTGAGCTGTTTTGCTGCAGTGTTTAAAAGCTGAAAAACATGTCCCTGCAACTAGTGACAACCCTTGACACCATCGGGCTCCCCAGTCAGTTGGCTTTCTCTTTTCCAGATGTCACAAGGATAGCTTGGTCACCCAGACACACGTCTGCAGCTTCTGTATCCCTGCTTTCTCCCACCAAGTTGTGCAGTTGGTTAATTTGGTTAAGCATTTAACAAGTTCTCTCTTCATTATTGCAGCTGTTCTTTGCTGGTGAAATCCCACAGGTCCTTCGTAGGCAGATTTTACTCAGTACTCAATCTGCATTTTAAATACAGGATTCAACCCACTATTTACAGACAAGCTTCTAAGTGTCTAGTAACTCATGACAAAGAGAAAGGCCATTTGACCTTCACTGGCTCACTGATGTGAGCAAAAAGTATTATCCAGAAAACCAAGACTATATTCTTCTCTTGGGATTTTATTTTTCTCAAAAGAAGAAAAAAAACCCCAAACCCTAAATAGCTTCGAAGTGAAATGCAGAAGCATGTCTTCTTTGCAGAAGACACTGGGGGTCTATAATGTGGCTTTTGCACAATGGCTAAGCTGCCCAGAGTGCTAACTGGAAATACTTCAAAGAAAACTCAACCTACAAAAGTTCCCCCCAAACTGCCCTTTGAAAGATTAGACCTCCTAAAAGTATCCTGCCTGTGTCACACACACAGTGAATCCAAAGCCTCTGCTTGCTCTTGGCTTACAAAAATAGAAAGTCAGCAAATATTTGATTCTTAGCCTATATTTTCCCTCTATTCTTTACCTCCTGTACTCCTAATTGAGGCCTCAAGCATCACAATAAATATTTCTAAATCAGGATTCATTGCCTGTAAAAGATCTGTAGACTGCTATATGCTTCATTTAGGGAACATATTGAAGAGCTAGTAGTACTTTTTATTATTATTATTCTATTTATATTTCATTAAGGAAACATATAGCTGAGCTATAAATATTTATTCTTTTTATTTTAATCCCATGAGGGCTCTGGGTTTGTAAGATAATAAAGTGCCTGCCTACCATTAGGCAGGCCAGTATTTTATTCAAAACCAATTGGAATCCTGAGCTTAAGTGCTGTACTAATCAATTCTTCAATAACCACTTTCAGTCTCAAATCTTTGTATCCTGGTATTGCTAGATCTTTTTCCATTCACCATTGTGCTTTTCTTTTGTCCAGGACCCAAATGCAGGGTATGCCAAGGGCAGTCACACAGTAAAGGCAGCCTCCCTTGCTAGGGCCTTGAAATTTTCATTGACTTAATTGACATTACAACAGCCTTTTCTGAAGGCTTCATCTTGTAAATTTGTAAACAACAGAATATAATTCAGTATTTCCCATATAGGTTTCTTTAGCATTATTGCTGCTCCTATTTCTTCCAGGCATTGAGAGTGTTTTACTTTTCCCCAGATAAATTCATATGAAAAAACAGCAATTGTGACTTGAATGCAAGAATGCATTGTCCAGAGAACATAGAGGTAAAAATGTGTATGGTAAGCTAGTGAGCAATGAGTGTTGATACTGTCATAAACAGGAGAAACATGAGAAATAAGGCAGGGCTAAAATTAACTTGCTTTGGTAAAGTCATTTGGAGAAAGAGCAGCAGTAGAGGTTTTGCAGGTTAGTCTCCCACATCCACATCAGGTCTTTAAGCTCTGGGCTAGAATATGAATAGACATCTCTGCACTATTAAAGTGAGAGCTATTAACCACACACAGCATCTTTAGAGAAATGTTATCTTTCCAGCTACAGACTGCAGACCTAATCATTCAATGTCCAGTAATTCCTAGAATGAAAGCCAAAAACTTCCACCACTAAGAATGTATTTAGGAGAAAATAATGGCATTTTATGGCCAGGTTTTCAAACTGGTGAAGATATTACAGACAGGGCTTTCTTAGCAAATAATTGTGGAGTTAGTGAACTAGTTATGACATTTTCATAAATGGAAGAGAAATAAAAAAGTTGGTGGTTTTTTTCCCAGTGCAAACTCTGGGAAATGTGTAAGAGTGAGTTCGCAAAGCCAAGTGGCCTGGGCTGCCCAGTGGCTTAAATGTAAAAGTTTGTTGTTTCTTTAAGCCAGGACTTGAAAACCGTTAATAATTTGCAGCCTCAACAAAGGGAAAACAAACACCCAGAAAGAGATCTGAACATAACTGGACTAATGACTCCTTAAAAGAGAGTGTTAGAAAGTAGATGTGATTGTGCAAAGAATAGAAAAACAGATGCAAGCAGCTGGTTTCCCACTTTACACTTCTACGGAAGCAAATTGGTCTGATTTGGTATTTTTAGGGATGATACTGGTTCAAAATGAATTAGTACAAAACAGAGGAAGTGTTGATGAAATTTGTAGGTCACCCAAAACTAAAGGCAATGCAAGTATAATGCAGGATGTAGATATCACTCAGAGAGTTGTAAATGCCTTTCAGAGTAATGATAGTAAAAGAGCTGAAATACATTTGTACAAAGTACCGTAGATTAATAACATGAATTTTCATCCTGACACAGAAGTTCGTCACTTGAGAATGGTAACTGAAGAGGCCTGTATAATGAAAAAGTGAAAAAGCTAAATTTTATCTTATGTGTTTCCGAGTAAGATATTTTCAATAGAGTAAGAAAAATATGAGTACTGGACTGTGAGACGCTGATACCACTTTACCTGAAATAACTGCAGTATTTTGGAAGCCAGGTTTGAGAGATCACAGATTCAAGCAGAAGCATGTGCAGAAAAGGATTACTAGGAAAAGCAAAGAAATAAAGTCCTATCTTATGGAAAGAGAACTAGAAGAACTTTGCTTGTTTGCTTTGCTAAATTAAGCCTGAGAGTGATATGATTGCTTTCCATAAGCCTGTAAACAGAAGAGAAAAGAGCTGGGAGCTGAACAATGCTGGCACAAGAAGAAATGTGTATAAATTATCTATGAATAAATCAAGGAGGAAAGTCAGAAGATTTCTATTCATCAGGAGAGTGAGGTTCTGCATCTGTCTTCTGGTAGGAATAATTAGAGTGAAGAATCTCAACAGCTTTCAAACACCATAAGTGGGAATACAGTGCTGGTCATCCTGTCAGCAGAATGAAGTCCATTGCCCAGAAGCCCCTCTCTAGTTTCATGTTCTGACTTCCACTCACATAGCAGAGAGTAGAGGTGCTCTTGAGAAACTTTCAAAGCATTATTATAGATAGGGAACTAAATACGAAGGAGTGCCAGGATGAAAATTAAACTCAAGTGTTTTTACCTGTGTTGAGCATTACTCCCTTCAAAGAAAATGACTGACTTGTTCAATGCATTTATTTCTTGTTCCATTTCATTTACTGTGAGCAGTCTTTACCATAGACTCAAGGGGACAGTGAGCAAAGAGCCTTGCTCCATCTCAACAGCATTTCAGTACCAGACAGGCAGTATAAACCAGGTTGCTTGCTTTGTGATCTCAAACTGCGAGCAGAGATGTTGTGGCTTCAAATTTCACACCAACAGGTCCCCCTAATATTATTTGTTTAATGTTTCTTACCACTGGATATTGGAATTGCATGCAGAAATGAGAGATGACTTTTTGTATTTCTGCTAAGCATTTGTGCCAGGGCACCCACCATTTTCACTCCGGTGGGTATTTTTTCTCTGGTCCTTCCTGAAGAATTTCCAAAAGTTTGGCTCTCCCCCAGGATTGTGGGTGCTGAGAACCCCTGACAGCCCGGCAACTCTATGAAGAGGCCAGTCTGAGTGAGGAGAAACACACAAAAGTTTCTCCAGGCAAGAGGGAGAATTACCTCTCTGCAGGGAGACTGTCTTGCTTAGCAATTGAATGTTTCTCCCAGGTAGAAATGTATGGATAATTGATGCTTCTTTTATTCACAAGCAATTCTTTTTTATCTCCTAGTGGAGTAAAACCAAGTTATTTGCTTTTTAATAGCCACTGAATTGAAGAGAAAAAAAACCTGTTTGGTTCAAATTATGGATTTCCTAAATGAAATCCTTGAATACTTTCTACAGCGAAGGAAACTGGAAAATAAGCCACTGCCTTTCCAGGGGACATGACTCATGAGTGAATGAGTAATGCAGTAGGGTAGAATTAGGCAGAAAGATTATTTGAACTAATTCTGGATCTGTAGTTTTGGACACAAACTTCCAGTATCTCATCCAAGCTCTCTGAGCTCTGGGCACAGGCACAGGAGTTTGTTCCTCATTTAGAAACAGCTATTTGCTGCAAAACTGTTAAATACAAATAACAAAAATTAAAACCTTAAGTGATTTGGTAGTCCGATGGCTCAAGCAGTGAGAACAGCTGGACACTAATCTTGACTCCAGTTAGTGCTTACCCATATACACAAGTCAAATATTTTTGCAAGGAGATGCTGAAAAGGCCTTCTTGTTAGACCTTTTTACGGCTCAACTTCTAGGGCACTTTCCTCAAAAATAGGAGTTGGGAAGCCTAAGTTCAACTTCTGTCTACTCCTGGCAGAAAATGTGTTTGATCCATGATCCTCTCTACCCTTACTGGGTTTGCTGACACCCAGGCAGCCAGAGGAAGGCCACCCTTGCCTTGTCAGTTTTTCAAATCCACCCTTGAACCTAGTTTCAAAATTGAAGCAGTTTCTTACAGAAATGCCAAAGCAAGCCAGGTTGCATTTCAAATTCTTCCTTATTTTATCCAAACTAATGAAGGTAAACTGGATTCATAGGTATTTTTAACTGTTTTAACTGATTTTGTTTTGGTCAAATAACACACCACAAATATTTACCAATCCTCAGCCTGGAGGTTATTTGGATAAAGTATCTTCCCAGTCAAGCCTGCCCTGGTTCCAAGCTCAGATCTCCTTTCTTCCCTGTTCTGTCTTACATGGGCAGCCTTTGCTTGTACAGAGCCTTTTGTTTGTTATCTGCCTGTGGATCCAGAACTGATGTTCTTTTTCTTTCAATCTCAAAAGCATGTTGTGCAAAGACAGCACTGTGCTGACAAATTAACAGGGGAAAATAGCATTATTTAAGTACAAACATCTCAAACTTTTGTCATGGTGCTCTATAAATACAACACAACAGTGTACAGTGTCTGCTCAGATCAAATGTTTGCAATGAAAGGATGTCTGTGATCTATTTAAAGGGGATTAAGATTTTAGCTGGCTAGATTCTGGGTCATTGGTTTAACGTCTATATTATTCAGTACTGTAGTATCTGTCGGCTAGACAGATTGCTTTAACATCTATCCTACGGCATACTGTGCTAATTATGCTTCCCATCCTCTGCAAGGCATTTTCAGTTCCAAGTATAAAAAGTGCTATGTGAGTGGCTGCTGTGCCTGTGACACTTTGTTAGCTGCCTGGCTCTCCCCTCCCACACCTCTTTGCCTCCCGACAGCCATGCACACATCCCCGCACTGTGCTCCTTTGTGAAGTCCTTGTAGGCACGGCTCTCCAACAAGCCATGTGTTCATTTGCCACACTAAACTGTTAGAGGACTCAGTAGCAGTCAGCAGCAGCAGCTGTTATTAGGCTGTTATTAAAGCAGCATGAGCACAAACACACCTAGAACTGGCCCAATAATTTTTCTGTTTGTTTTCACGGTCAGTGAGAAAATCAAAGGGGAGAGGACGTGTAGGAAAGGGAATCATTTTGTGTCAGAACATTTCAATCAACCAAGTATTTTTTGACTTATGTTTTGGGTTTTTGTCATGCTCGGATTACTTATTTCTTTTCTTTCTCCTTTCTGCTGTGGTTGATTTAAAGGAGAAAAAAATAAAAAGAAGACTGACAGTTTAGCACAGAAAACACAAGGACATATTTGTTGTGCTGATGGAGGCTGCCCTCCTTGCTGGAGTTGTGGGAAGCAATCTGTGTTTGTCAGATGCAAACTCATTTCCCATTAAGGCAGAACACACATCCACACACACACACACACACACACACATACACATGCACACTACACACTTGCAAAGGATTCATTTTCTAGCAAATTTGCTGCTCACTAAAGACACCCTGGTCCTTCCTCTGCCAGCCCTTTTGCAATTCCCAGCCCCATTGTATTAAGATTAGAGGCAGATGTGCCTACAACCCACATCCAGGAGCTTTGTCTGCCACTGCAGAAGCCTCTCCTGCGCTCCTGCCCCCACTGAGATTTCTCAGGCAGAAAGGCATGTTCTGTTGTCCTCAAAGCATGGGAACAACAGACCTGCAAGGACAGAAGTGTGATAAATAGAGAATAATGTGTCCTGCTAGACAGAATAATGAGATTACATATGAGCTGCCATATCATATCAATTAAACCATTGGCCCTTTTAGTCCAGCAAATCCATCCTGCCACAGTGATCAGTGCTTCAGGGAGAGTGGGTAGAGAGAGGGAGGGCAGGACTGACATAACCTGCTTAAAATAACCCAGAGGCTCCCACTGCTGCTTGCCCAGGCAGGATGGGTCTGGGTCTGGCACAGGGCATGGGGGTGCCTGTCAGGGCAGCCTAGCAGTGAGCAAGGCTTCCAGCTACACCAGGGAGCTCAGCACTCACTGACTTTGGGTCTCTGCCCCAAAAGGAGAGTCAGAGGGTAGGTTGTCCCAGCCAGCGGCTTTTGTGGGTTGCAGACGTTCTGGAGTCAAACACGCCAGCAGCCTCAGGGACATGGTCTTGGCCTTCTGCCTGGACCTCCTGGTTCCAGATGAGTGGAGTGTTCATCACTCCTGCGTGACCACTGATGATGTCCTGAGCACTCACGAGGCCCTGTCTCACCGTGACAACTTCAGTGCATGCAACACGTGGTCACCTGGCCCACTCTCTACCATGACACAGCTGTTTCACATGGAAAATACACTACTTGCTGACAGGAAACCTGTCACAGGAAGATCCAAGAGGCAGAGTGAAGCACTCAGCAGAAAATGTCCCAACCCCTCAGCCAGCTGCCCCACCAGAGCTCTGCTGTCACCTTCTCGGGCAGCAGCCC
This sequence comes from Sakesphorus luctuosus, assembly GCA_013396695.1. Classification (NCBI taxonomy): domain Eukaryota; kingdom Metazoa; phylum Chordata; class Aves; order Passeriformes; family Thamnophilidae; genus Sakesphorus; species Sakesphorus luctuosus. The sequence goes on along the minus strand of VWZD01007791.1, from coordinate 535,704 downwards.
CAGCTGCTAATGCAAGGAGAGGAGCACCCTACTGCATGGGGTGATTGTATCCTTATACATGTGTTCTTCCCACAAAGGCACCGTAGGTTTAATTAGACGTGTTTTGGCTATTCACTCAAGTAGCTAAATAATGTACTGCCTTTCAGACATTGTTGTTGTCAGGACATAGCTAAATATATGGTCTGAGAAAGGGTCTCAGTATAGGCCACTGAAATTAATTTTGTTTATAGGGCAATATAAATCTCTATGAAATCAGGACCAATGGTTCCCCCTCTGACCTGTGTTGGATGAGCATACCTGAACTGCACTGACCATTCCCAGATACTTACCCTAGAAATAGGATGGAATGTTAAACTTTTCTGTCCTTTCTCCCGCTGTTTTCAGAACATCTCTCATTTAGAAGGGTTTAGTGGAGTGTTCCAAAAGCATTAAAAAAGCAAAGCCTGCTTCACTATTGTTTTCAGTCTTATGACTGGATTAACTGATATCTAACAAGACGGAAGCTGCACATTATACTTTCCCTGCAATCCAAGTGCTCTTAGTGCCTCTTTCCTGTGCAAGTCCACTGGTTACTGTGGGGTAAGCTGCTACATCAAATCTCTCCACAAAACTCACTTTTTCTTCCACCTGCTGTGAAATTCCACCAGATGAAGGACCTGGGAAGAAATGAACAAAGGGAGAAAAGTGGTGGCAGTGGAACTCATCAAAACCTCCAGCAGATTTGGTAAGGTGTCTCCGGACAGTCCATGAGACCAACCCTACATCACATTTGGATTCCCTGCACAAGGATGTGCAATTCTCCATGCCTTGGCCATAGAGAAGATGCCCATGACTGGCTCCTCTGCTGTTATCATGTGGATATTGGCCACTAAGGTCCCCTGCCCAACTGAGATGTGTGATCTACCCCCGTGCCCACACTTTAGTGGGTGACCAGCAGTCAGAGCTAGAGGAACAGAAGCAGAGGGGACTGAGTATATGGAAGATTAAGCAGCAAAAAGAGTTGCAGTATAAGCTGATTGGAAGTGACCTGCAGCAAAGGGCAAGAGAAGAAAGATAAAGGGAATCAAAGATAATTCCTAAAGGAAACAGAGGATGAAAAGATGAGCTCTTCCAAAGAGAGAAAAAAACATTTCTCAGGTGGGTTGGTTGATGCCAGGGACAATGCTCTCACTCCCTGATGTAAGATGCAACTGAAAAAAGGTTACATCTAGATGGCGAAGATGCATAAATGACATTGATTTCTAAGCCAAGGTTTTTTGCTACCTGAAGTGGCAGCATTACTTCAAAGCTTCAGTATTATTTTCTATGTTTTTTTTTAAACACAGTTCATACATTATACTTTACCTCATTAGAAACAGTGCAATGGAGAGATTTTAGAAAAGATTGCTGCCTGAAGAGTGGCAATGCCTGTTGGTTTTGCCTGTCCCAGTTTGTGGAAAGACACACCGTTAGTATCAGAAAATAAAATAGGCTATTTGAGTTAGATGAAATTTTCCTGCTTACCCTGCCTCCAACAGCAGCCCAGGGCAATGCTGTGGGAAACAGTGTCAGAGTGGTGCCAGCAAACAGCCATCACTCCCTGGCATGTCTCTTCAGCAAATAAATGTACTTCTGCTGGGGCAGCTTATAGTATATTTGTTTTTGTACTGTCACATAACTGAAGAAAAGCAGAGCCACAGGCTATGGAGTGGTGAAGACCTTTATGCTTCAGTGGAGCCTGGAGATGTGAATTTGGAAGTCTCTGGCTCTTCACCACCTAGGCCAGAAGTTCAGCCTCTACAAAGGGTACCTTGGAGTATCAACTTCACTGGTATTTTACTTCTGAGAAGTGGTACTAGCATGGGCAAATATGTCTCTTTCAGAACATTTCATATGGTGGAGGGAAAGGTGTTTTAAGTTAGGGGGTTGTTGGTGTAGAAAAAAGGCTGTTGGTGTAGAAAAAGGCAGAGCTGGTGAGTAGCAGTAGTGGGCATTGGATGTGAGCTCCTGGGCAGATGTAGCATCGAGGACAGGGGGCCTCTTCAAGACTCAAATGAGTGGATGTTTTTCTTCCCCTTCAGCAACCAGAGGAACTCTGCAATATTTAAGTGCTTGGCAGGAACAGAAATGAAGGTCTGAATCACATTCTGGGCCCTGTGCAGAGGCATCAGAGAAGATGCCTTCAGTGCATCTTGCTACAACTGGTCTGGTGAACCTTCAAAAGGACTTGGCTCCCCTGAAGTCAATAATGCCTGTGAGGTTTCAAAACAGATCACCAGCAAGGTAACAAAGGAAGCCAGTGGGAAAATACTGGCAAGAGATAACAGATTCATCTGAAAAGCCATGTCCCCCTCCAAAATATTGCTTTGGAGTGGAAAAGAAAAGGTCGTCAGTTGATTCAGTGTTGCGCATCAAGGCAAAAATGCCTATGGCATTTTGGAAATGCCGACAGCTTGGGGAAATGAGGTGACTTGCCATGACCTCAGTCCTGCTTGTCCCAGCAGAGACCTAAGCAAAGGCCCTATAGTATCACTGGAATTGTTAATATTGCTGCTCTGCAAAGGATCAAGCTCAGCTGCAGCATATGCTGAGGCACTGACTGGCTGGGAGGATTGGGCTTGGAGGCACTTGAAGGAGATCCCCCATATGGTAAAAACTCATTCCCCAGCAGCATCCCATCTTGGAGGAAGAGGAATTGGAAGGACTGCTATTGCACCACTGCCAGTTGTGTGGGCTCATACCTGGCTGCCCTGCAAAAGGAAAGGAAAGAGCTAATATTGAACAAGAGTCTGAAAAACACATGCATTTTTGCTTCAAGCTTTAGGGAACAAGATGTGAACTGTTCTTTTATGAAATGATTGTGTGGATGAGTATGTCTGCATCAGTACTCTGCCTTGCTTCACTCTGAGTCATACCACAGTGAGGCTGACTAAAGATGGGCTCAGGCCACATTGTTCAGATGCATATCTGAGTGGATTTATGGCTATTTGAAATATAAGGGAAGAGCAAAGTTGTTTTAGCTCAAGGCTTTGATCTAAGGCAAAGACTTGTGGCTCTCCACTGTGAATGCCTCAAGGTTAGCAGGTAATACAGGTTTTTAAGGAGACACTTTGCAGGATCAGAGGCAGGGGCAGCTCTGTGCCCAGCCCAGGAGAAGAAAAATGGGGTCCTATGCTTGCAGGGAGCCAGCTCAGCCCCATGGAATGGGACTGGTAACTCAGTAGGCAGTGAGTTGTGGTGTTTGAAGGGCCCTGCCTGCAGTGTAGGAGCATCTGTGAGACCTGGGTGACCTAGGCATTCACTTGGAGTGGGAGTGCTCAGCTGGGGTGGAAGAGTCAACAGCTTCAAGCTCCTCACCTACCTGGTGCAGGACTGGAACCTCAGTCTATTACATCCAGAGCAAGTCATTTATCTGAGGAGGCCTGCAGTGAGGATTTGCTTCAAAAATTGGTTTTCTAATGGAAAAAAAAATAGGTATTGCAGCAGAAACCCACAAGAAGGTATTCAGCTGGCTCATCCAGAAGGCGAGACACACTCACATCCCAGCTGTTTCTACAGCTTTTGATGTTGTAATAAACAAGTCATTTGACCCAGCCTTTCCTTTGCTTTACCCCAGTGACAGCTCTGCATGCTCTGCAGGCCAAGGAGGGCTGGCAGAGACCAGGGATATTCCCACCCCAGAGTGAGGACACAGTGCCACTGGCATCAGATGTGTGCAACCAACATCCAAAGCCAGAGCCCTCAGGAAGAGAAGAAAGTGCAGCTGGCAGCACTGGTTTATTTTGGGGTAGGTTTTCTCCTTGAGGAGCCAGATACATGGAGTACTTTGAATGATGTATAATAATGGCATTGCAGCCATCGGGGCAAATTCCTTCCTCACTGTAAGAAAGGAGTTGTGAAATCCTGCTTCTAAATTTAGGGAGAAACTTCTACGTCAGCTAGTCTCTCGGTGAGTGCGTTATAAATGATTGCCCAAGATGTGAGCAGAATAAGCAGTGACATTACAAAAGTCAAGACTACTGTGTGCTGTCTGTCCCTACCTGACCTCCTTAAAATCTGAGAAATACAAAAAGTTGGGGAACTAATCTGGGCCTTCAAGGAAATGCTGCACAAATGAAACTGAACGGAGATACCAGCTCTGTCCTGGGCCCTAGTGACACCCTGCCATCTCCTCTTTTTTTGGGATTCCTTCATAGTTAGAGACAGAGCCGTGGCCCTGTTAGTTGTACAAGCTTCATGCCATCTGACAGGATGCACATCCAGAGAAATTCCCTTAGCTCTGGCTGCAGCTGCTGGGTGCTGAAAAGGATGCTCAGGATGTCTGTTGCAGCACTGAAGCATGGCCAGCAGGACGTTCCACCTTGGTTTACTGGAGGAGAGTAAGGGGAGAAACTTGCTGGTACCTGCATGACCCCAGCAGAGTTGCCCAGAACTGGGAGTCATCCTTTACCAAGGCACCAACTTCAGTGACAGCCACTGTAAAGGGGCCAAGAATTAGCTAGGAAGTTGTTTAAATATCTGTTAGTTTTATTTGCTTAAGTGATTTGATAGAGCATTCAAGACAGGCTGGGTCACATCCATAGGCCACAGGCTGTTTGCATTAACAGCAGGACAGAATAACAGCATAGTAAGAGTCCTTTTTTAAATTTGAAGTTCTTTTTTTTTCAATAATAATTTTATAACCCTGAAGTTAAAACCAGCTTAGCATAAAACTGTTAATTTCTATGACCAAGATTTACCTATCAGTCTCTTTTTATACTATGTGCATTTATACTGGCCTGCTATGTTTCCCTTTTGGAGCAGTTAGGATTTTAATATCATGAGCCTAATATTTAGTCAGAATATATATTTTATGATCCTAATAAAAATTACTTACAGTGAAGCACTCACCTAATAAGTCAGGATACGTTGGTCCTTTAAGGCATTACACAATATTATTTGGCTTGAGGAAAGCTAGACATTATAAGATGCAACGCCATGTCAAACCACAGAATAGGCAGAACCTGAACCTCACATTCAAATGAGTGATATTTAATGACCGTCTTTTTGGCATTTCAGTTTTTTGCATATATTTGGAGCAGAAAGCTATACAGTCCACAGCTGAATATTCGTTTGTGCTAGGGACCAATTTAGACTTGTTCTAGGAGAAAATAAGATTTTCCATTGTTTTACCTCTGTTCCTCAGCTCTCCTCCTCTCATACCCCGTAAGAGGAACTCTCCAGTTCCCTTCTCACATCTCTTTCCTAGCCCTAAACACTGGCTGACCTCTATTCTCTAGGAGGAAAGCTTTGCAGCAGGATGGCTTCCAGAAGAGGGTCCAGCCTTGCTCCATGCACTGCAGCTGTGAAGAAGTAACCTCATGCAGGACTTTTCTATAGATTTTACTGTGACTGCATTATAAGACAGGAGAAATTATAATTGCCTTTCATCCCAGAAGTAGACAGCCCCAGAAACTGCCCCAAAAGGCCTTGAATCAGTAAACAGCAATTACGTGAGCTCTCTCTCTGAGGGAGAGAGTGATGTCATGGTAATTTTGAATAAATAAAAGCACTTGAAAATTGTAAGAGCCAAAGCAATTTTGTATTGTCATCCTTTCAGATTTGGCTATTTATATGTTGCACTTCAGCTCATTAAGGCTGCTTCAGAGGCAGCTAACTGCAAAAATTTGTGTCTTTTGCCTCATCCATGGCCTTTCCCCAGGCTGTTAGGTTCTATCCTCCATGCATGACCCCGACTTCCTCCCAGGCATCTTGCTCGGCCTTCACCCTCTGCCCACTTGAACCCTCCCATGGCATCCCTGATTCCCAGTCTTTGCCTTTTCTGTCAGGCTTGCCCTCTTCAAGCAGAAGGCAGGCAGCTGATCTCTGCCCCAGGGACAGTGGATGTCCTTTTGGGTTGCCACATGGACCTCCTCTGCGTGCCTTCTTCTTCCCTCCATGACCGTGACTCTCACTGTGCCTATGGTGCTCCCTCACTCCACAACACGGTCCCTGGGTTTCCCCCACCTCGGCATCCCCTGAGCCCCACAGGTGACTAACCCATCTATTCACCTAGGCAGTCAGGCTCTACTTTCCTCAGCTCCTTCTGGTCTCCATAAAAACTGCCCATTTGCCTCCTCTGCATATCTGTCTTCTGCTAAAGGGGACCCATCACTGTTGGCCTCTTCAGCAACCCATTTCTTCATAACCATATCACTAGCCTTTGACCACAGCAGCTAAATTTCTTCATTGCTCATAGATTATGTAGTTGGATGTGATTGCTGGGACCATCTGGTCTGATCTCCACCATAATTTAATCCACAGGTCTTCTCTGAATTATTTCCTGCTGTCTTTTCTATAAATAGATCTTCAAAAATGCCAACTCTTAGCTTGCTCTTTCCAATGATAGAGCCACCACCACAAGTGTTAGCTGTTTGTTGCTCTGCTTGCTGCTTACTATTAAAAATACATGCTTTATTTCTAGACTGAATTTGTCAGCTTCAGCTTCCAGCTGTTAGATCCAGTTACATCTTTATCTGAAGAGTCCTCTTTCCCATTTCTGTTCCTCAAATAGATGCTATGATTAATTCATCTCATAAACTTTGCTTTGTTAAATTAACTGTCTGAGCTCCTGTGTACTTATGCTGTGGTCTCCCACCTCTGGCTTGGTCATATTATTCTTGCACTGAGTGCACCACAGAAGGGTACAATAATATAACTATCTAGTCCTAATTGATATTCTGTATATAAAAAGACAATATTTACTATTCTGCATTGTAGTAATGACTTGGGACAAATTTTCCACCCCTTCTTGGGGCATATATGCTACAATGTTTAGGAGTGATCCAGCAACAACAGAGAGAAAAAATCTTTTATCTTTGCCCTTGTGATATGTAAATCACCTTGAAGAGTTCAGATACATATCAGTGATGTATCCTGCTTCCCTTCTTGTTCCTGCTCTGTCACCTAAACTAATGCTGAAAAGGTTTTCAATGCAGTTTTCTACATTCACTCAATACATTACGATTCCCAGCTCATTTTTAAAGAAACCATTATTCTGTAAATATGACCTGTGTTCTTTTCCCCTATATGTAGGACTTTACACCTGGTACTTTTTCCTTGCCTCCAGCTTACAAGTGATACAAATCTGACTCTAGTTATCATGTTTCCAGGTATTTTGTTGTTTCATAAACCTTCTGAGGGATTATTCTACCATTTCTTCCAGATCAGTGGCAGTTGTTTGGTGTAGCATATGTACAAAAACTAAATTTCAAGGAATAACTGCAAATCCGGGCCTCTTTGCAAATGTTTTCCCATTTGCAACTGCATTTTCAAAAATCCAAGTTAACCAGTTTCTCATATCTCTTAGCTACCATGAGACATTTGTGTCTTTCTGGTTTCTTACTCAAAAGACAAAGAGGTACCACCCAAACATCTTTCAGAAGACTGTTATTTCAGTCTTATTCTGTCTCAGTCAAAATTGGAATTTAACTGATTTTTAAGGAATGAAATCACATTCTTTAAATATTTTTTCTTTTAAACCTGTGTGAGTTTGTAGTAATTGTACTTTTCTTCTTTCCTTCTTTAGGAATGCAATTCAGTATCACCTATTTGATTATTCTGCAAAAGATCAATGCAGTTTCTCAGGACTCATACCGTGAGATCATCTCATTTGCCTTTTTTAATATTATCGTCGTATCGGCTTCCTGCCAGTGCCCCGGAACTTCCCCAGTGTTTCAAGATGCATTGAAAATTGACATTACAGATGCAGAGAGCTATTCATCACCTCTTCTGAAGCTGCTGATTACAAGTTCTCTGGATCTTAGAAGCCCAGGGAGAACAACTGCTGTTTAAGATTGTCCTTGGTTGCTTTAGGAATAGAATGTATTCTACACAGCTTAAAAAATAACTGTAGTGTCTGTCTTTTTCCAAATACAGAGCAGATAAATCTATTGAATGCTTTTCTTTTTGTCCTTTCTGGTCAAGGACAGTGGTTAAGATCCCTTAAAATCTCTGTCTTGCTCCTACTGTTACCTTCTTTCTGAGGAGACCAACTTGCTGAAATGGCAGAATTTATTTGGCTAGAAATCTGGCAGGTACATGCTCGCACTCAGGGGACAGGGCTATGTACATCTCATAATAATGAACTCACTGGTCAGCTTAGCTCTAACATTCAAATCACTCCAGTTTGAATCAGGAAACCTCCACAGACTGATTTTTGGAAAGAGATTTCTGGTAATAAAAAAGAAAAAAGACAAAAAATAAGGATTTTTTTCTGCGATGGTTCTTTTTGTTGGAAACTGTTGTTGGCCTGACACCGAACCTTCCTTCATCTATATTGCATGTTCTGCATGTGCATACAGTACAATGGTGGCAAGTATTAAATATTCATCTTTGCTCTGAAGGAAAGCTGTCTGAAATGGTTTTGTTTAAATCTTTGCTCTGGCTTGAAATGAAAAGGGAAGTTAAGGCTAATATATCATCTAGCCATGTAGCACCACTGTCATTCTCAGAGACTAGAGGCAAAAAATACAACTCTGTCTTTTAAATGGTTTCTGAATAATTCTGAAGTATTGCAGCATATGTTCCCATTCGGAGCAGCGTAAGTCACAGAAGAGTCTTTCCTTATGGAAGGTTCACATCTGAATTGCTTGGCTGTTTGGATTAAATTGCATTTAACTGCTTAGCAGAGCCAATGAAGGTGCTAAGGGAGTTGCTAAAAATCTTTACTGCAGTAGGAATTTGCTTTACTATGTCTAAATTCTAGCATCAAAATCCTCACACCACTCATAGAAATATGGCTGGTTAAAAGGAGCTATGGATAACGAATTTTATGACTACTGCAATTGAGAACAGCTATTTTGTTGCCTAATAGCCATCACACATTTGTTAGACTAGGCCTGTGAGCCATAAGGAGTTTCTCCTCTGTGATGAGTGATAGGAATCAGCAATGTAGAGATATCTCTGGGGAAAAAAAAAAAAAGAAAAAAGAATAGAAAACACATCACAGAAACACTCCTATTTTGTTGTTGGGGGTTTTGGTTGTTTTTTATTATGGGTGAGGATTTTGTTTTGTTTAGGTTTTCAATATAACAGTCACAGTAAAACATGCAATTGAACTGGAAATTTCACAAGTTGAGAGACAGTGGCAAAAGAGCAGATTGTAATGGAAAACCTATACAGCCTGACATGCAGCTCTAATGACAGCTCAAACACTTGTAAGTGTGGCAGAATTGTGTGCCTGAACACCTATGCTTTATTAGCATTTTATTTTTAGTCTCTTTTCATGTTGAAGTCCCACATAGAAGCCCCAGCTGCAACCCGTCTGTGTGCTATGTGCACACATGTATAATTAGAGATAAATTCTGCCATGATGCTGGTTAAAATAAATAGACAGCAGAGGAGAGGAGAGAGGATACCTCATTACAGAGGAGAGAACCTGCTGTTTTGGCTCATCTCCCCAGGCAGAAGCAGGAGTTATGCTGAACAGACAATGCTGGATGCTGAGTGGCAATGAATGGAACAGATCATTACATGCCAAGGTTTCATGGGAAAAGAGTACTCAGGATATAAAGAGAAAATCTGTCTGAACAGAATAGGATTTTATTTATTTAAGCAGTTGTCCAGCACAGTGAATCTCACCTCCATAATTTTTGTGCCCTGTGGCAATGTAAATGTTTACCTCTGTTGTTGATGACCATAAAACTCTGGCCAAGCAGTTTGCAGCAACTGAGATTACACACTGGCCACTCCATAAAATGATTGGAGTTCTACAGTCTCTGGAATGCATCTGCAGTTCATGGGATGTGAAATACTGCACCTTGGTGGCTTTATGAGAGGTCCAGACTGAAGGAAGTTCCTCATCCTGCACTGACAAGCGGCGGCCTGAGATCACAAAAACAAGTTCAAATTGAACAGAACATTGTCCTTCAGAGAGCAAAGGCTTAGCCTATAAATTATCCTGGATGCTGGGGCTCCCTTTGGACCTGGTGTTGTGGAACTGTATTTGATAAGAGCAGACCCAGACACATATGACAACAGGGGAAATGGAGGCATCAAGTTTTCAGGCTTGGACTTTGAGTAGGGCACTTGATAGAGCAGATCTCATTTCTGCTGTAGCCATGAAATTACTGTGGGCCTCCCAGAGCCAGGACCAGACAGGAGCACACCCTGGTGGCATGCTTTTTGGGTGTAAGAACTAGAAGAGTAAGGTCACTGAGAAACCAAATGACAGAAGAGTGCAATACAAGAGACATAAAGATATATGGTGAGAGTGGATACTTCAGAATGAGTAGCAGCTTAGAGGCATGATGGCTTTTGTGATTTGATTTTTCATTTACTTGCAATGATGGTGAGGAAGTTCCACAAATAAATCATCAGCCTCAAAGCTAAATAGTAATTTCTTGTTATGGGAGAGAGAAGCCTTCACTCGGTCTTGTGGTACAACCATCAGGATTGTCCTTCTCACGCTACACTTGTTTCTGGAATGAGTGCTGCTCTTCAGCATCCAGATCCTCTTCTTGCAATCTGGCAGTGCCTCCTTGACTTTTCAGTGAGTGTTTCTGAAGGCAACATTTTCTCATACAGATAATTAATCGTAAGAATTCAATCACCAATTTTGTACTGTCTGTAGAAACTCACAGTTGAAAATGTTGGTCTTTGGGGTTTTCCCTCTAAGAGTAAAATAGTATTTAATCTGTCATAGAGTTGTGGGGCTGAATCTCTGCAAATATCCTCAATATTAGAAAATCTGCAGTTTGCAATATTGCAAATATCCCAGATGTTGAAGCTCTGAGATGGCTATATTATTATTTTAAATGCTGAAGCACAGAGGACTGCATGGAATCCTACAGCCTGATTTAGAAGCCTCAGTGTTCTGCATCCAGAGGTGTTGCAAATCGCATGTGAAGGGCTATGAATGTGAGTGGGTTAAGCCATCATGTAGCTCTCTGTCGAGATGGCTGCTATTTATCATTGCCTCCCACTGTTAGGATGGAATAGGGAGTCTGAATGTCACATATACTGTATTAATAATGCTGTTTTAAGGTCATCTCGGTGTGCAGATACTCTAGACAGAGGAACATACAAGTACAGATGTATCTGTTGCGAGGTGCTAAATAGATTTGAGATAATTATTTTGTAAAAGCCATGTTTCAACCAGAAACACTGCTGCAGTCACTCTGTCCCTGGCAACTCTCCAGTCACCAACAGCTGGCAATTAACACTTACACAAAGATGCCTAAACTTTGTCCAGCCAAAGGCTTCTGTGGTGATTTGCCTGGAGCTTTAAGGCTGCACCTATTTTACATAAAATGGAGCAGATTGTTGTTGATTTAATCTTTCCTATGGAGCTATGGCCCACAAAGGCTTCTGCTTCTGGCATGCTTTGCTGTACCCTGATCAAACCATCGCCCCATTGTCAAATTCAATGGGCCACATTTAGCCTCAAGGTTGTATTCTGGTTTTCTGTGAATTATGTTAACTCCTGACAAAGCACACAAAGCCCTTCAATCCAAATGTGGAAAGGCAGCAGTTAATCACATCTCTTTGTACATGAAGAGCAGAAGAGACTTTGCCAAGATATAATAGAAGTTCTGATGATGTAATTTTAACAGTAAGTATGAACAGACTGCTGAACATTATGCAACAGAGAAAGTTTCTGACCTGAAAATGTACAAACTCATTACAAGGCAACGGAATAGTTTTATGAGTCTAATTTGACTCATAAAACTCCTGAAGAAGAGAAAATGCCAGTCAACATGAAAGACAGATGGTAATTTCAGTCCTCACCTGGAAGAGTAAAGGGATGATCTTTTCTTGGATTGCCCACAAGCTTGGTGATCATGGGGCTGAGTTCATCCTCCCAGGCTGGAGACGGCCTGAATCTACAGCTCCTGCTGACTGCATGGGTGGTATATTAAAGTGTAAGAACTCTGCTCCAGCCATATTTTTATGGAAAAGACTGGCACTCCTCCTCCATCCCTTCCCCAGCTGTCCTGTTGGAAGGGATGCTTAACTATCTAACAGAAAAGAGAGTTACAGACTGTGAATCCTGGTCTGACAGCCTGACTTCCCTGCAGTTTGGAAATAGATGTCTGAGCTTCTAAGAGAGATATGATTTAAGAAGCAACCTATTCCTCAGTGTGTCCCAATGGCTAACGCACACACCTGCTAGTCACAGTGCAGGGTGCTGGGGAATGCCTCTGGGACTGCTGGCTCTGTGCATAGTCATAATTCCATCAGCTAAGAAGTTCCAGCAGGCCAGGAGCCTGAGCTTGGCAAGCCTAGCTTCTCTTTGTTTGGTTACAAAATCTGTCACCATGCACAAGGGTATGCCCAGACATGTGATGTTTAAGATGGGCTGGATGTTCAGGGGCTCTCACCTGATCTTTGCTTGGTGTGCCAGATGTGCTTTTGCACTCAGCCACCTCCCCAGTGTTTTCTTTCCCTTCTTGCTGTGCTGAAATATATGCAGACACCATATTCAGTGCTGGTAAAAGTAAATTAGTGCACAGGAATACACAAGCTTAATTCTGTGTGCCTTACAAGTCACTTCAGAATATTTCTACCTTTCAAGAGTGAAATCTTGAGGGCAGAGAGAGATCGTTCCTGAAACGGCAGCTCAGTATTTGGAGAGGTCAAGGAAGTAAATAGAGCATAAGGAACTAGGAGGAAAGGAAAGAGATAAGAAATCACAATCCATTATTACTCTCCTGAATAAATCCAGGGTGTACTTGCATTTTTCAAACTGAGTGTACATCTGATGGCACTATCAGTCATGGCAGAACAGGAAGGATTGCAGTAAGGGACGCTGAGATGATGCAGTGTATGGAAAGGATGTGTGAAGATGTTAAATATAAGAAGACTACTAGCCTAGAAAAAGGATGGCTGCAGGGAGAACTTTACAGGAGCCTGTAAAATCATTAGGTCACTCAAACGAGTCATTCACGGAACTCATTACTTCTTAATGTCCTTGACAAGATAATTAAACAAACTCATGGAAGGCAAGTCTGCCGTGGGTTAGTAAAACACAGGATACTACTTGTCACTCCTAGTCTTGAAGGTGCAGGTGACTGGGGTTGAGGACGACAAATCAAGGCTGTAGCTCTGCACATCTGTCCTGTTACTGCGTTCTTTCTCCTTGCTAGGAGTTGTGACAGTAACAGCAACAGACAGAGAGCTGTGCCCAATTTATAATAAGCCTCCAATTCTCTTTTGCCTTTCTTGAAAAGGCTTCAAAGCGAAGAAAAATATCAGCCAAGACAGCTGCTTGCATCTCTTTCTGCATAATGGAAGAGGTTATTCTCCAGACATGTTCACCTTGGCTTGAATGTGTTGGCCTTGTGCATTGTTTTCTAAGGTACATATTTCATGAAAGGCTTCAACATACAAACATTTCACACTATTTTCTTTCTCCCCTCCTTGTATTCCTTGCAACGATGAAATATGTACATATTGCAAAGGATCCCATAAAAGCTTACCAAAACCAGATCCCCCCACGCCCTGGGGGACAGAGATTTAGGCTAGGGAGATAAATAGGGTGACAGGGAGAGTCAAATACACACAGAGTCTATAGCAGAACGGGGACCTTCAGAAATCCTAACAGCCAAGTCTCTGTGCTGAATTCCAGCACTGCCTCTTCCCAACCACTGCATGCAGTGCACTTATCTTCCATCCCTATGTTTGGAGTAGACAGCCTTTTATTTTGTTACCAAATGTAAGCACATGCCAGCACATGTTAATACTATCAGTGCCTTAGATGGGTCCTTGCTGCCGCACAAGTGAAAATTACATGGTGGCTCCCTCCATACCTCCCCTGCACGCCGGAGTGAGGAGCAGTCACTGGTGCCAGTGTGCCCAGGGTACCCTTACCAGCAGGGGCAGAAAGCCCATACCGAAGCACCAACACCTGTAGGCATTAAAGCCTCATCTCCCTGCTGTTAGCAGGAAATCCAAATTACCTCTGCAGCTGGAAGAGTTATGAGCCTTTTGTGATCAGTGTTAATTTAACTCTTCAAGACTATGAGAAACTCACATAGTCAACTACAAGGAGATTTTTATCTCTTGTGAATCAGTGTGTTGGTGGAAGGAAAAGGAATATTTTAATGAATTATTCACTACCCCTCTCCCCCTTGGAATGGGCTGAGTGCAGATAGGCTTCCTGCTGAACAGGTTGAAAAGAACGCTGCTTTTCAGAAGGACTGAGCCACCTTTCTGCTGAGCACAAGTAATTCGACACCGGGACGTGCATTAAAAGGATAGTGGTAAAAGGTGGGGGAGAAAAGTTAGTTGCTAGCAGTGCATATCTTAAAGAAAAATAGAAACCAGATGATGATGCAGAGTGCAAAAAATGTGTAGACAGAAATCCTCCACGGCTTCAAATGCCGTGATTGTTTCACCAACAGCTGGATGAAAATGCATTGCCTTGTCCTGATGAAGTGCTAAAAACCTTTCAGGGACTCAGTTCTTCTAGTAAAACTGATTTCCCCAGTGCATAACAGAGTCCTGCTTGCACCGTGACTTCTCAGGGACAAGCTGAGGGCAGCAGAGGCTACACTGCAGGACGGGAAGGGTGTCACGGGAGGACTCTGGAAGTTGAATTCCTGAAGCAGAGACAGGCTGCACAGGCTCAGCCTCTTGTACGAAACTGTCACAATGATCTAATTACTGGAAGTGAAGTGTGTGACATCTGGAGAAGTGCCCGAGCTTCAAAGTGACTTAGGCAGCCAGTGAACCATGCCTTGCACCAGTTCACCACTGCTACACCCACCTACCCACTCATCAGCTGCAAACACGGGTTTGGTCACCAGCCGTCAGGCTTGGTGTTGCTTTCGTCTGAAAATGTGGTATGTCATGCTTGTAACAAAAAATATCTCTGCAGGATTTTCCCATGCACTCTAGCAGGGAGCCATTAATTAATGAAGGGCATACACTGGTGTGATGAGGCCGCTGACACCTTCTGTGAGGCCAGAAGTGAGATGCTTATTAGGATTTCTCAAAATTGCAGGCGATAATCTCTACATATCTCAGGAAAGGTATTGCACTCACCATGAGATAACTCTCTTCTGGATCTCATTAGCATGGGTGAAGATGAATTATTCACTTGTCTGGAGTGCTGGTTGCCTAGGGATGGGTGATCAGGACCTGATTGCATTCACCGTGAGCAGACAAAAGATGGTTGCAGTTTGCTTCTTCAAAAGGCTAATTTCCCAAAGTTAAAAAATTATCAACAAAATTAATTAGGAGGGAAGGTGTAAGGAGGGAAATGGGAATCCTTCAAGAGAACTAATTAGCTGGCCAGAAAGCTGCATTTTCACACTCCAGAGATAGGAGAGCTTTGGCTAACAGACCTCCTTGGCTCATCTGCAAAGAGAATGCAATTCGAAATAATAAAACACTGTATCATAGACGGAAAATAGACAGCAAAAGATACAAATAAGTAGCTATTTAGAGGACAAGGTAAGAGACAATGGGAAAAACAAGAAATATAATAGAAGCAAACACTTGTGTAAGACTAGAATCGGGTCACCTGCTAGATAGGGATGATAAAATTGTTAGCACTACCATGGAAAAGACAAAAAGGGCAATAAACAGTCTGCAGGGAAAAAAGTAGAGAAAAGATACTTATTACACGAAGCTGAGTCATGTGACAGAGTTGTCAGGTGCTGTGTCAACATTTTTTTGGCAGATACAGTATTAAAACTTTGCAGAGTATGTAAAAAGGAGCCACAGAAACTATTTGAAGGCTTAGCTACCAGGGCTATTTGATTACAAAATATTTTCTCATTTTGCAGACATTAAAATTATATTTATTTGACAGAGAATAGCAAAACATGAAGTGATGGCTGGAAACTGAGTGCAAAGTGTGTATTTTTAACAGTGAGTGGAACTAACCATTGAGAGGACTAGAGAAAATCACTGACCCTCTAGAAGACAGGTTTTGGCCCCAGCCACCTTTGCCACTTTGGCACCTGGCAAATACTCACTTGTGATTTAATACAAATAAAGGTTTTGCTGGGTGGCTGGAGAGCAAAGGGAGCCTGCCAAGTTCCATTAAAGTATCATCAAGAAAATAACTTTCTCTGGAAGCAGAGGGAGGGCGGGTTTGGTGTTTGAGTGTGTGGGATGAGTCAAGGGTCTCCTTGTGACCACAAGCACAGGATCTGTAACACCAAAGAGAAAAAACAGCTTTCCCTAAGAAACCCAGAAGCTGAAAGCTGGAAGCCATTTGGGACTGCCTGAATACTTGTTTAAAAAGTGCATGTTTCTTTGAGTAGTACCTAGTGTACCAGGCACCGAGAAAGGAAGTGCCTTTATTCATTAAAAAAAAAAACAAAACAAACAAACCGAAGGTCCCAGCTATGATTTGGCTGATTGTAAAACACAGCAGGGAGCTGGCTGGGGACAGGCCACTGCCAGAATTAACCTTCCACTCCCTGAAACCTCAGCATTCTCCATCAAAGGCTTGATGATGCCAATACATTTCTGGGTGTTCCTAGCTGGTTGGTGCCAGGTCTTAAAAGATTTGGGTTCGGTTGCTACGCAATCTAGTTCAACACAAAAAGTATACTTACTCCCACTGCTAAAACAACTTCACAATAGAAGCATTTCCTCCTCCTAGATGAGAAAACAGGGCACAAATGAAAACCAGTCTTTAAATATTTGTTGTTTCCTCCAACAAATATATGAATTGAATAGGTGCATTATATGGTTACCATCAGCCATTATGAAATATGTCTTTTTATATCCCAGGCAAATAAACAGGCTATGACTACTGATTACAGTTCTGCTCATGAGCTGGGTGAGGACAGCATCAGCTTTGCTCTGGCCAGTGCTGTCAGCAACCCACACCACCTGCACAATTCATAGGCCATGATTTTACAACAGCCACATCAAAATTAGACAAAAACCACACTTGCATTTTAGGGGAAGAAGAGGAGAGAGAGTCTGATCTAAATGACATTGATGTTTCTGGGAGCTTTTCTAGTCAATTAAGTTGAAAACAGATAAGGCACAAGAACAAGCAGAGAATGCAAAATAAGAAGTATGTGGCTGAATAAAATGGGAAACCTGATAAGGAAAGGCAGAGGGTGAAACATATTAAATATTCTTCAGAGCAAAAAAAAATAGGCTTCTAGTTAGTCAATGGGAGCATGAGAATTTTTTGTTTTGTAATGGTATTTTGTCATTTTATATTGAACTGGGGGTTTTTCACATGAAAGAAATACTATATAGCAATGTACAACTATATAAAAAGATAAAGTGCCTACTACTTCTAAAACAGGAACCCAGCATAACAAGGCTATCTCACAAATGTCCAGGAGCAGGACCAACAACTGCCATTGTTTAGAATGGGTCCAGTCTGACTGAGTGTCTTGGACACAGGAACGTGAAATCACACCATTAGAAAATGTGCAGAATAGAACTATAACTTTTCCTCTCCTAATCTCTGCAATGCTTAGGAAAGGAAGATGAAAACCAGTCATCAGTTTTGCATGTTTACAAAGATAGCTTCTACTTAGGGTATAATTTACTACAGCCTCTAGCTGTGATTTCTAAAGCAGAAAATAATTTAATGCCCTGACATTGAAAACACTGCACAGGCTGCAGCTCAGCAATGGATCAGAACACTGTATAGCTTCAAAATGCAAAATGTCAACACAGTTTGTAATATTTTGCTACCTAGACTTCAACTGAAAAGTGCTTTGCAAACCTGTATGACCTGATTATTATTAAGTATTTATTATAACCCCTACCACATGTACAGAAACTAATAATCTGATGGTGACTTGCAGTGCTTTGTTCTAATTGCTGGATCATGGGTGCAGTACAGTGATTCGATGAAATCAATGGTCCTGTAATTAGGAAGACATGCAATATCCTGGAAAATAGCTACATCCTCTCTGAAGACATTTCTCTTATGGCTGTCACTGGATTTAATTCACATCATCTGAAATCACCCTGAACCCAGCCTGAATTTGATCCCATGGGTACCTCCATTGCAGGGCTTCACCAGTTATTTTCATCAGTCATTGCAGGAGGAGTTACATCCATGCACGGATGTCAGCACCTGGTTTGTGATAAGATGCTGCAAGGAAGTAAAATGAGGTGCAGTTATTGGCTAAAATAGTGCTCTTGACAATATATAACTGTGCTGTGGTGGCCAAAGGAAATATGTTCTGTGAAAACGGGCTACTGTCCAGTGCTTAATGTAAATGTTTTTGAAGTACTGGTGGATCTGCTCTATAAAATACCCCAAGTCTGTGCAAGGAATGCTAATCCATACTGGCCATCAGGGGAAAAAATAAATAAATACTACAAACCTTTTATGAGTGTTGGAGGAAAAATGGGTTTTCCCTAATATTTTTTCCTAGGCTGAGAGTGGTCTATGTTGCCTCCATAGTTTTCCTCAAGTTTCAGAATCGACTGCTCCTTCCCAACACTGAATCTGTCATCTCTGGTCAATTCAACATCCATCTTACCAGGCTAAACCCAGTTTAAAAGGGCTCATCAGGGTGTGCTGATGAATAATTTTTCTGTGCAGGGCAGTAATGCATGCAGTAATTTCCCTGTTTTGTCAGTGTGACTACTACAGTGCGTGTATCCTGACACATTAATAATGGTTCATTTTTAAACAAGTCACACTGGACCCCTGAAAAGAGTGTGTAGCTGCATATTCTGCATCAAGTTAAGCCCATGTGGAACCAGAGATCATGGAGGTCATGAACTGCATGAAAATAGACATGTTTGCTCTGGCAGGAGAGGACCAATGATCACATCCAAGCATGAGAAGGTTTTGTTTCTTCCAGCCCCTTCCAAATGAAATTAGTAAATATGGAGACTGGCTAGACAATATTGCTGATACACTCAGAGAGCTGCTTTCTCTGGAGTGGGACCACCGTCAGTGGAAAGAAGTCAAGGGAAGTTTTGGGTTTAGAATGAAAGACTTTGTTTCATAAAAAGAAATTTAAAAATGCAAAATTATTCTAATTGTTGCAATTACATCAGAAAACTTGTGTTTCTAAAAATGTGTGGAATCTGCAATACTGTCAGTAATAAGAGGCTGCTTTCTCCAGCCAGGATAAACTGGCGGACTTGAAGTCTTCCGTATCTGTTACACAGGCCTAGCTTCATTGACTGCAGCAATTATTTCTGATTGACACCTAAGTGAATTAGAAACATGCACTGCACATCTTAACTGTACATGAATTATTGCACTGCACAAAGCAACAAACTTGGAAAACCCCATTTTTTACCCCACGGGCCTTTTTGTTTCTCCTTGAGGCAGTGAGTTGCATTTATAAGATCCCATATGCGATGTCACATCAACTGTTACATGTGACATCTCATCTTGTGTTGCAAGATGGTGTCATCTAAGGGGATTTGGGCTATTTTATTAAGTGTTTCTGGATTTTTTGTTCTGGTTTTGGGGTTTTTTTTGTTTGGGGTTTTTTTTGGGGGGGGAGGGTTAGGGGGGTTTTTTCTTCCAGATGTGTGCAACCTCTGAAAATATCTCAAAAAGGAAGCTGTGGGCAGACAGTCACAATGCCACTGTTGTGAACACCATGTGCTGTGAATTTCATGAATTCAGGCACCTGGAGCTTTTTACCTTGGGAACTAAGCACCAATTCACACATGGGGCCAACTGCATGCCCATAAACCATGTGTCCCACCGTCTATACAAAGAGCCCCATGCCCTGGACAGAGTGTGAAAGCCCTACCCATGGAAGCCATGGTGAGACTATCACCTCTGGCAGCCACAGGTCTCAGCTGCCAAGCAGAGAGTCAGCCTGTGAGGTATGAGGGCAGGAACCAGCCCTCCTGCACTGCAGAGCTGACTGAACATTAGCTGGAATGGTGGCCCCTCCAGAGTCCATCTCCATACAGAGGGTTGCACTTATGGCTGGGAGGCAACTGAGACCTTCAGTCTGCTGGCTGATGGAGCCCCACCTTTGGCAGCAATCCCAGCATCCAGCCATGAGACACTAATTCCTTTCTTCAACCCGGCTGGTAAGGCTTCCCATCATCCCACACTATTGCAACAGTAAAGCAAAACTCACTCTCCAGGACAGACCTGGTACCAGCCTGAGAAACTCTTGCACCCAGAAAGCTTTGCCAGGGTGAAAGGTCCTCACTGCTGGGCTGTGACAAGAGAGCTTCAGGTGGTTTCTGTCCTACCACAGGTGCAGCACCAGGCGGTGCCAAGCTCCTCTGCCATCCCCAAGAACACACTGCTTGTGCTGCTCCTTGTAGGCAGGGAAAACGCTGTGCAGGTACAAGTGTTACTCTTCTCCACTGAGCACTTTTGGGGGGCCTCGCTAGCTTCTGTTGCCCTGGATCCCTCAGGTGCAGCCTGCCATCATCTCAAATGTGGGGGTTCTGCTCAGCAAGAACTCCTTAACTAGGACCTGAGCTTTGCTCTTCTATAGGATGTCTTCTGTATTTCTCTTCTTGGTGAAATAAAAGGTATTTGTTATCTTGCCATTTTCCATCTGACCCACAATTTACGACAGACCATAGACAGTTCAGCTGGGCCCTTAGGATATCTGAAACCTTTATGGTAAAGAAAATAAATCAAACACATCTGACTGCCCAGTGAGAACACCTAAAATTAGCCACAATAATTTGAATAAATATATTTAAACGGCAAAAGAAGATTTAGCCCATAGGATTTTTTTTATTATACATGCACCAAAAATATTTTAAAATTATTGTGAGTTGTTTGTGGGTGGGTTTTTTGGGGGGGAGGGGGAGAGGAACCAAACAGTTTCTTTTTAAATAGAGAATTGGGGGGAAAAGCTGGTATTTTTTAATTAAAGATTCTGACAATTATTCTGGACTACAGTTTTAATTTAACAACTGATTCCATTTTAATTATTCTGTTTTAAAAGGATTAAGTCAAACAAGGTTTATACAGGCCCATAACATAGCTTTTGCCCATAACAAAAGTAAATAAAAAATTTCCAGTATAAAGACAGTAGGTTTTAAAATCTTACTTGGCAAAAATCCCCACATATTTTCCATATGCTTGCAGTTGAATTCTTTTTGTTTTCTCAGTTATGATTCTGAAAAATCAGCTATTTCCTGAGCTGTGGTGAACAGAGCAATGCTTATGTTGTTTGGTTTTCTTTTTCACACATGTACCTAGCAGAATGGCATGGATGAAACAAGGTCCTTTTCTCTAATTTTACATAATCCTCACTCATGCCCAGTCTTCAGTGTTTCCAGAGGACATTAGTCTGCATTGGGAAAGCAGGAGTCTGCACAGCAAGACCAATGGCTGAAGCAAGCTTTTGAAACTGAAAATGTTGACAGTGTTCTGGATCATTTTCAAACTCTCTTTTACAATGTGTTTGTGAAGCCATCATCTCACAATGAGCTTTTTGTGGTTTATACCTAGAGGTGTCACTTGAATCAGTGATGCTACCCAGGGAGAAGTTGAAATGTTTTCAAAATTATGTAGATGTGTATTTTAATATGACCTACATATAAGAGAGGAACAAAATGATAGAAGTGTCATGCTGAGAGGCCTTGTTCAGATGGAGTTTTCTCTCTTGAGGGGGAAACATTTAATGTATTTACTTCTTTAAGGTCATATGACAGGGAGCTCACTTTGGGGAAATGTGACGACTAACTTTGGATTTGAAATCAAATTTCAGTCCTTGTAACTTCAGCTCTGCAGCTCTGTGTCTGAATGACAGGCCCCAACACTCTGTACAACGCAAATGGAAATACATTCAAAGCTGACAGTTCCTGCTAGTTACAGCCACAGGCTTGTCAGATTGAACTTGAAATCTGACCCAAGCATACTCAAAATTCATCCCGAGTTCTCCTAATGCTGCCTGATGAATTTTGCCTGGCAGCAGTTTTTAATACAAGGGGGGATTTCTTGAAGTATGAGAAGTAGCTCCAAGCCATCTCAACAACAGTAATTATTTCAATGTTTCCTAGTTGCTAGATAGAAACCAGATCCTTGGAACTGTGCAAAAGATTAGTAATTTTGTGTCAAGACAGCATGGAAATGCTTTAGATTTGTCACAGAAATGAGCCTTGTGTAAAACGTGTTAAAGAGTCAATGAAACACTTTGTGCAGCACAAAACAAAATGTTTTCTTTCATGCAGGGCAGTTTTTATTCTCGCAAAATGAATGTGGGTCAGTCCTATTTAGCAAATCTTGTTTCAAAATATAACAGAATAAATTCCCTTACTTTCCCATAGCTTTTCACGGGGCAGGGGGGAGAATGTGGGAGGTGTGTGTGAAACTTCAACAAACTTGACTTCATTTGTAAATAGTTTCCTTTTATTTGAAACTGTTTATTTTTAGGTGAATGAACATTTCTACTAAACTGTTTCAGTCAGCTCTATTTGGAGTCAATATGCTGTGTAAGCATTCATCATTCTGCCAATTGCAATGAAGTCCCGTGACTGGTTGCCCTGGGGGGTTAACCTGGGCTATTGATGATGTGTATGTGGCAGATGCGCCAGAGGACTGCTAATTGCCTGATTAAAGCTATTTTCCTAATATTTGGGTCGAAATGAATGATCAGGTCTGAAAGGCTCCATGATGTAAGGAAAGAGTGAGTTTTCTTAATGCTTCCTCATACCCATCTCATGGCATCATGGACTCATTCCTACAGAGGCTAATAGGGGAATGAGTATCTAAGAAATGAAGGACGACTGCAGGCTTTTCTATTTTTGTTTTGCTTACAATGGACCAGACCTTATTTTAGGCTAAAAAAATTGGCTGTGAGGAGCTCACTGTGTCAAGGTCAGAAGTAGACAACCACACGAGATTTCTCTGTCAAGTTTATAAAGTATCAGCAGCATTTCTTGGATGTTTTTTAAATAGCCAGCTACCTTCTTAGCAGATTAATTTAGCAAGGCACCTCCCACATGGAGAACTGCTGAAAAAAATACAAATATGTCCTCCTTTCAAGTTGAAGTGGCTTTTAAAATCGTTCAGTTCAAGCAGCTGCACTTAGGTGAAGAATGAGGACAGGATGTTGTGGATCACACCTCTTCTTGGGGCAGAAAGGCTGGAGGCAGCTGACTGGGAGTCAGCTCATGGCTGGTGAGCAAGTTACCACCAAAGCCACACAATGGAAAAATATCCCCTCTCTCGGACGTATCCCTGAGGACCTTCAGTTTCACCCCATTGCACTGAGATGAACTAAGCTAAGCAGGTAGTGCAAAGCAACATGTATTCAGCTTTATTTTTTGATTTTGCCAACCATAATATGCCAACAATGTAAATAACAAATTTATTTAGATATAAAAATAATACTGATGTTCAGAAGAATCGGATAAAATTCTCTCAAAAGTTCATAGTAATATTTGTATCTTTTCTCCAGATGATCCGTTAAGCAGAGTTTCTGTAGCATTTTAGGCATCCTGGAAATCTCTGAGGTTGACAAGTGAAACAGATGAAAAACAATTCTAAAGGAATCTATTCTTGTCTTTCTCTAATGGCTTATAGATCTTGCTATTTCCATAAATGCTCTTTGAAGGGAAATTGTGTGGGATTTTAATGGCTTTTCGAGTTCATGTGGGTGTCACTTGCTTTGATGTATGCCAGACACAAAACAACAGTATGTCTGAAGGCAACAATCAATGGCGCTTAAGGGTGAATGGCAAGTACCATGTATAGAATACACCTATCTTGGGCTTATTTCACCCTGATCACAGGAGTAGCATTGAGTTACCACTCATATATGTAAGGAAGAGTCTCTTTATTATATTTTAGTAGGCACACTAAAGATATATTATGCTTTTATAAGGTATTTTTTTCCCATTGGTGACATGTTAATTATTACCTCATGTTTAGAAGAAATGCTTGGGGACAGTGTTTGTACTCAAATCTAGCTTAGAGCCAGATTTTCACAAGCCTTTTGACAAGAAAAAGTCATCTGGAGTTATCTGGCTAAGGGACAGAAAAGAACTAGGAAAGTGTTCTACTGTTGTAATATTCAAAACAAATCTGAGTTGTAACACACGTGTGAGAAGCTCTAAGGCAAAATATAGTGGGAATGATTCTTGAAGAATATTCTGTGAGGAAATAATTAGGTTAAGGTTTCTCTTGCAGTCTGCTTTCTACTTGAGAGGGATTTCAGCCCTTACTTGCAGCCTGTCCCTTTGCAGTATGTCACCAGTGACAGTCGCCCACCCCCAGCCCAGCTGTATCCACCACCCCACCAGTCACCCCTGCATTGTATACTCACCTCTTCTGGACTAGGTTTGTCCACGAGTATTTGTGTCCCTGTATAAAATCAATCTGTTATTTAAACCTAGGCTTATTATTTCATTTTTTAGATCACAATTGTGGGCCAGGACTTTGAATACTGTACAAAAAAGCAGTGGAAAACCAGCCATTGCCTTTGGTCTATAGAGAGCTGGATGTTTCAGCTCCCTGACAGAGAAGGTGAAACTTTGTGAAAAATACTATCTTGCTAAAGTTACTATTTTTGTTGAAACATATCCTTCCCTATTAGGTTTCCATGTATCAGGAACACCCAGACTCTGGTTGACAGCCTCAGTACTTTCAAAGTGTCCTGCAGCAGTTTTGTCTTTAACAAGGGGTTAGATGTAACTAGATCGCAGGGGTATGTGTCCCTCATAGGACAAATAAGAGCAAGAGAAAGAGCACAGTTTTCAGGGGAACGTGCATACCAGACTAGACTTTAAAGGTGGGTTCAAGTAGACACTGCAATCGTGGTCACAAATAGCAAATTTGCAAGTCCATAGTTATGATTACCTTCTAAATATAATTCCTTTACAAACGTAATGAATTGAGCAATGCATACAGACTGATAAGCAGAAGTGTAAAATGCCATCTCAGATCAAATTATTGAGCCAAAAGAAGGCTTTGCTACCTGTATTGGAAGGGAAATGTGCCTTATTGCTCTTGGAATCAATAAATGGGGGTTTTATATGAGTTTTCTGATTGTAAGGGATATATCAAGAAGAGCAATCTCTGTATTTGGGTTGAGGCTTCCTACAGTGACACTCTTAAAATTCACTTTTGACTAGCAAATTATCTGAGTATTTAATCTTTCTGGACTCTTACTAAAAAAAGAATACTGATCTTTTTGTTTAGAGGAAAAAAGATATTTTGACACATTTTGTGCAGGTGACTCAGCTGTTATTGAGTCCATTGAAGGACAGAAAAATGTTGTTAACTGGGAGAATTAACAAAATTTGGGCTGTGATTTATGACTTCTGACAAAAGCCCTAAGCAAAGCTGACATGGCGTATGATCCACCTGAAATGACTGATCCATTAGTAACAGAACTCTTGACCCAGGAAAAAATGTTGATTACATGAAGAGGACACTAAAATGCAGCCCAGTGATTGCATTAGTGCTAACATCCACTCCAGTAGATCCTGAGGAGAGCTGAACTTTATCAGCTTTCCTGCACAGCTTTTTATGCAGGTAGCACCCCATGCATCTTCCTCTTGTTTACCTGTAACAGATGTTGCTGGATTCATGACTCTCACAAGGTTCTGTACTGCCTGTCTGAATTTCAGTAGCTGAAATAATTACTGGTCCTTCCTCTCTGCCAGAGCTGAGAATGGAATACTACCAGGAAAAATCAGCTTCAGAATTTTATTTCCATTTCTTTTAATATCCCTTCCATTCAGCCCATTCATAGTTTAACCATGCCACAGTGCTATCAGCTTGAGGACAAGACAGAAGTGAAGAGTAGTCTGGTTGTGAATAGGCAGAAGACCCTTACAGGAAATAAAGGTCCTCCTTTTCATCTGCATTTTGTGACGGCTATGCTGCTTCTGAGCGTGGAGTATGCAGGTTGCTTACAGCAGCAAAGTCCAAAGACTCTGCAGGTGCCAGGCTTTGGGTGAGCTGCTTCAGTAGTCCAGCTCGTTGGAGCACCGGAGGAAAGCAGTAGGGTGAGGCCAGGCACGACAAGGCCTGTTCTCATGTGGTATGACACAAATTCATTGCACAGGCCCAAACCTGTGCGGCTTTGACATCCAGCTTCAGCTCGGAGACAGTGGAAGTCCTGTGAAGAGGCATTAGAAAAAAAAAAAGGAGTAAATGCTGGCTGCCCTGCTAGGAAGAGCATTGATGTGCCATTAAGACTGTGTCCTTCCCCTTACTAAAGGAAAGTTTCCAAAAGGCAGTGTTGGGATGGTGATGAGCTGGGACAGTTTAGGAAGAGAGAGACCAGTATCTACATTGTGGCAAGGTGCCTTCAGACAGCATCTGTCTCTGAAGGATGCTGTTTAGCTGGCACAGCAGAGTTTCTAAGCTAGAGCTGGCAAATCAAAATTATACCAAACAACTCCATGTGACTTTTGTCCCTGAATCCTCATGGCTGCAGGGAATAAGGGAATTGAAGCCTCTGTCCTCCTTCCTCAACATCTACAATACCCCCTTGAGGATGACACCTAAGCTGGGAGAGGGCTGAGCAAAGCTGCACAGCTCCTAGGGAGAGCACCCGTTTGCCACTCATGTGTAGACTTTGCAGAATTACATGGGCTTGGACAGCATCATTACTGAAGGAGAGTCTATTTTTGGTCCTTCCTTATGCCTTGTCCATAAGCAGCACTTTGGTCTCCTCTTTGGAATGTTTTCACCTTTTAATTTCCATTAAGTCCTACCCATACTTGGGATCTTGCAAGGAGGCTGTTGGGATAAATGGCCAGAAAGAGTTGGACCTGAGAAAGGTCAAGCCCTACTGCCAGTTACTGTCCCTGCCTCCAGTCATCTCTGCAGCAGGACCCGGCTGCAGCAGCAAGACCCGCAGATGTGCTCTCTCACCACAAACATTTTGTACTAGAGACAAAATGTCCATCAGAATATAAAAGCATGTTGCCATTGTCAGTCACTGCAGGAAAGTTTAACTGGTGGGCTCAGAGTAGAAAGGCTCCATCTTCTACACTTGCAGGTGGGCTTAGTGCAGGCTATTGACAGGTCTGTGTTAGCTGCTGCAATGATACTTCATGTTGCAATAGGTCTGAAGTCCTGACCAAGATCCTGCAGATTAACAGCTCCTCCACAGGTGTTTGCTGTTGCAGATCCATGTGCAGCATCAGTTCCAGGTGCCAGTTGCCAAATGAAAACATAGATTTGTGAGGAGCTCTGTGGTGCTTTAAATAAGCAGAAATTACAGACATGCTCCACAAACTTCTGTGCAGATGGGTGGCATTTATTAGAAGCTCTCGAAGAGAGACCAGAGTGATTTCCTGATGCAGAAGTTTCACAGCCTTTAGTTTAGGCAAGCCTCAGCTATTCTGCCGTCACCTCCTCTTGTCTTCTCCACTCCCCACTTCTGGAGACAACCTGAAGCCTCCAAAGCCCTGCGTTGGAGTGAACTGGAGGGAAGAGATGGGGCATCACCCTCATGATGACACTGCGCCTTTTGCTCCCTTTCTCTTATGCCCACATCCCACAGCATTGTTTGTGCCTCTCGGCACTTCTTATTTAATGGGAAGTCAGTGCTCTTGAGCCCATGCTGAAAGTATAGGAAATTGTGATAAACAGAGAAGAATCCCATTGATTTTGCTTCTCCCCTCAGCATGAGTGAGGTGTGGAGGAGACTGCAGTACTGCTGTTTGGGGCAAGTGTTTTCCCCAGCCACATCCATCAAGGATCCCCATCGCATCTGTGCTTCCCATCCAAGCAACAAGATCAAGTTTTTAGTGTGCTCTGAGATTGTAGGAAAGCAGACAATCTCACGGGATGGCTCTGCAGCTAGTGATTTTATATTATAAAAATGTGTTGTTGCAGATTCTGGAAGCGATCCACACTCTTATGGATCTAAGGCATGATCCTGGGGCAGGAGCACTTGGTTCAAACATTTCAGGGATGGTCCTATTGCTTCTGTGGAGTGGTGGGTTCCCTGTCAAAACCTGGGTCTGGAACAATTTGGGGGTTTTTTTGCAGGAGTTGAGTTTGCTCCGCCCAGGGGTGGAAACAGCAATGGGTCATTCTTTCCTTCCTCTCCTGTTGCCAAAGGCAGACAACAAGCTTCTCTGGGGAGCTGTAAATGAGTATAATTCAATACAGGGCCCTAAGTGAGCAGCAGCACACTAGGCTTAAAGCTATTCCCGTTATGGCCAGAGGCAGGCATCTGAGAAGGGTGGACAGACGATCTGATCTGTGGAGATTTCATTGTGCCCCAGCTACTGTCCTCCACTTCACTGTAATAAAAAGTAATATGATAACTTTTGCATGTTATTTTGCTGTTAGAATAATTATTTGGTGCAGGCCAACTACAGGAGTCCTTGAACCCTTTCTACAGGAATGGCTAGGACTGGTTTCTCATACTCCGATCTATCTGGATACTGGAGAGACTCCTACAGTGGAAACTGCTGTGTTTGTACAACAGGTAATAGAAGAGAGAAACTCTGTTCTTTTTCAAGATGTATGAGTTAATTTATGTCCAAAATTCAAAACAGAGGATATGCAAATACAGGAAACCTGAATTTTTTTTTCCACCTGTTGTTGTTCACTCTGGGGTACAGAATTCCCTTTGCTCATTTTATATTTAAGCTCAGGGTTACATTAAACATAAGCAAACTAACAGGGTACAGCTACCACACCATACTCTTTTTCAATGGTTTCATGAGGGGAAGACAAATCTCTGCCTCATTTAAAATCACCATAAACACTTTAAATTTTACAGATGAATCATGGGGTTTTTTAGTATTAATAATACACTACACCACATCCATTTTGTAAAGGTTTGGGCTCGCTGCTGTAC
Source organism: Sakesphorus luctuosus (assembly GCA_013396695.1). NCBI lineage: Eukaryota > Metazoa > Chordata > Aves > Passeriformes > Thamnophilidae > Sakesphorus > Sakesphorus luctuosus. The sequence goes on along the minus strand of VWZD01007791.1, from coordinate 507,022 downwards.
CATGCTTCTTAAATTAAGGGTTAGGTTTTTGCCCCCCAACCTTTCCTCCACCCACCCAAAGAAGGGTGGTCTGTAGTGCAGAGTGATCATTCCTAATTGCATGTTGATAGGCAAGGAGCACAAAATGTACTGTGTCCCTGCTCCTGCAGCTGGTCTCTATGAAACAAAAAACTCAAGTTGCTTATCTTGGAGAAGCTTGCTCTTTTTTCCAGAGAGAAAATAATTTATGGTCTAACTGGTCTGAGCACTAGATCCGAGCAACAAGGATGCAGCCAGAGATTCCTATTAAAGAGTTAGTATCCGTCATAATTGGCTGATGGGGTGTTTTGAAACTCATTAATCACTGCGCTGGCAGCAAGCAAATTAGAAACTCTGTGTTCTGCCGCTGACTTCCCATTTCACTGAGCAAGTTAAATGCAAAGCATGTGTTACTGGCATCAGCGATTTCAAAAGTGGGTGTTTCTCTGGATGTAAATGGCACTTAATAATGTTCCACCTTAGACTGAAACTAGGGCACGCCCTGCCATGAGGTTCTCATCATCTAATTGCACTTACTCAATCTGAACTCAGATCATGCAACTCAGGCTGGGTCTACCTACCAGATTAACTCTTCAGTTTGCCTTGACAGAAGGGCTGTACCACAGGAACACAGAGTAACCTGGCAGGGTGCTGGGAAGGGATGGGGTGAGCTGCCCATGCTGCTTACCCCGTGGCTGCTGCCCTCTCAGCCATATCACCCATTACAGTTATTGTGAAGAAAGCAGGGGTCTGTTGCTTTTAGGAGCCCTGTGTTTTAAACAGACCTGATAAGAGCAGTGTCACAGGGCCGATGGATGCTTGAAATCAGTGGCTGCAGTGACAGCCCTCAAAAGTCGTATCTTGGGCTTATCCGCAAAAGTGAAAGGAAAAAGAGATAAAAGCCTCTTTCCAGCTCTTGCAGGACATTTTGTATAGATAAGAGACCAATCTGTGCTCCAGGCACGCTCTGGCCACAGTCTCTGTGCTCAGGCTCTCAGCAGCTCTCTATCCAAATAAATAACACTCCCCAGGCACCATTTATGAACTCTGAGGCCAATTCAGGTGTCACAGTTTGTTGCTTGCAATGCTAAATTTTCTTAATATTCAAAACAAGGTTACATTCTCCCCATCTTATGTTCTCTCCAGCTGCTGCCTAGTGGGAACTGACTAGCTGTCACAGGCCAGAATCATGCCAGTCAGCACGCTCAAAATGTGATGGTGTGGACACTCAGAGGCTAGAGTCATTGGTCATGCCCTATCCCTGCTTTTCTTCCTGGTGCAGATGCAGTCAGCAGTGCCGATGTGGATGGGCTCTTCACCATCCTCAGTATTCACACACCTGTGGTGGTGCTTCCCCACGGACAGGTATGTAAAGGAGGTGTGGCCAGAGGCAATGTCCCCTCCTGTGGTACAGGATGAGACTCCTATACTCAGATTCACTTACTTTTGCTTTTGTAACTATAACCTAAAATCTGTCCAAGGTGAAATTATGGGAGGTATAGGCAGTTCCACCCCCAAATATTCAAGAAGTGCCTTGGGCATCCTGCTCTGAGTTGCATTCCTACCCTTGGACAAGGGGAAAATGCTCCTAAACTACCTACTTCCACTCATGCTGCTAGCTGTCCTTCAAGCGAGTCCTGCTCTTGCTCACAAGGCTTTTTTTTAACCAGCAGTTTGGGATGCCAGAGAGCAGAGAGAAGCCTGAATGAGAACAGTGTGTGTCTCATAACCACGGATGACATTTTAACTGATAAGGCTCTCTGCTCTGGTCTTCATCTTGTATTTCAGCTGTTATTTATGAAGCTAATGAAAACTGTGGTTCATGCAGTGAGCAGGCAGGTTCTCCAGAGATTTCCTTTCTTCTTAATGGTACTTGGTGAGTAAATGCCTTGTCACTGAGAGCCCCAATGTTTTGGCACACAGAAGGTGAGGGTCTCAGTTGCCATGCGCAGTGGTGCTGCTGGCCACATATGAAATAAGGCAGCATACAGCAAGCTTAGCTTCCCCATCCCTCAGTTCCTAACTCCTAGAAAGAAAAGATCTTGACAGAAAGGTGCAAGGCTGGATGGCTGTCCCTCTTGGATCATTTCAGTTTTACCCACATTATCACCATGACAAAGCTTTGTAATTACATCATGCATTTTCATCTATATATTTCAGCTGAAGTTATGAATGTTTAATTACACAAGTCTCATAAATACCTTCTGGGGCAGGTTGGCATTCAGTTAATGCCTGCTTTCATGAGGCAGTTGCAGGGACGTATAATCTCAGGGAAAATCAGCCCTGCAGAGTGGTTTCAGACTAGCCCCAGCTAAACCAAGGTGATATGCTCTGTGCCCAGCCCCATCAGCCCTGTGGAGCCTTAAACCATGTAACTGCCTCCCCATTGCAGGGAGTAGCTTGCACCTCTTAAAGTGTCATCCTCAAAGTAGGGGCCAAACTCTGCCTCCCTCATTACACACCTCTGCTACCACCCTGGCATGTAACAAATACTATCTGGTGCTGGCAGGTTTCCCAAATGCATAGGGAGAGGATTGCCAGGGACTGCAATGCAACATAAGGGATCTGCCAAGCCCACTGTGCCTCTGAGGCTGACTGGTGTGTGTTGGCCAACTGTAACATGGAAGGTGCCTCTCCTGCTGCATTAAGTCCCCTGTGTTACACAGCAAACCATCCATCAGCTTTTAATTTTACACTCATGCATTTCTTTGCAGCAATTTTCAGGATCTTATGACAAAGGACTGTCAATGCCGTCACTTTAGTCTCTCTTTTGTTTTTCACCTTGAATACCTGAAAAAGAGTTATTGCTATCCTCATTTCCACTGCTGAGGAAGGTATCATAACTTTGCCCAAGAAAAATCCTTTGCTTGGCATACACTGCATTCACACTGGAGCAGAGTGGGGCATCAGACAGCAGGTCTGTATTAAAATGCCTAAGGAATATGGACATGCTATGAGGCGGTTTTTTGGTTTATTTTTTTCCTGCAAGCTCATGCAAGAAAGGAGAGTTCATGTCAAATATTTGTTGGCATTTTTTAATATGAAAGAGATAATGAGCCCATCTTGTCATCTGCTCTGTAGTGCACAATGAGTGAAGAGAGAGTCAGCTTGCTCATTACACTGATCACCAGGGTGTAAAGGGCTCAAAGGAGCTGGCAGGGCAGACTTGCCTTTCTGGGCACAAGCAGAACTGTATTAGTGTGCACTGTCTAAGGATCCAGGGCTTTATTTATATCAGGACTGTATTGCATCCATTTCAGCGAAGGCCCAGCTGCACCAGGTAGGCACTCAGCCAAAGAAGGTGCTTTTATTACCATATGATGAAATTTAAGCTCTGATACCTCTTGACCCCTACCCATGGGCTGAGAACTGTGACACTGGGAGAAACTTGCTGCAAAGAAACTGGGAACTTGCAGTGGCAGAGAAGAATTTTATTGTAGAGGTAAACATGGAATGCAATGAGCACAGAGCAATGAAACAGAGCCAACAGCATACAGAAATCATGGGCAACAGTGACGCAGAAGAGTCACTGTGTGATTATCTAGACAACAAGCAAGAGAGATAAAAATTAATATTCAGAACTGAAGATTTCTGATACAGGATGTGCATAGGTGGGAAGACTATTAGTAAAAATACCCTACCAGACAAAACTCAGAGACTGTTTCAGGAAAGATCTCAGAGCATCTGCAGGTGTAAGTTTCAGTATGGATGGAAACCTATTCCTACAACCCCAGTGTGAGCCAGAGCCTTCTCTATAACCTTTTTTCTTCCTATCTCATCACTGAAACAGAAGTATTTTAATGTTTCTGGAAAGTTCTGCTGCTTTCAATTTCAAATACTCTACACCTGTAAAGGTAATCAGTATTACTGTTCTTATTAAATAACTTTGAGCTATGTGAAGTTATATTATCCTGTTTGACGTGACAAATTCAGCTACTGGTCATTTGTGATAAGGAAATCTTAATAAACACTTCCCACAGAAAACCCAGAGTTTACTTCTTAATCTTCTCATCTCCATTGCTTTTCTGGTCCCCTTATTTCCTATACTATAACTAAATCTAAGGCAGGGAAAATATTGTGTATATAGTTATTGCAGTTTTGCTAAACCACAGTTTTGCTAAATGACAGTTTACATACAACTTTTAAAACCATCTTTAGTTATCTTTAGTAAACAAGTATCTTAACAGGCCTAATCTGTCTTGCATGTTTAATATACTATATCCTAGTGGAACAGTTAAGATTAAACCACGTTTTTTATGAAGGATCAGAAAATGTTTCCTTGCTAGAGTTCAAGCCACTAGTGGGAGAGGTGTCAGAGCTGGGCTCCTGGCAGAAACACCATTGTACAGGCTAACTGGGAGGTACTGACTGTGTTCTGCACTTTGAAAGCAATCTCAAGGAGCCAAGCCTCACTGCCGGCTGCCTCTTCAACAAGAGGCCTGGAAGGCAGCTGGCCTGTTGCCTGGAGGGACATACCTGCAGGTGCCTTGCTCTGGTAGACAGACACTTATGTCAAGGGTCCCTTGGGCTCCTAAGGGCCTCCTGCAGCTCTTGCCAACATTTTTACCACCATACTAACAGTTTTGAGATTTGCTACCACACCCAGTGCTTTGCTCTTTCCAAACCTACCTCTGAGTGTGCTACTTTTCACACAAACACACAGTAATAATCAAGCCTAGCAAATGCAGCAGGAAGCATTTGTGCTGACATCCTGATCTCTGCTTTACCAATGCATGAAAACAGCCTTTCTAAGATCTCCCCTTAAATCCTGAATCAAGATTGCAGCGAGCAGTGGCTGTTGTCTCTAGTCATGACAGCAATGCTTGTTTCCTTCTCTTTCAATATGAACACATACATTTTAAGAAGGGAGGCAAACTCCATGCAGTATGCTTTGCACCTAGTGTCTTCTCAGATATTCCTGTGCTAGGGCATCAATGTCATGTTTCTGTCAGATTGTGGTGCAGGGCTGTGAGTGGTTCTGTGGGCCTAACCACTGATGCTGAGAATCCAATGATCATGCTAGACATCCTGATGCCTCTGCGTTACATTAGGCAGGGGCCTGTGGTCACTGGCAGTGGGAGCACAACTTACTGCTTAGTTTCAGCTGAAAAGGGTCTCACATGCCCTGAGACCTCTGCAATACCAAAGAGTAGGCAGTAGCCAGGATCAGATTTGCCTCAAAAGCACATGCCTGACCTGGATTAAAGTATTGAGGAGGATGCATCTTTAGATTTAGGATAAAGCTAACCTGGAAACCAGGTCTAGATCTAAACTTGGACTTGGCCCACCTCCAATTTTAGTGTTGGGAAGCCAGGAGCAAGAAGAAGATATCAGAAACTGTCTGACCAGTGTTTATAGAATGCTCATGAAATTTATTGTGATATACTGAAAAATGGTTGTGAGAAACTTTTCAATAATTTTAGCAAAAATATACTAGCTCTACTCTTATTTGCAGACCTAGAAGATAAACTTGCTACATGTAGCATTCAACATGAACAGCTGTGCTCGGATTTCAGTTTAACCACTTCATGGTTGCAGCCCAGACCTGGTTTTAGTGGGTGGAGAGGTTCAGCCAGAGTTCCTTATATGCCATGTGCGCTCTTACTGCTTTTTTGCTTTCCATCAGAATATGATGTAATGACAGAGTTTATAAATCCCCAGTATTTCTGTTACTGCCCTTTTAATGGATTCCAGCTATTAATTTGAAATTGAATCTGCCTCATCTTAACTCTACTTATATACATTTTAAGTATACTTCAAAGTTCATTAATGAGTTTTAGTAGCCTTAATAAACCCAGGCTGTGCCATCATTACAAATGCCTAAATCACTCACTCTGAGTAGTTCCGATCTTTGCATTCAAGTGCAGATACTCAAAGGCATACTGCTGAGTATGGATGCAACCACACATATTCATATTCATTTCTAGGGCTGCTTTCATAGTACTTATGGAGAGAATGAACTCTGAGCCATGAAGTTGTTTTAGTGGAAATACAGATGAAATCATCTTTCACCTCCAGGTCACCAGTGTGATTCCATCAAAAAACAGCACTGCTGACTGAAAGTTTTCAGACAGACACTGAGAGCTTAAGAAACCTCATGATCTCAGCACAGCTGTTAATAGAAAGCAAACCTAGCACTAACTCATGTCACTTTTGGCAGCCGCAGCAGAAAGGCCAAACTCCCAAATCAGCATGGGGGCTGCACGGCTCTTTTAGCCCAGAGGTAGCTCCACAGTGGGCAGTGCATTATCCTGGCAGGGTGGAGATTGGAAAAACTTGTTTGACAACCCTTTGGACTATTCCTGCCTGGGTTAAGAAGAGGTCACTTTTCATCTCATTCTGTTGGCTCTCTATTTATAGGAAAGAAAAAATATAGGAAAAAGTGGCCAAAAGAGTCACTTGCAACTTCTATTGCATGTATTAGAACAAACCAAATTCTGAAATAAGAGTTTGAACTTCCTGGGGATGGATCTGGAACTTACTTATTTCATTCAATCTGTGCTCAAGTAGAAATTTTCAGTGACCTGACTAGGAAGTCTGCCTCTGCAAGAACTAAGGACTTACAAAAGTCTTAAAAGTTTGGAACCTTCACAGCAAAATTTGCCTTCACATTTCACTGATGAGGTGTCTTCTCTCATTCATTTTGCTGACATGTAAAAAAAATATTGCTCTTCATTTAGTTAATCCATCCACACTCTTTTACTTAAAAATTAGGGTAAAAATTAAATTACAATTCCTCTGCATACCAGACTTTGGCAGAAGAAGAGAGATCCATTGTTTCTGTTGTTCACAGACGTGTAAAGATGTAAAGCTACCAATTTGTAATGATGATGCAGGCATAGAGTGCATGAATTTGCAATTCTGGCCTCTCCAAGAGTCTGCACAAGGTGTAGATTCCAGCAGTTTTCTTCAGCTGGCTGAATGTAAAGGTGAAAACAGAAGTCCAACCTCTCCTTGTCAAGGAGGGGAAGGTAAGGGTTAGAGAGATCTTTTATTCAACAGGGAGTTTATTTTCATGCCACATTCAGATTCATCTAGGCATCTAGTTATCACAAAGCTTACAAAACAAATGGCACTGGAACGGTGAAGAAAGAAGCCTTCGAATAAGTCAGTGAGAAGAACTGGAAGAGCTAAATATACACAGTTAGGAAATAGGATGGGAGTTAAGGTCTGTAAGAACTGAGAACTGAGTGCCAGAATGAAGGAATGATCTCTTACAGATGTACAGCTCAAGGCTGGCCGTACCCTTGGGTAGCTCACATGTAAGCCACTGAATTACTGTGTTACCACAGCATCTGAAAGAAATTTTTCAGCACTTATAAGGGCCCTTTCTAAAGTGTAGTCACTGATAGCTAGTAGGAAGTGAGCTCACGCTGCAACTTTGTTTCTGGTCTCTTGTCTTTTTCTCAGAAGTCAATTTCCACAAAACCTGTGGAAACTTAGTATTTGAATCTGTTAAATGATGCTGAAACTGGCCAATAAGTTGAAAAGTCTATAGAGACACTCATACATACAGATAAAACAAAGTACAGCATAAGCCTTGCTTTCAAAGAAAATGAGGTTAGAAAAACGTAAGGATATGAAAATGAAAATTTGATGTAATGAAGTACAAAGGTGTTTGGTTTCCCTGTTGGGACTCAGAATTTGAGAGATCTTGGCCATGTCCTGAGTCATAGCAGCTCTTTGATTTCTCCATTCTTTGACCCAGATCCGCCCTCAGACAGACGTTCCCATCGTGTGTCACGTGCAGCTGAGTTTATTTAGGTTTCATGCCTCAAAGGAAGGTCTTTTACATCTTAAAGAGAGGGAAGAAGTTTGTATGAGAAGCTCGAGAGTGAAGAGGTTGCTTAATGGCTAACCTGTTTGATCAATGTGAGTTGTACGATGAGCACATTGTTTGGGAAACTCTTCTGGACGGAATGCTGCAAACAACTCCCAGAAGTATGGGATTTCATGTGGGTTAAGCCATGTGGAAGAGGGAGGGGTTGGTATCCATGGGTGAGCCTGTAATGAATGTGCCTCTCTGATGCTGGCCTTGTTGAAGGCCAATGCAGACGATGAATAACTTTTGCTAAAGAGAATGGCAATGTAATTGCTTCCTGAGGAAAAGTGTCTGTGTGGGTGATGAGAAGGGTGGAGGTGATGATCTCAAATAGGACAAGTGGCAGTTCTACTCTGTTGTCCAATGTCACAAACTTAAAATGAAGTTAAGGGAGTGATTGCGCTGTTTCCCATTCTGAAGCTTCCCAACGGTGTAGAGACAATATATTAAATGAAGTTGGTTGTCTTAAATGCAGTAGTTAGTCTCCAATGCTCAGGCCCCTGTAGCTGCAGAAAAACGTTGAGAGGTGTCAAGGTGTGGGGAAGAAGTGCAGGACATCTTAGGGCAACCAAATTTTTAGGATTTATGTATCTTTGCCTGTTCATCAACCCTACAAGTACTCAGTGTTGATTGCCTCATCTGAAAGAAGTGTTAACAGTGTGTGGCAGGAAAAGCAGTACCGTCGTTCTGCAGCTGGGTGCCTTTTTGTCCCTGTAAACCCTTGATGACCCAGGCAACCACAACAAGTCACCAGGATGCTTCCTTTATTGGGCTTAGGTGTTGACTCAGACTTGAGAAGTTAAAGTCATATAGTAGCTTTCACATTTGAATGTATCTTTCTTTCCTATTAATGCAGGATAAATGAGGCAAGAGTTCTATAGGATTATTCTTGTCCACTTCTCTCAGCAAACTTGCTCTTCCAACCCAGTATTACTTCCTCCTGCACCTTCTTCTCAACATTCTTTGTTCTCTCTACCCAATCTTGATCATTTTTTCTATATTCAAGTCCTGCTAAGATGAAGAAAATGAGTTTAAGTGGCCACCCATGAAAAGGATACAGTATTATAGGGAAAAATATAGTAAGAAAAGTCACCTTATACAATGCTGGATTTGAGGTTTGGGTGTTTTTTTGTTTGTTTGTGGTTTTGGTTTGGTTTTTTTTTTTGCTTCCCCTGTGTGTGACTATCAAGGGCAAAGGGAAGACACTTTCCCTGCAATGAGATGTTCTCCTGCTCCACCATCCTGTGTGGTTTTACTAATCTCCTTTACTGTCAGTCAGTTCTGGGCTTGGGTGCCCTTTCTGCCTGCCAGTAAATCCTTCAAATACTGTCACACAGGCACTGGTGATGCACAAACTACCTCTGAAGAACCTGGAAATGAGGAAACTCACATAGGAAGAGAAAAACAGGTAGTGACAGAGTCTTTACTGCATCTTTTGTCACCCAGAGTTGAAATTGGATCTGAATAAGTGATCTTTACCTAGCAATTCAGAAGCTGAAGGTGAACCCAAGGCCCCTGTATGTTCTGATGCTGGGTTTTGTATAAATCACTTGATCTACCTTTAAAAAAGTATTGTGCTTCCCTCTGCCTCCTGTAGACATCATGCCTCAGGGCTGCACTGCTTGAAGAACCCGCATCTTCTTCATGCCAGCAAAGCTCTGGCCTTAACTTCCACACATACATGGATATATATTGTGCTTCCAGACAGAGAAACACACTCCTGGCCTCAGGCACCCAGGAAAACAAAATTGCTGGCAAAGCCCACAGGGTTCTCCACCAGAAAGCCCAGGTGGGCCCAGCATATATGATCAAGAGTGCAAGATTCCAGCTTGTCACATCAGAATTTCTTTTGGACTGTTTTCTTTACGGCCAGCTTGAGAAAAATACTAACTAAGAAGGTCTCAAGCAGAATCCAGCTCATACAAGGGCCAGCATTTCTGATAACCATGCTCTTGCAACTCAAATGCAGAAAGCCTGTCTCTACATGTCACACAATGATTTCCACTTCAGCCAGGGGAGGATAAAGTCTCTGCCATGTTAGCCTGCTGGTGTTGGATAGACACTTTGCACTGCAGTATATGATGAACATGTGACTGTGACGACAATGCTGGGTGATACGACTAAGAAAGTTGGAAGATGTTTCGGTAAACTCCATAGGAAATAGAGGGTAATGGTGTTGCTGCAGCTCCTGGGAATGCAGCTCCTGAGAGTGTACCTCTCTGGTACACGGAGGAGTGAACAGCAAGCTGGGCAAGGATGATACATCTGTACCATGCACTACTGCTTCAGAGCTGCAAGCAGCAGAGCCATCCATGGTGGTGCTTCACCTGTGCTGCTGAGGTCTGTAGAACAAGGATTCCTCATGGTTGCATTGTTCTGCTGTCTGCATCCAACACTACACACTGAAGCATGCTCTGGAAAAGGTAGCATCAGGAAGGCTTTGCCAGCTCTGGTGTCCTCAGAAGCTTCAACTCATCTCAATGAAAACAGAAGATGGTTAAGTGTTCACCTGTTCATCCCCTTACCTCTAGTGATTAGCTCTTTCAAAACCTGCATGAAGCTTCAGGCTATACTCACCTTTTCTCTCCTTCACTCCTTTCTAGGTTTTAACTATGCTCAGGTCTGAGATTGTTTTAGAATACCTGTGACAATGACTCCCTGTCGGCTCATTAACCAGTGAAAGTCTGGGGTCCTCCACAGTACAGTGGTGTTTGGAGAGGGGTGGAAGCATGGCTGGCAAAAAAGTCTCTAGGTAGTCTCCCCTAACACAATGTTTTGGGAGGGTCAGAAGAAGCAAGAGGAGAGTCTGCTTCATATGGCACCTTGGTAAAGTGCACACCACTACCACATGTTGTAAATGTAGCATCTAGTATCTGAGTCAAAAAAAACCCCAAAACAAACAGTTGTAGAAGCACAGGGGGAAGGGATAATGAGGGGCACCCAAATACAAAGAAATTACTTCAGGCTCTGGAAATCACAGAGCCCCAAGCTGAGTATGGAAGAATATGCATAGAAAGCATATTGACTTGCCTTGTTCCTATCTCAGTATCTGCAAGTACTGTATATGATACCAGCTGGATAAGAATTTGGCTATTCTTGTGTTAATGTTTTTATGCAAAAAGCTGCCTTTCAGTGAAGAAAAAGAAGGTAACAGCCTCTCTACAGTGTGTTGTTTCTACTTTACCAAGGTATTGAGAATTTGAGACAGAGAAGAGACAAAAGCTGAGCTTTCCTTTGTCCTGCATATGTAATTGTTGGGTATAGTAACCTAATGAACAAGAGCAGAAGTTTAAAAATATTAGAAACCTTAAATGCCATTTACAACGATACATGAAATGCTGAAAACTACACACAGTCTCACCAGAACAGCATGGGTCTTCTGGAGGAAACCTCTTGGGCTGTTTGAGAGCAAATGCTGGAAATTCCTGTGTGCTTAACAAACAGGTCTGCTCACAACGTGCTATCCTGCTTGTTCACAGGGTGTTGGAGATAGGGAGTGGTAGATACTGAAGTCATTGGGATGAAATAACATACCTGGCATTTGCATTTGGGGGAGGGAGGGTGGAGGGGAAGTGATGCTGTAGCTACTCCCCTTTTCCCAAGCATCCAGGTGAAGGGTAAGCCTGTCCAAATACACCATGCAAGTGGTCTGGTAACCTGTGATGGTAGACTTATGTGACCCTGGCAACCACATGGCAAGGTTGCCAGGCTTGCAGCCAGGGCCCTGGGAAAAACACCATCACATGACTGAAGCAGTTTTGGACCCTTCTCTCGTAAATACCAAAGTAGCATGTGTAGAGGGACTGGGACATGGATGGTCTATGTGACATACTAAGCTTCAAACTGGCCTTAGTTCAGACATGGGAGGAAGGGGCAAATCCAGAAAAGTATGCTTAGAAATGTAAGTGCATCATTTTTTGCAAAGTTATAATCTGCTGATTTCAGAGGGGAGCTGTGCCCAAATATTTCCAACTTTCTAAACAGAAGACTAGTGTTAGACTGATACATCACTCCCCATCTGTTGAGCTCTCTGTTGTCTTCGAGGGATGGGTAGGGAAATTGGCAGAAGTCCTCCAGGCTGAAAGAAAGAGGAATTTAAAATGAAGGCACAGAGCAAGAAGTGGCTTTATTTGCACTGTATTTGTAATCTCTAGGTAATCCCATTGCTGCTTGCACAAAAGCAGTAGGCTGATGTGCTATGTTACCACACTAGAGGTGTGGGAGCTGCAGCATCAGCTGTCACAGAAGAGTTATTTTGTGGTTTCTCTGAGATCACAGGCTCTTCAGTGCTCCCTCTGGTTGTTTGTGGGGCCTGAATAAGGGGTTCAGTACATCCTTAGGTGAAGTGAAGAGATGGAGAACAGCAGGTGATACAATGGGAAGAGCAAAGATCAAAACCACTTCCGAAACCTGCCCCCTTCCTCAAAGAGAAGACTAGTTATCCAAGCTGACTGGGGGCATATCCTCAGGAGCAGTGAGGAGAGGTCACAGTGGCTCACAGCTGGAGCCTGAGCCATCTCAGAAGCAATTCCTTCATCTGGTAGTTGCATTATCTGTAAATGATGTATCTTGTACAAGGCTTGTACAACATGACAAGGTTTGTGGTAATGAGCTATAGGGCACATGCTGCATTTAAAGACTAATTTTAACAATAATGCATCTCATTAAAGCAGCTGGCTTTGTGTGTTTTGTAGGACATGTTTGCTGCCATATAGTCATAATATATTTATCACAAGTGAGCCTATTGTTTGTGTAGCTTGTCTCCTTTCTTTCTTTCTTTCTTTCTTTCTTTCTTTCTTTCTTTCTTTCTTTCTTTCTTTCTTTCTTTCTTTCTTTCTTTCTTTCTTTTTCTTTCTTTCTTTTTCTTTCTTTCTTTCTTTCTTTCTTTCTTTCTTTCTTTCTTTCTTTCTTTCCTGACACTTAGTGCCTAAACCCATTTTGTGTGCATCAGAATTTCTAATTTCTCTGCAGCCCACAGAGGAGTCAGGACATAAAGTATCAAGCTGTGGAGGCTGCTAAGACAGACCTGTGTGAGAAGAGCTCCTGCAGTGAGCTTCCTTCAGGGCTTTTACTTGAGTGCTTTGGTTGTCCTCTCCAGAGCAGGTAGTGTAGCCTTGTCCTGTCTCATGAGCAGCTTGAAGACCAGCTTCTTAATCTTTGAAAGAAGCTGTAAAAAATTACTAAGGCCTTTTGACTAAAGGCCCTGGAGGTATATGGTATTATTAGGATGCTATGTAGTCATAGAGATTTAATTGAAGGTATTTAACTGCAGTGGCTGTAAAACAATTGAAATTATACTTAACCTCCCCTTTAGAGCAATGCTTTTATACAGATTAATATCGTAAGTGATGCTCAAATTCCTTGTATCTTTCCTGAGGTTTTCTCCAATACACTTAATGGAGTTTTCACAATGTAGCCAGATTGGCAGGTATAAGGAATTCTAGTAATTATGCCCCCTAAATTCCTTGTACTTCTTTCCAACTGAGTATCTCTAGGATCAAAGTAAGCATGATAACAACTGTCTGTAGATTACGTTCTCTGGAATGATGTACAGTGAATTTGGTCTGAAAAAAAAATCAAAGAATAAGTGGTTTTCCCAGTAAATCAGTGCCAAGACAGAGTCCAAATACACTCTTATGTCAACCTCCTACATGCATATGTTTTACAGGTTACTTGTTCAGTCACAGGTGTAAAAATTCAAGTGGTCTCCTGACACAAGAGGTAATAACAGGCCAACAACAAAGGCTTGTTAATTTAGTCTAGATGCTAATCTGATCTTCAGTTGGATTTACTTGCTCAAGTAATCTACGCAGCAATCTTCAGGAAATTATTTTTTTTTCTCATGTAGAGCCAGTTTAGCAAAAATGTAAGCTAACCTCTGAGATGATTATGGAGAAGATGTATTCCCTGTGGGCAATTTGTGTGAATACGTATGGAGGAGCAAGCAGGTACCTAAATGCTGTCTTTTTATTAGGGGAGTTCCGTGCCCAGTCCCCTGTGTTGTGTGACAGGCAGCTGGAATTGTCCAGTCACAAGAATGTCCCACAGCAAATGAGAGTGACAAGGTGCATCCTTTCTCCTGTTCAATGTGCTCCTGCTCATGCACTTTATCTTCTTTTGGATTAGAAAGTAACTGAGTGGGAATTTATGCTTAGATCACCTGTGCCTTGCTCAGTCTCACTTAGGTACCTTTTAAAGGACCTGAGATCCCCCAGTAATCCAGAGACACTTCCCTGTCCAATGAGAAATTGTGCTATGGAAGTGATGGGGTGGTGAGGACAAGAGCTAGTCCTTGTGCCCAAAACCTTTTCCTGATGGTTGCAGTGCTCTTCCTTGAACAGCAGGTAAACCTAGAAAGCATTTCTGGGGCTTGCCAGTTATCATGCAGGAAATATGGCCAAAGCCCATGTCAGGAGCAGATCCACAGTTCCCAAGGGAATGTTATTCCTTTGCCGTACGAGTAGTACACTGAGCTCTTTCAGTGTAGGTTAGAGGCAAAGCTGCCATCAACGTCAGTAAAGCAGGGCAGAGCCAGAACCACCTACTAAACTTTGAGTATCGGTCACAGATGACATGACAGATGTCGCCTCTCTCCAGTTTAAGTGTGGTGGAGTAATTTGCTGATGCATTCTTGGAATAGTTTTGATGAATTTTGCAAAGACCTATTTAAATAAAACACTAGATACACATTTTCTCAAGGTTTGAAGAGGGGTTATGATTATTTTCACTTTCAGTCATAAGTCTAAGAATAATGCCTTACTCAGTCATCCTTGGCAGGAAGAGAAGCAATATACTGGCTTTAGAGGCTACAGAATTACCTGTTTATTTTGAAATAAATGTTTCTCTGTGCTATTCCTGACAGAGCATCAATTTTCCTGTTCCACCCTTACAATTTAATGTAAGAGGGTCATACACTTTTGTCCTAGTTAACTCAAGTCCTCCAACAATGTAAGTTTGTGGCATTTTATTTCATACCTTTTTTAGGTCAGACCAGCCTCATGTGACTGTTTAACTAAATAAGCACTTGACTAAAAACCACTCATCTTCATGTACAGCAGGCATGTGAGGCAATGGGAGTTGTTCAGTTGTTTGACCATTATTTCTTGTGAAGGTATTATTGCTTTTCTCCCACTGTCCACACTTGGGGCCAAACCTTGCCTTGTTCCTGAGTTGCAAAATGAAAGGAAACAGAGGACACTAGGGGCAGGGGAATGAGTCTTTCCTCATTCCACTGGCACAGATTCACAGTACAGGCTTGCTGCTGCATCATGGTTATGCACAAGGAAGACGGGCATTGGAGTTTGTTCCTGGCCCTGTCACAGGCTCTGGAGACCTATTTCCTGGCTGCCTGGAAAATCACAGGTTCACCTTTCTCTAGTGGAAGTAGTAGAGGTGCCATTCACTGCATGGTCTATGTGAGCAATATTCCCACAAAACAAAGGCATCCATCTCCCCTTTCTGGCACCTCACGCCACTATAGAGCAACTTGCAGGCTGCATTGCTGTGTTTACAGCTTCCAAGTCTACTGGTATCTTCTTGTACCCTCTGCTGAAGAGAACTTTTATTATTTGATGAAACTATGAACAGAGCTTTTACAAATGCATATACTTTAAAAAATACATACTTGAACAGATGGCAAATGGTCAGGGAATGAGAAAATGCTTGTTACTTTCAATTTGATGATGTGTAAATTTTGCCCTCCTTAGGACAGATAGGCTAGCAGGAATGGTCTAAATATTTCTTCTTTGCTCATTCTTCCTCTATCTTTTTGTGGCCAAGGCTTTCCTCCCTCCACTTTAACAACTCACTGCTGAACTCAGTGCCACTTTCTAGGCATGAAGCAGTCAGTGAGCATTTCTCTACCATGGCAGTGCTTCTGCCTCACTCCTACCCTGCTTCTGTGTCTGCTTGCTGGCACCTCAACATGTGAGAAACACTCATGCTCTCCTGTTTGTTGAGAGCAGTGGTAAGCTGTTCTGTGGGACTGTGTCCAAGCAAGGGGCTGTGTCCAAAGTCATTTCACACTATGCAGGAGCCAGAAGATGAACACATCCTTCTCCCGGCAAAAAAGCAAGAGTTCAGAGGTGTTCTGCTTGGGATGAAATGAAAAGCTTTCCAGGTATCTTCCCTTTCTGGAATGAGGCAGAAGCCTGCTGGCTGGGACATTCGCTGGGGACGCAGGAGACACACGCACAAATCATCTGTGTGAATGATTCAGTCATGGGCTGGAGCTTGTCTTTTCCACATCTAAGATGAATGCCCTAAACATTGAATCTGTTCTACAGTGGTTGAAATTTGTTTTGACCTTCTTGCATCCTTGGTGAATATGGCACCATCAGAGATCTCATTCTGATGACTTCTGTTAAATAAACTGTTGTCCTGATTGGTGCTTCATGCTCTGTCTCAGTTTTGCACCAAATATGATTGATTAACTGGACAGTTTCTTCCTATTGCCAGCACATATGTGGTTACCTGGGGCACCACTATTTGTCAGACACTTCATGGCATCTTGCTCTTGACCAGAGTGCCACATGGACAAGCTTCAATCACTGGATCCTTCCCCTCTGCTGTGAGCAGCCAGCCAGCCTATGCTGTCCAGCCATTTCTCTTTCAACATGATATTGCACCACCTAAAGCATAAGACATTCAGGCATTTGAGTTTTCCATCACAAATCTTCACAGTAGGCTTTCATGCTAGTCCCTGCATGGTGTTCTCTTTCCTAACTGTGGCTTAGCACACCAGACTTGGCTCTCATCTGGCCCACAAGCAACAGGAATCAGTAGACCCATAAGAGCCCATGCTCTGTCATCTACCACATCTTTTGTCATCTTTGCTCTTCAGCTCTCTTAAGTAAAAGGCAGCAAGGAGTCTCTTCCTCAAAAATTGTGTATATAAAGCAGTAAGAAGTGTCAAACTTGCTGATGCTTAACTAATTGAAGACCATATTTTTCTTTTTTTTTATTTTTCTTTTTTTTTGGTTTTGTTTTAATATAAGGAACTTCAACAAATCCCTTCTCCAGATGAATTTCAAGTGTATGCAGTAGATCAATGGCTTCTCTAGAAATGATTACCTGTACCAGTTGGTGTCTTTACTAGCTTTATCTGAATTGCCTGAAATAGCCCTCCCATAATCTAAATTTAGACTTTAAAATACAACTAAAGAATGCAGGGTGGCCTAATGAGTAGGTAGCCAGTCTTTCACAGGATTATGCCTCTGAAAAATAAATTGGATGTAAGCATTAATACTGCATCTCAAAAACTCATTCAGCTGCATGCCTGGCCAGCTTAAATTGGTTTTGGCTATTTTGTTTCCCTGGTCTCTTTCTCTTCGAGGCTTTTTATATGCTGTAAAATAAAAAAAGATACTTTGTTGTGAAGTGATTTTTAGTTTTGGCTTAGGTGATGACAGCTATACAACTTGAGAGATGAAACTAGTATGTAAGAATGAGAATATAAATTATTTGGCAAGGAAAAAAAAAATTATCTCCTTCTGTCTCCTCCTTCCCACCTTAAATTCTGATAGACATCATCCTTATAAATTCCTTCACAGCAATAAACAATGAGCGACAGAAATGAGAGGCATATCTTATATATGGTAAGATTTCTTTCTTTCCCTGATGATTGTGGGGATACACAGAGAGTAGAAAGCAGAGATGTATATTGAAAGCAACATGACTTACATCTGCAAAAATTCAACACCTAATACAAAAATGAAAGGGAATAGACCTACCAGCTGCTTAGATTCAGCAGTTTCACTCCTTACATGCTCTTTGATAAGTTTCCAAAGAAGTGCGGGCTTGTATTTCTGTGAAATTTATCTTGCTAAGATTAAGAGGGAGGTTGTGAAAGGAGGAAGATTGGAATTTGCCTGCAAAATAACCGTCCTTCTCCTCTCCCCTGTCCCATTCCAGAAACATGAGATATCAGTGGCAGAAGGTCATGTAGATAATTGCAATATTATCTCCTGTGCCTTGGGAGCTTGGCTCCTTTAGAGGGAGGGTGATAAATTAGACCTTGTCAAAATTCCATTCATTGAAAATTAACATTGCTAAATCTAGAACCGGGGCAGTAAACTCCAGAACTTTCCAGAGAAAATAAGTTCCCAAATTTTTTTTTTTTCAAAGGGAAATGCATCTCCTTGACTAAATTCTGCCTGTTGCTTGTTTGGGGTGGTTTTCCCTTAAAAAAAATCAACCAAAATAACTACTAGTGCTAAGTTCTTACATGCCTGGGAACCTGAAACTCTGAAAGCTCCGGCCTGAGCTGGCTCTGTGAGTTTCCAGGCTCCCTAAAGTGCAGCTGTGAGTTTGAAAGTCCTGAGTAAGATGTTTCTGTGGTGAGGTCTCCATGAAACTGGGTACTCTGGAAGCAAGGCTTCTCCATCACTCTGCCCAATGGACTAGCAAGAAACCTAACTAAATGCCATTTTTTCAAATGAAATGCCACAAAACTAAACAACCACTACAAAAACCTTTTAGTTTTGGTTAGTCAGATTGGTAATTCCTGATCATATGTAGTTTATATCTTTCTGTGAGTTCTCTTCAATCCATTGAATTCAATTCACATGGTCAGGACTTAAATCTGTCTTTTGGGTTCATAATGTCATCCTTACTGTGTTTTGCCTCTTTCACATATAAAGTCCTACTTCACATGTTCCACAAACTGTGTACCTAATACCCAATTTAATGAATGTTGATTTAGAATGGCAAAAAGATAGATAAACATATTTATCATCAAAATATGAGACTGGAATTGCAGAGAAGTTCCTCACTGGGATATAGATGCTCCTATTTGGTATTTCCTGGGAAACTGAGGCTTGGGATGTGTATGAAACAGGAACAGCATGATTATTTCTGTGGATGGTTGTGAAGGCTTAAAAGCCATTAGTCTCTTTGATCAGGTGAATGTCAGTAGTGCTGGCAGTTCCTGCTTCTACCAAAAAGATAGCTGCTCCTTCTCTATTCAATCTCGGATCCATACCAAGCATTGCCCAACATTATGGTGTTCCAGAGCACCATGTCTTGATATGTCCTTCTGGAGATGCCAGTAAACGGAACAATAGTGTTTGTGTTAATTACTTTTTTTCCTCTAAATCAATGAGCAAGATATCACCATAATAGAAAAATGATACAGCACTTGGACTAAGGCCCAGCTCTCTATGATGGTAAATCATTGAAATGCATCAATGCTGAAATTACAGTGGGAAATATCTCCACATTCTTTGTGTGTTATTGAAGTATTCCCATAAATTAGCCCCACTGGCAGTCATTTTGCCGATTCAGTTTTAAATGTCAGAATCAAAATGTTGCCCTAGATGGTGGAATTTGGAATTCAGGATTCCCAAAAGCAGGCTTTTCAGACATATTCAGCAAATAGGTAGGCAATGGTTTCTAGATCCATATTAAAATAGGTGTGTGTTTTCTTGTAAATAAGTGTTCCTGTTTCAATGGTGACATGAAATGCAATTTGTTATATTAGTTGTCCCAGGCAGCGTTCATAAACCATCTACGTATAACTTCTCTCCATACGAAGTATGACTTTATACTTGTGTCATCCCCATAAACCACATTAAAGTTTCTTAAAATCCCATGACCTTCAGAAGGACATTGACCAGTTCCTGGAATGGCAGGAGGAGAAAACAAATAGAAAGTGTATCAACTCTGCCAGCCTATAAGCAGCAGTTTGAGTACAGCTGGCATCCAGGCCCTTGGAGCTGGAATGGACATGCCCCAGGAGCAAGAGTGCAATGAGAGGGGTGGTGCTGGGTCATGTGGCACCACCTTGGAGAGCAGTATACATGAGTCTGGGGACACTGTGGTGATCTCTCATCCCTTGACAGATGATGGAGTGGTCACATGCAGAAGATGTAAGTGGTTCAGCACAGGGCAGGTCTCCCCAGGGCTGCTCTGCCTGTGTGTCCGCCTTGCCAAGAGAAAATCTGCAGGACCGGTCACACTCTCCTTCTGGTCACTGCAGTTTTGCACGCTCAGCCCTCACCCTCTGCCTTCAACAAAAGACTGTATTTACCCCTACTGCTCCCATCTGGCCTTCAGCAATTAATCTCTGTGCCTCTAACTCCAGCACACTCTGTGATAATTCGTTATGTTAATCCCATGTGTCAGTGAGCTACTCAAAGACTGTCTTGCTTATCTTTTGGAAATATTTTTGGTTTTTCAGTGATGCATATAAAGAAACAACCACATTCTCTGTCCTTCAGATACACACGACTAAAATTTGGATGTTCCTGTGCCCATGGTGCTATGTTCTTACGTAACGTCAGAATTTTGGAGTAATATAATTAAGAGGAAGTAACTACATATATGAATCCTCAGGCCCCTCTTCCTTTTTCAAATACAAGTCTCTAGGGCAGAAGCAGCGACATATCAAATGTATTTACACTAATATAAGCCACTCTGTGAGCAGCAGGGCTAATGAAGCTTGGTTTTGTCTTGTCTGTACCCAGGTGCTTATGCTGCTCAATCTCTCAGGAACACTTTTGAGACCATTGCTGCCTTGGGTAGTGTTTAAGATCATCCAGACAATTAAAATGTTGCTGGGGGCGGGTATGATGGATGACACACAGATAGAAGGGGAAGCAGCGAAATCAATGGTATTTTCACAAAGAAGAAACCTGGAACCTCTCTCACCAGGTGCAGCAAATTCAGTCACCTTGCAGTATCAAACCTGGATTCAGCTCCAATTCCTGCTTCTTTCCCACTTAATGGGGTTGTAGGGAGGTGAGGGGCAGTTTGTAAGATGGTCTATTCTGGTTGTGGGTGTCAAAGAGATTTAGGACAGATAAACCAGTACAGTCTGAAACAGGGCTGTGTTTTCATCGCACAGATGGGAAGAGCTTGTTGCTGCTCTTGGCACTCTTCCTATGCAGGCAACACCTCAGTCTCCTGCAGGTGAAAAGAGCATGGTAGTGTTGACCCAACTTGCGAGCACACATTTAAAGGAGGGAGAGAGGGAGAACAGTTTGTATTTAGTCCCTCCAGCCAGTGCCTCCAGGCTGGAGACACAAAGCCTGAGAGGAAAGCAGCTTGAGCCGCCACTGACTCTCTGTCCTATGGCCATCTAGGGCTGCTGGAGATCCTGGGGCACTTTTTCTGAGTGCTTGGCCACTCAGAAGCTCTGAAGTTTGGCTTCAGTTGCCTGAGTACCACTGAAGAGCTGGAATGAAGCACACATAATGTCTCTCCTAGTGCTAAAATCCCAATGCCTGCAGCAAGCCATGGATGTCCTTTAACTGGGTCACAGCAGGTTTAGGTCACAAGTAACAGTTGTTTTATTTTGGTTCTCCAGGTAGCTGAATGCTATTCCTCTTTGGTCTATGACAAAATGAAAAAAAAATGAAGGAAAATTATGAAGCTTATCCAAGACCTTTTATTTCCTTTTTTCCCCCCAGTTTTTCTCTCTTTGCTTTCAAGTTTCAACTTAGCTACAATTAATTTTAAAATAGATTGGGAACATTAGAATGCTGAAATGATGGTTCAGTTTTTTTCTCCTTTTCTTTCCAACAGGATTAGTTGGGCCACATTCTGCCTGAATTGAAAATTGTTTTCAAGTGTTTCAAACTTGTACTTTTTCTCCTTTTTAACTTAAAAAATATTTCTCTGCCATAGTGTTAATCGAATACAGCTAAACAATAGAGCAGCATGTTTCACTTGCTTCAGGTAGTCATTGACATAAACACACAGTTAAGGATCTCTGTGCAACTGCCTCTGTCTTTTTGTTTTTAAATTAAGATTTTCTCCTTAGGGCTGTTGCAGCATCAGTATTCCTCAGACTGGGAAGAACTGCAGGAAGGATTATGAAAACCTTAGAAATTGCAGGAGGAGCCGAGGGCTGAAAATGTTCCAAATATTCTCTGTAATATTGTAAGAGTAGCATGTTTTCAATTCCTCAAGAACAAGGAATGGGTTTGCCAAAAGCACTAAGCTTGGGCCCAAAAGCTGAACTCTGGACACAATTAAAATAACAAGTCTCCAAGCTTTCCTGCAATCAGCCAGTGACTTCACCTCTTGCTGCTTTTAGCTTAATGTCAAGCTTCCCTGCCAAGTGTTTACATGTCACTCTGCTAATCAGGCAAACACAAAGGCTGCAAATCAAAGAGCAGCATCCCTGCTATCAGTGTCTAGCACTATAAACCTGATCTGTCCACTTCAAATGGCTCTAGGTCTGCTTTCCCAGCCTCCTCCCTGTCTCCTCCCCATGGCTCAAAGCAAGAGCAATAATGGCCTACTCCTTAAGGCATGCTTCCTTAGCATATCCTCCAACCAAAGCACTGCTTCCCTGGCTTTGTTTTTAAACCAGCAATAACCTAGTGAACAGAAGGGCTCATTAATCCAGGGAGAGGCTGCATGCCCAGCAGGGACACAAAGCAAGCTGGGTGGCTCCCTGGCCAGTCTCATGGAGGCTTCAAAGACCAAGAGTGCACTGACCTAACCAGGGGTCCCTGTGTGCCCTGGGAAGCAGCTGTAAACCTTGCTGGCTGAGAGGGCTCAGCTGCCTACAACACCACATGGGAAAAGAAGGACTGGAGACAGAAGCTTGCTCAGGGCCACTGACAGCATGAGGTGCAAGCAGGTTTCCTGAAATACCACGTTCCCTCTCAGGTCTTTAAGCTTAAACTAAGGCAGCTGATGAAGCTGAAAAGGAAGACAAAGGGAACTGAGAGCAATTACCTATGCTTTCCTAAGCATGCTTAAATGCTCAGGTAAGCACAGCTTTGGGTTCAGTCCTGGCTGTAGCTCTTCCTACCACCTTCTGGGGTAGCACCAAGGTGCCAATGCCAGACTCAGCACTCCTCAGGCTGTTTCAGAGGGAACCAGCAGGGATAGGGCTCAACCTGCTGCCACCAACTCCAAGCATACACCCATCCTAATTCAGTGCTTGTACTTCTGCTCTCAATGACTGTGATGGTGTATACCTCATAGGGAGAGCAGTGCTGACTTCTGCCCAGGCACAGCAATGCCCACAGGGTGAATGCAGACCATCAGCACTATTCTCACATCTGAGCCTGACCCATGACACAGGAATAGGCAAAAAGATTGGCTAGTTAGGTTTAATAATCATTAATGAAAACAGGGGCCTGTTAATGAGCAGAAGAGAGTTTTCTTATGTTTTTAGCAAGAAACAAAAGTCAGGAAGACATTTCAATACAGGTTGTAAAAAAGGCTGGTACAAGCCTGGTATGGGTTTCTTGATATCCAGCCTTTATAAACCATACTGGCAGTGCATCATCTGATTTATGAAGAAAGCCAAGATCAGATGTGTTTTGGCATTCTGAATGCTATCTAGACTTTTCTGGCTTTCATGTATGAGAAATTGAAGGTTTGGATCACAACTTCAAGAGGCTGGCAAAAAGCCATAAACCTACACACAGCAAGAGATAGGAATGAAGTCATAACTTGTAATGATGCTGAGTATTGCAAGATCTTTCAATCAACAGCCAAAAGAGCAGGCTGGAAGAAAGAGATGGTACAGGAATGAATCCTGAGGTGAGAACACAAGCAAAAATCTGATTTCTAGGAGCATAAAAATGTTTGTGTGATGAGGACTCAGTTGTGACTGACCCTTCTTATTTGCTTTTTCATGACTTTATTGCTTTTTATGGAGCACATTTAAGAGAATTCTGACACTGCATCTCTGGGAAAGCAGGAAGATTTATGCTGAGTTTATTGCAAGCAGCAGTTATGATTTCATTATACAATACTAAGATTGCAATTTTGTGTGCTTACACAGAATGTTTAATGCACACATTAAGCTAGATACATTTTATTTCAGTTTGTAAAGCAGCCTAAATGGCAAAACAGTATGATATGCTTGTTTATTTGGCATTAAAGCTCTAATTTGGTGCTTAAGCATCTTGCTGAATTGCGGGACCAAGCTGTGATTTAATGGTTCAAATAAGAGTCTTGTTAGTGATCAAAATTCGGAGATCTGTAAACTCAGAAGATTTTTCAGACTGGTGGGAAATAATACTGTACCATCACATTAACCTTGTTGACCCTTCCAAACCAAAAGATAATTTTAATGAGGCTTGTAGATACTATTGCAGTTTTCACGTTATGCCAGTTTACAGACTGATAATATGAAGGTTATAGAGTGAATTGCTCAAAGTTTTACAGTGAAATTTACTGTCAAAAACTTAAAATGCTTCAGAAAACTTAGATTTCTCCTACTTCATGAACAATTTTTATTTCCCTTCATATTATTTAAAATGGATTCCTTCCCATTTAAAATTGACTTGCTGCAAAAAGTAGATATTTAAACTGGTTATTTGATTCCAAAGCTTACTAAGATATCTGAGCTGATGGGGGTCTGGAAACAGTAGAATTGTATTGTTCTAATTACTAATAACACAGCTACTAGTTGGGCTCAGGAAATACAGTTGTCTAACAGCATAGAAAAGATTCAGCTTTTGATAGCTTAAATTTTCATAACTCCTTAGTGTAAGATGTGAGACAGTGTATTTCATAATGTTGAATTTGTATTTAAAATAGATACTTGGATTAAGAAGACTCTTTGTAAGAAAATGAATTAATTTAGGATTATGGGGACAAGCATATTACAGGCAAAGCAGATTCTTGTTGTGCACTGGCTGTGTTTTCAAACACCAAGGTTACTGCAATTCCCCAGGTGAAGGCTCAGCTCTCTTCCCTTCCCCCTAGCTATGCAGTGACAAAGGACAGTACAGACTGCAATAAATTAAAATTAAAAAGGCTGGACAAGGGATCCCTCTACCCTTTCTCTTTCAGACTGGCTGTCCTGAAAGATCAGTAGAAAATTCAGCATCTGAGGACTACAAAATTTAACTATTTAATGGAAAGAACTATTTCAATGTGATGCTCCCAGCAGGTCCAAAATTATTTAGCTGAAAACAAAAATAGGAATTTTTGCAATAGCCAAGATTTTTTTTTTCCCCCAAGTCAATTGTATTACAAGCAATTGTGGACAGCTGGCTCTCCCTGGATTGCTTCTCCTCCGGACACAGTGGTGGTGCCTCCTTTAGTATAAGGCCATCGGTTTATCCAAGACTTAACTGTTCTTCCAGCTCCTTCAGAAAGGCGTTACCTTATTTAAATAACAATGTTCCTGCTATTTAAATATCTTGCCTGTGTATTTTTTCCTTACTTACCTTTAGGCTGATTTCACCATCGCAGAAAATCTTGCTGTGACTATTGATTAAGAGCCACCGGCAAGATGCAGTTACCGACCTACCAGGGACTTTGCAATTTGATTTAAAACCCAAGCGGGACTTGTTTAGGCTGTGAGACACTTCCAGACCTGTGGAACCTTGCCTGATAGCTCTCTGTAGGCTACTCATTGTTCTTGTCCAGCCTATGCTCACCTTACAGGCCATCTTTGTGTCAGCACAATTGCTCCTACATTGATGTGAGCTTTGAGACTCCCATCCAGAACTACCTTTTTGGTGACCTGCTACTTGAAGGAATGGTTGTGTATCACACTCAACAGCAGTAAGGGTGCTGGGAAAATATCCAGGATCCCTAAAACATTTTTGCGTATTGAAGCCTGTTCTGCATGGGGAGGAAGGAGAGGTGCAACTCATTCTGCAGGATATTCCAACTCTGCTGTCAGGAGACACCTGCCAACTTTTTCCCTTTAGAGAAGATCAGGACAGAATGGTTCAGATTACAGATAATGAATTTTCTTACTTCTCTGGCACCCACTTCTCCTTTTTGTGTGAAGACTCTTGTTCAGCCCCGCTGACACTACCTAGCAGTCTATTCCCAGGGCAAATACCTTGCATGGGGGCTTGTCAGCTAAGAGTACAGGCTAGTTATCAGACAAAGGACTTCCAGCCTACCTGTCCCCACTACCTTGCCCCTGGCCTATCAGCTGGGCAGCTCAGGAAATGCAGACTGCACATACGCAGATGGTAGACGGTACCTAAGGGCATGCATGTAATTTAGTTTAAGGAGGATGTCAGGATGTCATCTGCACCCAGAGCTCAGCTTCCCAGGATGCTTCTGAGCCTGGACCATGGCAGCATTATGAGGTTTCTCCTGTGATTCCAGCTATGACTTATGGCCTCTCAGTGGTTTCAGCTCCCTAAGCTCCTATTATGCAGCATATACAGCTCTTAACTTAATGTAATGAAGTTACTAGGTAACTATTTATTTTTGTGATTAGCTTTTACACCTGCCCACAAGCTTTTAATTACTGAATTCCCTACATACTTATTTAATTCAATTTGTTTTGACCTTTCAGTTAGTGGAGAAATAAAAGAAAGCTGAAATCTGTGTTATGCCACTATATTCTGACATTTAAAGCTGGGGAAGAGGCCTTGGCAGCAGTGTTTCAGGGCACACAGTCTGAGCCAGGAGAAGGTTGTGAGACAAGACCATTGGTTCCCATAAAAAAGATGGAGTATTTTATCTTGTCAGAGCGGTTTTGACACTCCTGCTGCCCTCCCAGTAGTATCCTTCTCTTAGCCATAAATACCCTTTATTCACATTTTTCCCCAGAAAGTAGACAATTGACACTAGAAGTTTTTGCCATCCTTGCCACCACAGGCACCTCTAGCTGTGCTCCAACTGTAAACACATGCCACATGAGCACAGCCCTGTGCAAACCTACCATACCAGTCAGAGCAGTGGAGCAAGGGACCACAGGAAAAATAAGCCCCTGAGACATGAAGAATGGGGAGAGATTGCTGATGTTATACAATAACCATCCCCAGCTGTTTGGGGAGCTAATAGTTGGCTTCCCCTTGAGGACAGCAGATGTGCTGGGTCCAGCAATGCCTGTGCCAGCAGATGCTTGAGATTCCACAAGGAATATTTGATCCAAATCCAGCCAACCCAGAGGGCTATGTGTCTGCTTGGAGTATTTGCACTGCAAGGTGCCAGATTAATGATTAGAGAGATTAACATCTACAGGTGCAGTCTGGGTTGTGCTAGTGAAATCTCCACCTGGCTCTGCCAGCGTACCTGAACATTAGTCCAAAGGGCCACATCTAAGGGTAAAGCAAATCCAGAGCACCATGTTTAAGGGTCAAGCTGCTGGCCCCCTTGTAGGCTGTTCAGCACTTGGCTTTTCTGCTGAGAATAACAAAAAGATAACACTCAGTGCAGGTTGGATGACTGACCTCCGGAACTGTCCTAAACCTGACTAACTATGCTGGTTTAGCTTTCACAGATTCTTGATGCAGGGGGGCCAGAAAAGCCCAGGGGAGGACATCAGCAGCAACAAGAGGAGAGTTTGGATTGTTGTGCAGGTCCTTCATGTGAAAACAAACCCACACAAACAGTTTCATTTATCTTGAGTTTATTACAAGAAAATTTTCTAAGCTTTGGCAAAGGCGAGAATTATCCCCTAAAGGTAAAGTGGAAGACTTGTCTTGACCATTGTCACACCCTTTGGTCACAATGGGGTGGGAAACTGGATGTACTCAGTCAAATTAAGCAGGGAGGTGAATCACCAGAAAGCAATTGCAATGAGTCTGATAATGAGGCCAACAGGTGCTGATAGGAGCAGAGGAGCTATTATCATGATTCCTGAGGAAATTTTCTGGAATTAGTCATTTAAACAGTCATGGGCAGCATTCATATTAGTACATTTCATACCACTGTCAATAGAGACTGACACAAATTCCTTCCTTGACATACAAGGATTCTCTATTAGTAACAGGCTTTTGTACATTATTTCTTTCCCAAGAAATTCAAACCCAAAAATGGGTTTGATTCTCGTGATGTCAGATCTATTTTAAATAAATTGGTCTAGACCATAAAGTTTCAGTAAAAATCTGGTTTTAAACAGCAATCTTCTTTTCTAGATTCTACTATTAGAGTCTAAACTAATTTCAGTTTTTTCTTAGCACGCTTATGAATTCTGAACATCTGAAATAGTTTCAATACATACAATAACTTAATTCTTTATTATACAGGCATACAAAGTATGAATAATGAATTGAAAGAATTGGAAAGAAGGAGGCTTAAAATTAATAGTGACTCTTTTTTTTTTTTTCAAATATTGTTCTATGTTCTCCCCTAAGGAACAGAGAAAATATTCCAACTCCACATGATGGAAAAGCTTTAATGCAGAGAACTCTCCACAGGACTGTTTTCATTTTGTAGTATATTTTAAACATATGGACAGGGCAGACTGTTAATTATTTCTTCTCCTTTTGGCTCAGTTCCACATACAACTCAGCAAAAAAAGAGCTCTACAGACTATTCAGTGGACAATCAATGGCTCTGCATTTGCTGAGTGCTGAACAAAATCGATGAAAGGGTGTTGTGACTAGCTCTCAAAGCACTTGTTGATGCCCCCAAAAAGTCATCCTTGCCCTTTCTGTCCCCAGCTGCTGCTTCCTGCTCCTTCCATGTTAGTTCAGAGGGGAAACACTTTGAGAAACGTTAGTTTGGTAATCCTACACATAATGTCAGAAAAGGATATTTGATGGAGTGATGGGAAAGACTTTGAAACTAATGGGTTCCATGTCCTTAAATACTGCTGAATGCAGCTTGAGTGCAACATTATGTGACCAGAGGGCATCCATGGCTTCTAAGTGACACACGTAGGAAGATCTAGTTGCAGAAGTTTGAGACATTGCAACTCATGGCTGTGTGCAGGGCTCTTTGTTGTACACTGTTGAGGCTTGAGCAGTTGCATCAGGAGAGGACCTGAGCCACTGTCTCTGCTGCCTCTGGCTTCTCCTTGGCAGCCAGCAATGCACCATTGGCATGCACAAACCAGGAGACGGCAGAAGCAGCTCTTATACCCACCTGCTGCCTCAATTAGGCTACTCTGCACCGTATCTGCAGTTACTGAGTGATAATATCAAATAACAATAACAAAAACAGTAGTAACATCAAAAATAATAGTAGTACTAATAGGACTACTACTACTGCTACTACTACTGCTAATAATATTGTCATATGTAGAGAGAGTGGTAATATCAAGAAACATCAAAGGTGAACTCTGGCATAGTCCTGGGGATGCCCTTGCGCGGTAAGTTTGCCTCCCACAAAGCAGCAGTTTGTGCTGGTCTTTCCCAGTTTGTCCTCCCTATGGTGTCTCTCTGGCAATCATTTCAACACCCTCTGTTTCTTATCTCCCATCCGGACATGGTGTGTACTGCAGCAGTCTGGTGTCTAGGGATCAACTAATGCATCTACTCTTACCACTGGGACCTAAAATTCAATGAATACTTAATTGCTACAGTGTTTGTCCTGTTAGCAATACTTTTAGTCTCTTGCAAACATTTTTCATAAAATGTGGATAAGGTCTCTGTCTGACATGGTTTGAAGTCTGAACATGTAGCTCTAATCTGTAGAAAAATGAGCAGAAACAAAGTGTTAGAGTAATGGTTTTAAGATGACATAAAGGAATGCTCAAGGAATACTGTGCTTTGTGGCTGGGTTGAGAACACACCAAGAAGGAAAGGAGAGCCACAGATTATGGAGCTATTACTCATTATTAATTACATATTTTATATGACTACAACCACCCTGAGATCTAAGTGTACCTTGCAACCAGTAACAAATTAAGCTACACGCTGGCCTTTTGATACTAATCACAGAAGCCCAAGGATTATGTACCCCTGGTCAGGATAGACTTTGGTTTACTTTCAAAGAACTGTGGGGAAGGTTAATACCAAGTTTAACTTAATTGTCCAAATTAGATGCATTGCTGGGATGGTGATAAGCATGAGTCACAGTGCTTAAATCTGCCTTGTGGATACCATCCCTTCTCTCTCCTGTGTTTCAAGGCAGAAAGAAGTGGTAGCCATGTAAGAGTCAAATGTTTCAGGGTAACTGGGAGGGACTCTGAAAAATATTCCCTTCAGCTTTCTTGTCAAGAAATGAAATGCAACCTTAAATAAAACAGATGGAGGTCCTTCCCCTGCCCTCCTTTCAGCTGCTCCAGTATTTTTTTTAATAGACTGAGCCCCTGTTGGTGTGCCCGTGCTCACTGCTGCTGCCTGACAGGGACCCTGGAATGATAACAGTAGGTTTCCAAGTATTGTCTTATGCCCAGGAAGTCAAGACCATGTTTGATAGCCATAGACACCCTAAGCCCCTCTTGCCACCTCCCCAGGCTGCATTGACCATGATAAGCTAGCATCATGACCCACGGGGACCAAAGGGCCAAGCCCCAGGATTTACCCAAACCTGCAGAGAAGGACAAAGCAACTTCTCTGGAGCTGTGCCAGTCCTGGCCCTGGGGCCCTCTCTTGATGAAGCTTACTGGCTGCTGACAAAATAACATGAAGAAAGACACCAAAATAATTCTTTGAAGTGCAAAGGCCCCAGTTCTGCCTCTGTTCCAAGGAGTTGTCTGCATCCCACCTTGACAGCAGCCTGCTCATCTCAGTGGAGCAATGGACATGTATCATCTCATGCATACCTGTAAATGCCCAGTATTTCCATGCCTAACTAATGAGAAAGCTTCTACAATGGAAGTTATGAGAAAGGTTGACGTGTTTAGTCTTCTTGGCCTTTGAGTCAGACACAACTCCTGGATGCACAAGAGAGTGGATCCTGTTCAGTGATGTGTTCAGGCTGTTCCCTCCAGCACCAAGCAAAAAGAGCAGGCTAGCTTCAGCTGCACTGGATTGCCTACTTTGCCTCTACAAAAAAAAGTCCCTCACTTTGTCCAGAAATCTTGGAGAACACACAAGGTATTTCCCACTGGGACTACAGTGATGCCAATGGCATTTGCTGATCATGTTGAACTTGCCTTCCATTCCTTTCCCTGCGGGATTTCAGTGTGAAGCAGTAAATGAATAGGGTTTTGAACTAGGTTCCTCATTCCCTCCTTGACAGGACTAGCTGCAAGGTAGGCTGTGGCCTCCATGTGCTGGGTAGGTCATGGCACAACAGTGTCATGGCACAGCTGGGGTTCCTGCCAGAGGGAGAAGCATTTGCAACATCATACCCTTACATCATTACAGCCAGACAGGCTGCTGATTTGCAGTCCTGTTCTTCACTGTACGTTAGCATCTTACCCCTGAAGAGATTTCAAGAGAAAATAAAAATCCAAAGCCTGAGTGCTGGCAGACGGAGCTGGCAGTGCTGAGCAGCTGCCCGGCAGTCTGCAGCACCATCCCTTCCCCCAGCGTTGCGAGCTGATGTGCTAGTCTCGTTTTGATGCTGCCTGCATTCAGATTTCACCGTTTCCCCCCCCCAGTTTCTTACCCTGCGGCAAAACTTAGCTCTTACATTTGCATGATGCTGTGCTCTCCTCACTCTCAGCACCTGGAGCTCTCAATGACAGGGTGCAGCCAGCAGCCCCAGGATGGCTGTCACCATCCCTGCCAGGGGACAATGAGCAAAGTGGCTTCCAAATACGCAGAGCAAGAGTTTTTGGATTGGCAACAAAAATGTATAAATGCAAGACTGAATGCATATTGGTTTGGAGCACTGATTAGATACAGAAATAAAGGGATAGATTAGCCAAATGTTTTGGGTAGCCAGCATTTTGTATCATTCATTATTCCTCAGCTAGCTTCAGTTGGAATAGGAACTGACTGAATATTTGAGTGTTGTGTAGCTGCATACTGGTCCTGTTTGTGTCAGAAGTTTTGGCTACAAACAATTTGCCAAGTAACCCAGCTAGCTAAATATGACCTTTTTCTAAAAAAGGTGGCCCAGGAGTATCACTAAGAGGATCACAGCATGTGTGAGGGAAGCTGTTCCTGTTTCTCTACAGTGCTTTGGCTGCATGGTCCTTACTGGCTGTTACCCCCAACAAGTGGAAAAGCATCAGTGACAAAGAAAGATTGAGAAATCTCCATAAAAGACTTCTGTAAGTTTCAAATGCAGAGACTCAAACAGAAGACGCTAGTCCACCAAAGATAATACCCAGGTAAAGGAACCCCCAGAAACTCGTGGGGAGGGAGGAGTCACTGAAGAGGCAGTGTGCCTGATGCAGATGGGGGAGCAAGGGCTACAGTGGAAGAGAAGGAGGTGGGAAATGCAGGGGAGTAGTAAGAGCATATGCACAAAACTACCCAGAGCCAACTTCAAGGAAAGACCTATCTCATCCTTCCCTGTAGAAATCCAAACTCAAAACACTTGCCTCCCTATAGAACATTGGATTGGGAAAAGGGGTCTATGGAGGATGCTCTCTGGAGAATGATTTCTCTGCTAGAAAAATGTAGATGTAAAGGCAATATCCGAAAAAGCATTAATGAAAAATTGCTTCATGGCTGACCTCTTTCCTGGCTTCGCCTGTACCCTTGCTCCTCGCAAAGCTCCCCGGTTCCACTTAGTTGCTGACTGGATCTTTTTAAGGATTATCTGCCTCTTCACCACCTTCTGCAGAGCCCACCCAGAGCAAGGCTGCCACACCAGTTATTACTATCACCCACTGGAAACAAGGGGTGCAGAGGACTTTCCTATTTATATCCAGAGTTTCTCACTCTGAAAACCTCTTTCTCACCTCTCGTGAAAGTGTCATTGGATAAGCACTAGTATTGCTGTGACACTGGGCCATCTCAGCCTGTCAGTTCTAAACTATTAGGACAACCTGGAGAGAAAAAAGAGTGAGCTTTGCCTAGTTTGTGATCCTATGGTATGTCAATGGAGGTAAAACTATTCCTGGTTTAATTTTTATTTTTTTTCTAAAAAAGGAAAGATGTTGGTGAACAGCAAGAGCAAACTGTTCACAGACTTCCTCCATTGAAAATGAAAACAAATGCTTCTCATGGCATCCTTGACAAATACTAGGCTTAGCAGAGAAGGCAGAGTGGAAGAGATTCTGGCATCATTATCTACCTAAAGTCTTTCAGCAGCACATGAAAGTTGTTCTACTAGTCTTAAAGTTATGTTAATGTAGTCCCAATATTTATCATCACAAATGATTTATTCCATTCTGTGTAGAAGATTTGCTTCTGATAGTATACATTAGGTGAAAGGGTGTAAAATCAATCTTGAAGAAGATTTTTATCAGCATATCCTTAAGGATGCAGAATNCCCTCAGGCATCTGCATCACTCCCAGAAAATTTACTATAGACACACAAAACCACCTGAAGATAAAAAAGTATAAAAAGAAGTGCAGTTTAACTGCAACTTGGGGAGAAAACTTCCACATCTGGGAGAGCAACCCATGAGCTACCCTGTCTCCCCCCTTCCATTGACATTGCAGGGGTAAGCAACCAAGTTCTTACTTTATCTTTCTGTGCCTTACTAATTATAATTTGTTACAGCTCACTGGGTGTATACGTGTTCATGGGAGGCAGCTATATTATTTCCTATTGCTTTTCTTTTGGCTTAATGAGTGTGTTTACATGTGGTGTTGAACTGTTGTGTTTTCTGTTTAGTAATCCTCTGTTAGTTCACTTTGTCATGGGAGTGGTATACTGCTGGGGGGGGGCCTGTGAAATGTGTGTTGTGCTGGTGTCTTTTGGGGTATTCTGTACAATCCTGCAGCTAAATATTATCACCGACTAAGTAACCCATATAGTCATTGTCACATACCTGTATTAATAAATGTTATTTTGGGAGCTATCATGAGGAAAGTTCTTTTTTTTTGCTATTAAGTGTTGGCTTCAAAGCAGAGGTTAGAAATCCTTCCAGCCTGTTTTCTGTCCAGCAGTTCGGCAGGCAGTGCTGGGTTCATAAGGCTCTAATTTTTCTGGAAGTGCTTATTTAGCTGCTAAGTTCTCCCTGGCTTAAGTGTTGGCTTCATATCAGAGGTCAGAAATCCTTCCAACCTGTGTGCTGTCCGTTAGTCGACAGGTAGTGTTGGGGACATAAGGATCTGGTTGTCTGGAAGCGCTTATTGCTAATAATTTCTTATTAATACAGTTAAGACTAGAAATCTTTGAATTTCTGTCTCGCTCCTCCCTTTCTCGTGACAACACCCAATGATATGCTTGCATACTGGGTGTTTAAAGCATCATGTGTGGGCATCTTGCATTACAGAACTCTGGAAACGGGATTGATATATCTTCTTCAGTTTCCTTTGCTGGGCAGCTGGACCAGCCTGGAACACGACTTTCAAATTCTGCAATCATATCTATATCTTTCATTCCTACAGAAAGCTATCAGATTAAGGGATATGATATAGACTCTTCTGTCATAATATAAAAGGGCTTATATTGGTTTTGCAATAAAGATATGATAAAGCTTAAAGAGGGTTGTACAATTGTATGCTAATCCTTTTGCAAACAGATCATTATCAAGGCAAAAGGCATAATGTTTTTGCAAAAGGAGGCATCAACATGGATGTACTCAGATGAGAGGCAAGGCTACAAAGAAGTTGCCAAGTGATGCTTGTAGTACAAAATCAAATAAGGAAAGATTTCTTTTTTCAGACATGGTAAGATTGTTTCTGTTCTTCTGGAACCATAAATGTCAAAGCTGGAACAGTCATATTTGATCATCTGACCTATCTGAGTTGTTTCGCATATCAGGTTTCTGGGTAGCTTATTGCTCAGTGTTGCTGCATGGAAATTCATATTCCCTGGAGAACACTCATACACTTATGGACATCATTAAAAAATTAAATAACATTTAATCATGTATATCATGCAGAATGCATCAGCGATGGTGGATATTTCACTAAGTAGGTTTTGCTCTACTGTGAATCACTACACAGCTGTAGACTAAAATATAATAAGATGAGAATGATTATCTAGTGTGGAGGGAGCATAGCAATCAAAAAAAATGATTGTTTCTCAACTAAAACCAATTGGATTTTGCAGACATGCCCAGAATCTGCTATTACTTCTGTCCTTGAAAAATATATTGATGGTATTACTGACTACTAACAGCGCACAAATTAAGAATATTTCTGATCTATTCCACAGGGAAAAGGAAGAACCAGGAAGAGGGCCTACAGGAAGGACCTGGTACAGATGAGGCACTCCATGAGTTGTGTGATTCTGTAGTGTAGCTTGATGAAAACAGTGACGAGAAGAACAGGGGCATAGTTTAATAGTGGCCTTGACATAGGAGATTAATTTTGTAGGTATTGTAGATTATCCTTATGTAGCCCTGGGCTACTCTCTCCCTCCCTACAGGAAGCCCTGCCCGGGCTGCCTGAAGCCACCAACCTGCACTCGAGAAATTGCCAAGAGAAATATAGGTAGCAGAGGGCACTGAGGAGCTAGACAGGCTGGGAGGAGGAGGAGAAGTAGGAGGAAGAGAAGGGTGAGCCAGGTGTGCTGGATGTGGGAAAGGAGAAGCAGGATCTGGGATCTGGGCCTTGGGCAGGAGGGAAGGGCAGCTGTGGCCACCTCTGCCCCTGGGGAATGGCAGGGATGGTGCTCACCATCTGCCCCATATTCCTACACCAACCCTGCTGACTTGTCAAGTCAAAAGCCACCTCTTTAAATTTCTCCTGCTAACCCTGCAAGGTCACTGAATGGGAAGCAGGTAATGCAGCCATCTCCATCACTATCAGGGCTGAGACTGGTCTGAAGCCCTGACTTTCTTAAGCTCTCCCTGCAAAGTCATGTCAGCCAAAGGGGAGGGGCTGGGTACTGTACCTTTTGTTCTTGAGCAAACACTTCCAAGATCCTCTCAGATACGCATCTGCAAACACAGTTACATGTCCATCACCAGCAACTTAATTTGAACAGAGCAGTACAGGTGTGTGAGAGGCACCTGTAGCCTGCACGATATTGTTTTACTGGCTTCAGCAAATACAATTCTCCCTTTTTCATGGGAACAGATGAGTCAAGTACTGAAATGTTTTTCCACCAGTACAAGCGCTTACAGAAGAGTTAAATACTTTGAATTTAGGGTCCAAAAAATCTGGGTTTTATGTGAATTTTCCCTCCTTTTCAGCATGCAAGTTTTGTCCAAATGAAGAAACTACAAAGGAATTTGGACTTCTTCCAGATTTTGTAGGTAGATGTCAAATAAATTTTGTCTCATCAGACAGCAACACACTGACTCCAAAGTCGTTGTGTACACACACACACACATACAGACACACAAACACTCTTACACCAACTATGCACAAGGGAAGCCATCTGTGTCCATGCTGCCCAAGTGACATCCACTTCCTAAGCAAGTGCCACATGTGGCGAACACCTCTGGTGTACTGCATTTAGCTGTACACCACACATGATACAGGCTCAGTTTCTTCCAGACTCTCCAGATTTATTATATGTTTGTGGGGGGATAAGTGCTAGAGGTCTAAGATACCTAACAGGCTCTGCACATGTCTTTTGCATTCCCATTTCCACCCAGGATTCCCTGCCTGGAGATATAGGGGCCATTGGTGAATAGACTGGCTAAATTACAAGCACAACTGACACACTACACATGCTGTTCACCACATCCAGCCCACAGCATGTGCAGGGCACCACAGGGGACTCTGGGCAAAGGCACAGCTTGTGTTGCCAGTTATCACTAAGCAACCTTATTTCCCGAGATCTGCGAACTGGAGGTGGTAACTGCTAATAAGCAAAGTGCTTACTTATTTTCCTCCACCCTTTTAGTTAAAAAGCAAAGGGAAAAGCAGAACAAGCAGTGCTAGGTGTATGATGATGGGGTTAGCTAATTGAGCTCTTTGGCAATTTCAGAGGTACGCAACTGCACAGCCTTGGTGGTGGCATGCAATCACATATTTGCACAATGGCGTGAGGCAGCAGAAAGCCACCCAGATCAGAATTTAGTTACAGGTCTCATTCTGTCAGTAAGAAATTTGTTTGGTAATGCCTGGTAACTCCAGGGGTTTAAATAATATTTTCCATACTCATTCTTCTTTCCAGGGAGGCCTTTCTGACACCGCTAGTATGCTTTACAGGGAGGCTTTGCCTGCAGAAGTCCTTGTATAGTTGTATTCACTAACAAAGAAATTGGAATGCACTGTGTCTACTGCACTCTGCCTACTGCTCAGTAATGACTGGACTAAATTAGACCCTGGGTTAGTAACTGCCCCAGTAGAGCTGGATCCCTAAGACTCTGTAAGAATCACAGCCTGCTTCTTTCCCCACAGAATGATTGGCATGAGTGGGCTTCCAAACCCAACAACTCACCAACTAACCTTACAAGAAAATCCAAATTCCCTAATAAGAGAAAAATGTGGTCTATGTGTTCCTCGTTTTAACAACTCAGAAAGCATCTGAATGAAGGTCTTGTAATTTTATACTGCAGACTTGCCATGCCAGCTGCAAACTTCCATGCTCAGCTTTTAGGTGGGAGACATATTTTACCCCAGAGAATAATGGGTAAGCAAAACCAAGATGCTTATGAGGAAGTGCATGTTGCCATTCTAAATAAAAAGGCTAATTTGGGGAAGCCTGACAATTAGATTTACACTAGAAACAAAGTTTGTACAGGCAGATGCCAAATTCCAGTACTTGACACCAAAAACCTCTTACTCTAGGGGAAACCAGCATACCTCCTAGTGAAGCCCTGTTCAAAATCTGAGCCATCCCTTGATCTCATCTTTGAAGGTAACCACTATTTGCATCATTGGCTAAAGAATTTGAATCTCAACAACGATGAACACTGTAAAGTCTGAACATCATGGTTAACATCAAGATTTCTGCTAGTCTGAAGTCTTCTTATGTGTCACCATTCTCAAGCTCCTTGAGTGGCCTGAGGACTGCCATAGTCTTGTCGATCTTTTGCAGTTGACTCTGTTTTGGGAAAACAAATAATAACTGGGTTTGAGAACCACTTTCCCCCTAAGCATTAAATCTGCCTTTGCCTTTCAAACAGGATGGATGGGGCACACGTTGTTTTATTATTGTTATTTCCAAACTGGCTTTTCTAGGTGTGTCTCCTGCCTTTTGCAAAATGGGAGTGTTATGTCATGCAACTGTGCAGTTATCTAGATTTTAAAATTTTTTCTGGTTGCTCATGCCTGTGGCACCTCAACCTGAATAGGAGACTCAGTCAGAGAGAATAAACTTGTCTTTGTTCATTCCTCCTGCAATGCCTCCAGTGGGTCTGAAGACAGAGAGAAAATGGTAAAGGTAGTTTGAATATGGGGGAAATGGATAAAACTAGAACTGAGGAGCAGAAGATAAAAGATAACACGTTCAGAAAAGGTCATGCTCTCTCCTGAGTCTGACAGACTCAGGGTTTTTCAGTCTATTTCCCAGCCTCTGAAAGATAAATGGCTTATCAGTGCCAGCAGGATGCCCCTCGAGGAGAGCCCATCCTGGATGCCCTCTGGAGATGCTGCTGCTCTGCTGGTTGGGACAGGACAGACAACATCTCAGCAAGCCTTGTAGCTCTCAGCCTGTTGTCATCCATATGGGTGCTGAGTGACTTGCTCAGCGAGTTCCGCAGCTCATACAGCTTCCCATAAGATACTAGATAATTGCTGCTGGATTGTTGTGCGATGAGTAGGTAAGATAACAGGACTATTAAGCACTGTTTCATCACCACCCCCAAGCAGTATACCAGATACTTCCTCTAAAAATACTGTTTCATCCCAAATCTAATAAACATACCTATTCTCAACTCCATCTTCTGTTACAGTGTTTAATGGGGAAAATGACCAGTGTTAGATTTGACAGCTCAGGTGTTAATTATCACGTAGTAGGACCTGTTAATTATCTGAAAAGAAAGTAAGAGGTTAACACTTTGTATTTTCAGTCTGGGCAGATACAGTAATAATTTTTCAAGCCTTGAAGCCAATTTTCTTAGAGTTTTCCTCATAATGCATTAAGACTCCCATTCACCAAGAACCATAAACACATGCATAATCCTGGTGCGACAACGGGTAGCTGCTTGCATGAACTGTAAGACTAATGCTTTGCTGAAAGAGGGCCTGAGACATTGAGGAGCAGTGAAGCTCAGTAGACTCATCTTGGCAAAGGAAAGCAGGGGCTGGTCCCTCCTCACAGCTGCTTCAGGCTGCAGGTGATATCCCACCTGCCAAGGGCAGTGGGCAGCTTTAGGGTATGTTGTGTGTCTGGAGGGTCTGCTACTTCTCTATACCTCCAGTTCATCCCTATCGGCATCTCCATAGTGCTGAGAACAGAAGCTGGAAATCACCATTTCAAAGCTGGTTTTTAGATACAATCCCCAGCACCCTTCTCTGGCTGTTGGAAGGTCAAATCTATCCTGCCTCAGAGGAAACAAGAGGGATACACAGTGAGGTCATAACAGCAGCAGCTAAGAGATCAGTGCTGGCATCTCCCAACCAGTCACCCCGTCCTTGGGCCAGCTGCTTAGGGCCAGAAGCTTTATGGTTTCCCTTGCTCTGCAACTGTGCAGCATCCAGGGCAGGACTTATTAAGAGTGATCATGAAGGTGCCATCCTCCTGTGCCACAAATAGGTCTTGTACAAGATGGTGGTTGTGTTAGACAATGCCAAAAAGGTTGTACTGCTGCCTGGCACCCCCACCTTGCCACCATGATAGCACCCATGTGTAACATCTGTGCACAAAGCATTTTGCAGGAAACTCTGTCACCATCCGTTGTCTCCCATACTGCTGGGAAGGTGATGAAGGGATTGTTATGGATATAGATACAACACATTGTCCATCAAGATCATTGTCTTTGATTAGACTATAAACTACG
This sequence comes from Sakesphorus luctuosus, assembly GCA_013396695.1. NCBI lineage: Eukaryota > Metazoa > Chordata > Aves > Passeriformes > Thamnophilidae > Sakesphorus > Sakesphorus luctuosus. The sequence goes on along the minus strand of VWZD01007791.1, from coordinate 467,708 downwards.
CCAAAACTCAAAACCACTCAAAATTCAACCTCAGAATATTCTGAGTTTGAAGGGACCCATAATGATCATCTTAAGTGAATAGCCAATGCCGAGACTGAATCTATAACCATGGCACTACTAGCACTATGCTCTAACCTATGAGCTAAACTCATAGCACATTCACTTGGGGAAAACCCTCAGAAACTTATATGACCTGGTCCATCTTTGAGTTTTGCCAGTACTGTGGAAAGTCTGCAGAGCAAACTGCTGCAGCAATGTTATCTGATGCCCTGTGGCACTTTGCTAGTGGGAAAATGCTTTTGTTGATGTAGTTAATTTCATTTCAGGACTTGCAAGAGAGCTTTTTACTGTTTGTCCGTAAGTTAGACTGTACAAAAAAGCCAGTATCCACCTTTCAAGGACAAAAATGATTCTGTGAGACATTTTAATCTCAGTGTAGATCTGCTGGATTATTATCACTTACAATTAATTCTCTACATGCTGTGACATTCCCTGCTGGCAGCCTCTTTTTCATCTGTAAAAATACTGAAGAGTTGTAGGAAGCAGGAGAGCTTGCCAAGACATCTGTATTAAGGTTTTTAGTGTAGACAAGGAATATGTGTGCCACACAGGAGGTTATCTGTATTTAAAACAGGCACATCCTATCTACACTACAACCTCTCCAGATGTATGACTATGGCAGTAGTATGGTGTTCTGTTTTCAGCACAAGCTTTAAGTCTTCATTTTTCATACAATAATATATGTTTCAAACCCTCATGTATTTTTCACTGTGAGCTAGTGAAAAAATTAACTACCAGAGAAAAAGTGGTTTGAATCTGATTCTTTCAGTAATTTTCATTTTTAATAGTTTGCCCTGCTTCTCTTTATATAGATCTAAACACTCTCTGAGTCTGGACTAGTTTGTTGCTTCCTGTGTCCTAACATCCAGTACATCAATTATAATGAGCATTTTGTACTAAATGAGCTTAACAACAAACATATGCACTGCACTGAACCAGCTGAATTCAAATGTTATGATAAACAAGGTGCCACAGAAATGGCACCACTTGCCGAATACCCCACTAGCCTGAGTGCTGGGCAGCAAAAGAGGAGTGCAGAATATGAGAGCTGTTTCAATTTCTGCACCATTCTTCACTCACTGCACTATTACTGACTTACACCACACCCTTGACCTGTAGGACACCCTAAGAAGAACCACGCTCTTTACTTGAGCAGTGGTCTTGGTGGTAGTAAGGCCCATTGCTTCCCCAGAGGCACAGAAGCTGCCAGGCCCATGTGCTAACTTGCAGGTATGCACAAGCACATAATGGGGTCACTGATATGGCTTTGCAATAGAAAACAGATTTGCAGAATTTAGGAGTGAGATCTGATTTTTATTGTCTGGCAGAGAGGAGTGCACATCCTATGAAATCTAGAAGGCAGAAGGGGACCTTGCCCCTCACTATTTCTTCTCATCCTTTCATCAGTTTGGATGAGCCAAGTATGGCCTCTCTCACACTTAGCTGCCATGAACTAACATTAGCTATCTTTTTCTGTTAATTTAAATAGCAGCCCACCTCCTTATAGTGCAGATTGTTTTCTACCCTCTTTGCTGCTCTCTGAAGGCAGTGGTCACGTTGTACCTACACACTGGTTCTGCTGCTACCAGGATCAGACTGGACCTGCTGAGACATCCTTACACATTTCTAATAACATTTGCATGAAACTTGCCCTCTTTTAAGGAGATTTGCGCAGAAAAGAACACTTTACAATGGCAGAGTGTACTCTCCAATGCATTTAATATCAAGGTGGATCAGTCTGACTAATATTAGCTGTAATTGCCACTCTAACTGTTCTTATATTCCTTACCTGCATCCCCTTTCTTGCCTGAGACAGTATAAATATTAAAAATATTTTCTATCTCATCATATTGGTTCATTGAGTACATTCAGCACAAGCAGTAATTTGTGGGCTTGGAGTGGGCTTGACCCAGGTATTGTTCACTGAGTCTGTGATTCAACATTCATTAATACCAGCTCTGTATCTACCAGATCATCTGGCAGTACAAGTCTAATCCAGATCAGAAACAAGCCCTCAGCTGCATATCTATCAGGTTAGTAATTGTGTACTTTAGGGAATCTGTGCCAGCTTGCACCACAATGATGACCTGGCAGCCCTGGTGTTGTGTTTACCCTCCTTTTTCAGTTGCATTCATGTGACTGAAAGGTATTGTCCCAGTTGCATCGAGGGGACGCTTGGTTGTGGCACCCCAAGGGACCAGCCTTCCAGTTTCAATGACAGGTCACATGCGTTTCCAATGAGTCCTGCCAAAGGTGTTCAGGAAAAGCTCAGGACTATTGTCACCAAAACATTCCCAAATAGCAGGATTAATCCACACCTAACTGCATCTTACACTTGGCAGAGCTGATTCACTTAGAGACTGTTGTTTAATTTCCTGATCCCCTTCCTGTCGGTGAATACACCGTAAGTATTAAGGAAAGAGTTATCCAGCACACACTGCCACTCTGCTTTGGTGCAGGAATTGGACAACCAGGAACATAATTTTGGAACTGATAGATGTGATCGAAGTTGCCCATAATAGTCTTTATTCACGCTGTCTGCAGGGGATGAGTACAGATGGACAGTGTGCCTGGGCTTGCTTATATGGATGTCTCCAGGGCTGGGACCCTTTGGAAGAGGCTGATGCTTACCCTGTGCTCCTCTCTGTCCTTCTCTGTTCTGTGTCAAGTCCTTGTGGATCACCTTAGATGGCAATTTCAAGTCTGGTCTGCTGGCCTGGCAAGCTGCATACCTTGGTTTCCACAACTCTTGCTTGCCTAGTGCATGCAAAACCAACACATGTGCTGCTGTTATGGAGAGCAGTGAGGTAAATGGAGATGGTTTGCTATCGATGATCTTTCATGCTCTTGCCTCCCTCTCCTTTCCAGAAGAGATCAGCTGCCTCCAAACAAACAGGGTAAGATGCTCCCACAAAGCATCATTGTTGTATTCAAGGGCTATGCCTATGTCCCAGCTCTCAGTGCAGTCTAACTCCTTTGTCCCAAAAGAAGCAAAACAGTACCACACATCATCACTGTTGGGTTTTCATAGGGCCACCTGAGTGACTTAATCCAAATGGGCTTATACAAGGTGCTGAAATAATTTTGTGGGATGGTATGACAGACTGTATTATTCCATAGTTTTCAAGATACAGCCAATTGCATGGACTGGTGTCCTGATATATCCATGGCAGTACCTGTACTTTGGTTCAGTTAGGATCCAGCTTGGATGTGTGGAAGTTGGATTCTGTCTCTAAAGGTGTAGACAGAGAAATGGAGCCACATTGAGTGAGTCCAGACACTAATGTGATTGGAGGGTAAGGCGTGTTGGCAGCAGGCAAGGAGAAAGAAGTATGATCATGGTTCACACCTGATGAGTGTGCAAACAGAAGAGGAAGTCCCTGTGTCCAAACCTGCTTACAGAGCAACACAGTAAGAGTCAGAAATCCTGGTGTGCACATGGCAAGAAAAGACTATGACAAAGACCAACAGACAAAAAAACTTGCAGATCTGCTAAGAAAACGCTATCAAACATGAGAACTCCTGAATCAGTAGAGTCTCTTTAGACTGATAAATGGACTAATGTCCTGTGACTGTCATGTTTCTGACACCAAACACGTGCCAGGCACCCAAAATTCTGTGAACTCACAGGATCATCACCCAGGGGCAATCTAGAATAACTGATCTGGACCACATTATCATTGGATCCAAGTCAGCTCCTGCTTTAGAAGTAGAGACCAGACACTTCACACCCCTAAAAATCCAACACATAATAAGCAGAACTCAGTAATATGTTAACTGTGAAATACATAATTAATCTAAATGCTAAGAGTAGGGAGTTTAATATTAGCATAGAAGATCAGAAAAGGCTAGGAGATAAAAAGTTGCTACAGCTGATTGGTAAGAAGAGCCAAGTGTCTTTCACCAGCCTTTTTATTTTGGGTGTTTTTCAGAAATCACTCATCAGATCATGAATTTTAATGTCAGAAGAAGGCTTCACATCATTCCTCCCACCTCATTAAAAAGGAAGAAAATGGGCAAGGAAGGGAGGAACTGGTAGGATTTGCAAGTTCATCCTTGACCTGCCACAGTATAGTTTCACTATTGTGCTAATTACTGAAGGCTAAATCACTGGTAAGTAAATGTCCCTTGCCAAGAACTGCAAATGTTTCAGCCACTGTGAGAATAAAAGTATTCAACAAAAGCTCAGGTCCATCTCTTTGGATAAAGGCATACCTTGATGGGGAAAGAGGACTTAAATGATTTTTCTTCCACAGACTTTCCAATGAGGACTATTAAATATATATGCACCTTCTCATCCTTATGAAAGCCCGGAGACAGAAATCATGGGAAACTGGAAAGTTATTTAAAAAAGAATCACTGTATGCAAGCCCCTGGACACCTGCCACTGACTCTTGACCAAGGCAATGCAACAGTGGTGATCTCTGGTCTGATTCAGTGTCACTGCTAGAGATTTGAGTAACATCTCCCACCTTGGCTCTACCCCAAAGAGTAATGACTTTCAGTTTTCATTCTGTCCTGACCCAGGCTTCAGGCACTGGGAAAACTGAGAGGAAAGTTTAATTTAACTGGTTCTTGGTTCATGTAACAAAAGCCCCCGAACCACTAAGCAAACTTTGCAGTCTAGTATTGAATTACAAAATAAAGCTACCCTCTAGAAAACTAAGTTTCAGAAATCCAAGTGATTATTCCATTCAGGAAATGAGGACATTAAATCAACAAAACCAGAAAGAAAGGAAGAACAGGGACAGCTTGTCAGCACCAGTTAGGCAAGGCTGTCTAACCAGCTGTCTAAATCAAAATCAGCAGAGCATCTACACGTAAAAGGCTGGGGTTTGCCATTTTGCAAGGTGGGAGTTGGTAGTCTTAGTCCACATACCTCAAATGGGCTTTTGCTGGATTTGTATGTACTTCTCCTCAGAGCTTTCTCCAGGGTAGCTCATCTCTAGCTACCCTGTACCTTCACTATCAAAGATCAGCCCTTAGACAATCCTTACCCTGCTTACCCTAGTACATTTAAGCTAGGCAGGTGTTAACACACCAGGTCTTTGCAATCATCTCTATTTTTTCTGACAATTGCAAAATGTGTATCTCAGCCAAATTAATGAAAAATGTCTTCCTGTAGAACAAATCATGCTCAAGAAATCATATGCCAAGAACCTTAGGGTTTAAAATCAGGGAAAGGAACATGTTAAATAAAAGGCTATAGGTGGATTTATGCCAGGTGTCTTTCAAGAACACTCCTTGGGCTGGGATGTGCCAACTGAGATTTTTACTGAGAACAATTTTTCCTTTTTTTTGAGAAGTTTTAAGTGGAAAATTGGTGCAAAATCTAATTTTAACCATAGAGTGACTCCTGCTACTCTATAACATTTAGGCTATTTCTCTTGGAGCAAGCAATAAAGAGGCTGCTGGATGCAAACAGCAGAGCAGGTCAATAAAAGAAGTTATAGTCACTTTCTTTTGCAAATTATTTCCTTCTCTTTTGTTCCGTATCCATCTGTTCAAGAATTAATTCTGAAATTCCTGGAGATTTTTAGCAAAGATTCCCCACAACTACCTAAGAAATACTTATTTCAGAAGATATCTTAGTTGCGAGGTCAACTGCACCATGACATCCCCTAGAATGTTTATCATGTGTCTATGCAAAGTTTGGTTTTGAAGTCACTTTTACTTATGTAATTAATCAATCAATCAATCAATCAATTAATTAATCATGTGTTTCTATATTTAAGCACATATATTAAAAAATTTTATATTTTAGCATCCTTTCTTCTGCCTACAAAATGTCATCACTCACAAATTTTGCAGCATGCCTTTGCAAAACTTGTGCCTGTTCAGAGACGACAGGGGCTGAGAGAATTAAAAAATGCAGAAAGTCCCCAGGGGCTCATTCCCAGCCATAATTCATGCAGTTTGCTGCAAGCAGAGATGTGAGTAACATCTCCCATCTTGGCTCCACCCCAAAGAGTAATGACTTTCAGTTTTCATTCTGTTCTGACCTAGGTTTTAGACACTGGGAAAGCTGAGAGGAAGGTTTAATTTAACTGGTTCTTGGTTCATGTAAGGATTTTGAAAAATACACTCTTCACCAAAAAAAACCCAAGTTTGGGGTTTTTGTTTTCCTAAGCTGAATATCCAAACTTCACAACAACACTAAGTCTGAGTTACTGCACATCCTTTCTTACAGCATGTACTTTTTGTCTTCATTTAACAACTTACAAAGTTAATAAATATTCTGAGGTGCAGTAGATCATACTGACACTGTTCTGTGCCTTTTGTGTATAAATACACATCCACATATTTGTGAACTATGTGTGTGTATATATATACACACACACACACACACACACACATTACACAAAAAAAATTTAAGAAAAGTAATCAGTGGCAATATTTGAGAGCATCTAAAGCCTTAGCAATTACAGTAGAAATGTAAAATATAACAAAGCCAAGTTTGCATAGTAATTTATCTCAAAGAGTGCAATTAAAATTCGTATTAGCTTCCTATCTTTTGCACGACTTCTGTTAGTAAAAAGGACTAAAAAATAGTATTGCATTGCCCACACTCAAATTTTTATATATATGTTAGCCATAAGGTACTATTGGCAAAACAAAACAAAACAAAAGGCGTATCTTGTGAAGAAGACTTAAAGGTGAGCACAATTCTGCAGTCAAGCAAAATTGCCAGCACGTTCTTTCTCCGTTGTTCCCAAAATAACTGAGTTGTCAGTAAAATTCCAGTTCACACAAGGTCGTAATAAGTTCTCCCTCCAGAAATTACACCATGATTTTAAAAGAGGGAAATGAATCCATGCCCTCTTCTTGTCTGTGCCTGCAATACTAAGAGGGTGCCACAGGTGATGGTCCCCCAGAACACAGATCATCACAGGCAGTGGAGCACATTTTTCCTGGTTCATTTGAACATTTGGAGTTCATACTACAGAAAGTCAAACTCAGGATGATGGCAAGAGATAAGAAAAATAACCAGCTAGCCTGTTTAAAATTGATCCTGCAGTCTGGATGATTGTAGTGCTATAACAAATGGGCTGCTTCGTTTTCTCATTCAGACTTTGTGTCCACTGAAAGATTCGTTGAGCATTCCATTATTACAAAGTGGCCCCCATTTAGTTGCTTCTTTTGTATGCAGAAAACTGCCTGTAAAATATTAATATGCTGTCTGTAAAATATGGACAAAATCCAAATAAGTGCAGGTGAGATCACCTTGATAATTGCTTATTATAGTAAAGACCCAGTATAATTTCATTTAATGTGATAAGCACATAAGTTCCAGTTTACTTGACAATTGCTTATCTGGTGTTTCAGTTTTAATTTTCCTCTTTTAATATTCTTTTAGGTTAAAAAGTTATTTTTGTCAGATCCACTCCACAGTGGGTGGATAAGATCAATAAAATATACACACCATTCACAAAAGTGCCAGGCTTTACTTTTATTGGAAAATGTAGTAGTGATGTGTAATAAAAAGCATTTTCCCTTTGTGGAGGTGGAGAACAGCTAGTAACATTCCAGAAGGCCTTGTTTTTCTGTACTCCTTCTGCATTTTAAGAAGTGATTGCATCCATTCTCACTTGCTTTTCAGTTTTGATTGAAGCCAAGAGACACAGGCAAGGAATTAAACTTCCATAAATGTGACTCTGCATTGCGAGATTTGTGTACATCCCCAGCTTCTCACTAAATTTTGGGAGCTGTCCCTGAATACAAAGTTGGTCTTTATAGTAGTCACTGTCAATATAGCTGGTTTGCACATATTAACTATGTTTTATTTACTGGATCCTCTTCATTGTGATTGCTTAGCAGGGGTTTTTTTAATGTTATAAAATATGCTAGGCATATAGCACTGTCACATAGACATTCCCAAAATGATCTTGCCTTTTGGAAGCTCCCAATTCTGCAGTGCTAGCTCCATTATTTTTTTCACCAACCTTTTCCATTATAACTAAACCATCAGTGGCAGGTCCAGGAACCAGCCTCTCTCAGGTCTCTCCACACCAGACAGCACATAGAGGCACAGGTTGCCATACCTAATAACCTGAAGCTAAATATGCATCTCCTTCACATGCTAACAAGGACTTGTCTCTATCCACCCCTGTGACACAGGGATGTGTCAGGACGATGCAGTAAGATCCAGTTAACATGCAGTGCATCCCATCCAGCCACACGCAGGTTGCAAGGATGGAAATCAAAGCCCCTCTCTCTGCAGGGGATCTCTGCAACCATTCCCGATCAAATATCTCTTACTTGGCAGACTTCTCACAGCCACGTCCAGGAGACATTAAGCCAAAAAGCACTGATGAAACAAGGAAATTAAGGTGAAAAAAGCATAAAATCAACAGCCTGTACAACCACACTTGGCTCCTGCCCTTTCCCAGCCTCAGTACAGGCAAGCCTGTCCATTTTAATTGCATAGACAGTCAGGGGTCAGCACAAAGTCTATAGATCATTTAAGACCTTGGGCTGGCCTTCTGGGCAGGGCTGAATTTTGCTCTGCCAACATCTTTATTATCTTGAAGTAACCTCCATTCTCTTGGGTTAAATGCCACATGGAAAAATACCTCTGTTGGGAGAAAAAAACCCCATCCCTGATTATTTGAAAGGTCTAGGTTCTATGCTTCCCTAAAATTATCCACATTGTAGTTTGGATCTATATCTGTTAAGGTTATACTTCTGCTTCCACCAGAGTCTGTGGCTAACACTTCCTTGATTGTAGGAAAAGCAAGCCCTCAGTCTGGAGGGATTTAGACCTGCCTGGAAAGAAAAGCAATTATAAAATGTTCTAACTTCATATCTATGGTAATAAAAAAGAATAGATGAGATAAAATGAATTAAAGAAATGTGAAAGCTTCAAGTCTATAGGCAGCTTATGGAGACTATTGTGTCTTTAACAGTCTCTGTCTTAAATGATAGACTAGGAAATCAAAGTTTGATCCAACAGTAAATCAGCTGGTTAGCACAAAATCTGATGCATTTAAAATCTGGCTTCATAAAAATGTCATTCATTGGTGCAGTAGAGAGAGTCTGCTCGGTCTGTCAAACACCTTCAAGTAGGTCATCTTTTAGGGATTAGTCTAAGTTCCTATCTGCTGACATTTCACATGTGACATCATAAGCTTCTTAAAATGAATGAAATTCTGTTTCTTTTATTTTTTTTCCTTTTTTTTTTAAGGCAAATGATGGCTGAAATCTTACAAGGCAGAAAGATTTACAAAAGGAGTTAGTGATTTTGACTGCCTCACATTTGAAGTATCCACTTCAAGAGAATCTAAAGAGTCTGTTTATGAGGAAGTGAGTTTATTTTTTTTCTGAAAATCAGACCTTCTGTCTCAAACTGGAACTCAAACCATGAAACATTATAGTAATAAAGAGTGTACTACGAAAATCCATAGCCATCATCTTCCAATGAATGATGTATTGCTCTGTTATTTGACTGAAAAAGATCAGTTAGGAAGATGGATCTGAGTCTGGTACTCTAAGTTGCAGTATCAGTTCTGCTACTGATTTCTTGTATAGCGTTGAGCAAGTCATCTGTGTTAGGTCCTGAGAGGTGCACACTGCTGACCTTGTTTCTTGGGCAGTCCAGTGCACTTTAAAATTATCTGTGAAGCTTCCTCTGCCTCAGCATTACTGCCTTCACAACTGAGGCTCCTGCTGCAGAGGAGCACTGTAAGGCACCATCCACATGCAATATATACCAGGGAAACCTACACGGGTCTACAGGGCACTATAACACACACAGATTTTTTTTTCCAGATTAGATTTCAATAACCAAACAAAAAAAACCCCCATGAATGTCTCTGAGTTGTGCTTCCTAATGGAGTGGCTATAAAGCACAGAGGGGCTGCAGCTTCTTTTGGTTGCTACTTTCCCATTTGCCTCCACAGTAACCATGGGCTCTGATGTTGAGGACAGTGAGAGAAGTTGAACTACATGGGGAACTGAAGGCTGCTTCTTGCTACTAGGAAGAGGAAAACAAGACAAACTATTTTTTATCATTAATGAAACTAATAACTTTTCTGAATGCATTACATTAAAAAGAAAGACATTATACAGGAATGTTTATCTTTACTGTAGGAAGGCAATATCTTATTATTGTGCATTCTAGTGCGCAGTTGTGTTGGCCATCTTGAATACAGCTAAGGAAAATATGCTTATGAAACAACTTTGTTTTAAACAGTAACGAGAGAAAAAAGCTAGTATGAATAATGGTACACAAGTATACTATTAATAGATGTAATTTATTTATACATCATTTGTATATTTGTGTATTCATTGAGACCTTAATTTCTCAAGGAACTTATCTCTGTATCTTATTTACTCATCTGGAGTGGCTTCCCCTTTCAAACTGGTCAACTAAACATATAATTGTTTAGAAACTCTACACACTTGCCAAAATATGAACTCATGCTCATGGACGGGAGCAGAAGTTCAGATTTCAGTCTGGCCATGTAGGGCGGCACGTGCTGTCCTAAGCTACTCAAGTGAAGTTGTTCATTTTAGTTGCTCTCCAGAGGCTCTTTTATTGGGAGAGAAAAAATATCTGACTGCCAAGAAGGAGGATGATGCTGCCTGTGGAGATGTATCAGGGCTCTAATAGGGAAAACAGAATATTTCTTCTTTCTTCTTTCTCCCCTATTCTGAGGCACTCTAGCCAAAAGTATAATCCAAAAAATGGTTACTCTCTGCAGGGCCATATTTTCTACTCCAGGCCATGCTCTGGCCTTCCAACTCACTGTGTTGCGCCCCTGACTGCCCCTTTGTTTTATTTCTTTACCGGTGGAAAGGAGCCCCTAATTCCTGGCTCAGATCCTTCTCCTTTTCTTCTGTACTTTTGTAATCTGTCACTCACCAAACAGATGTAACTGGGGTGGCAGTCTGTTTTACTGACACACTAATATTTTCTTGCACCTTAGGCATAACTCATAAGCAATATGCCATCATACAGCCCTATAGTGGAACAAGACACAAAACACCACTACATTTTTCCTTGGACACACATTCGAAGAGCTAGTCACCAAGAGAAAAAGCTATGAATTCAAGAAGAAATCGAGCTTTTCATCTTTCCCCAAAATCAAGAAAAATGTCTGTTATCAGCTGCATGGAGCAGGAAAAAAGGATCTGCTGATTTTTATTTTAATTATAGACAGCTGTGTGAAATACAAATTACTAAGAAGCACCCTATAGATCTCCCATGCCATTTAGTGCTTGGGAGGACCAGGTTTACAGCAGCCTGTAAGCACACAGAGGGGGAGACCCCATTTTCTCCCTTGTTCTCACAGCTTCCAGGGTCATTCTCTTAGAACGCTGGACAGTACCTGTGCTGGAAGCTTCTAGGTCTGCCACAAATTGTGGGACCAATGTCCCTCCACATGAACTTAACCCTGTGGTGTAGAGGCAAACAAAAAGGTGGCTGCATTTTTCCTGCCAGGTACACCTCGTATCATTCTGGCTGGCACCTGTGGTAAGCAGCAGCCATGCTGCTGACTTGCACAGCATTGTTCCAGGCTTTCTGATTTGATCAAGTTGCTCGGTGTAAAATGCCAAAGCATGCTGCTGACCCAGAGTCAGCCAGAGCAGGCGGTGAGGCAGACATGCTGTGACTCCTGTGAGCTGAGGTCTTGAGAAGCTGTTCAGCAGCAGCTGTTTCGTGCAGCTTCAAGGACACATCATGATGAAAGAGCATGAACGCATCTTAGAGCTTGACAGCAGAGCTTCTTTGCCACAGACAGCTCAGTATTCAGGCAGCATTTCTCAGCATTTTAAAAGTCAACAGACTAAAGACAAGCACACCTGTGAGCATGCACAAGATGCAAGGGACCAATGCAAAGTGTATGGCACACAGGAAAACTCAAGCTAGCCTTCACTCACCCCATCATTTGGATGAGCTGGAATAGGTCATTGCAAGGAAACCACACTGTGAGAAGACCACTGCTGCTCCCCTCTGCAGAGGTTTACCATGTGTTATGGCTCATATGGTAAATTGCTCATCTGATTGAGTTTTATTCCCCTCCTTGAATAGTATATCCCATCCCTTCTTCATGCATTATTAGGCATGGTGCATATGGTAAGGCTTGGTGCTCAGAGAGGTGGGAGGAGGTGGATGTGCTGTGCTCAGGTGCCTCCTCTGGGCCAGCATGCTTGTGAAGGCTGTAGGCAAACCCCACAGCATGAAAGTGCTGGCTGGGAGGACAGGATGGCATAGGATGTGGGGTTGCTATTTGCATGTTCTATAAAATATGTGTCTTTTTGACACATTTTAGGAGAGAGTTCAACAGACATGCACATGCCACCTAGCACATTTCTAGGAGTATGGCAGCAGTCCAATGGAGTTACAGATTAAAGCTAAAATGGGATAGGATGTTATTGCTTGTTTAAAAGATGTGTATCAGGCACTCAGGTCAGGCCCTCTGGGTAAAATTTGTAACTAAAATAAAATTCTGCACACAATTTTGTAATTTTTCTTGTACTAATGATGACCTGTATTTTATTTTGATCAGCAGATATTTCATTTCAGACTAATTAAAGTGATCCCTGAGTTTTACAAGGGACTCTTAGATTCAAACTCCTGGAGAATGCATGCCAGCACTTTTAGAGAAGAGGTGGGGGAATGATGCAGTTACAGGGACATTTGGGTTGTACTTTCTTAGATCATGTCAGTTACATTAATTTCATGTGTGGCATCTGAATATTATTTTGTGGGCAAGACTAGTAAAAAAGGTAGTTGCAATTCTCTGCAGATATACTGGGGGATGTGTGGAGGTGTCTGTAGCGTGGAGGGGATTCTGGAAATGCCAGCCACAATCCAGTTATTTATCAGAGCTCCGCTTTTGCCACTAAGTGCTCCAATCTCTTACCTGCCAATATCTTCTAGAGGGAAAAAACTGCATGGACAGCTCTCTGTAGTCTTCCTCAAGGTGTGTCACAAATTCAAAGCACATCTAAAATCTGATAGAGAATCTGTATGAAGATCCTGACAGCTATTCTGGTTTTACACCCCTTTGATGTTCAGATATACTCTGTATGCTTCCTTTCCTCCTGCAACCGTGACTTCCACACACATACAGGTTTACAGTCCTTCTAGGAGCATCCCACCAAGAAGGCAATGTATGAGTTATCTGTCTGCTACTAGAATGATTCCCTATCCTCTAATTCTGCATTGCTATTGACTGCTGGCTGAATCTTATGTATAGCTTGTTCACCACCTTTAATTGATTGCAAGTTCATCATCTTTTGCCCAGTACCTTGAGCAGATCCCTACTGACATTTACTTATTACACAATACTATTTATTGCTATCTTCCTTCTCATCAGTTTTTCCTTTCCCTCTCTTGTCCTCTTTGCTCCTGCTTTACCCCTGTTACCCCATTTCTCCATTTGCCAGTGTCTCTGGTTTTCCTCCTATTGCTACTCTGCTCTCCTACATCACAAATCCATTTGTTACCAAGTGTATTGGGTCTGGCTGAGATGGAGTTCATTTCCCATAGCAGCCCTCACAGTGCTATGCTTTGCACTGGTGGCTAGAAAGGTGTTGATAACATACCAGTGTTTTGACTACTGCTGAGCAGTGCTGGCATCAGCACTGTCTCTCAATATTGCTCCCCTCGCAGTCAAGGGCAAAATCCTGGGAGAGGTCACAAGTAGGCCAGCTGGCCCAAATTAACCAAAGGGATATTCCATAGCTTATGACATCAGCTCAGACATAAAAGCTAAGCAAAGGAGGAGGAAGCAGGGGCCATTTGTTATTTAACAATGTTTGCCTTCTGAGCAGCTGCTCCATGTGCTGAAGCCCTGCTTTCCAGAAGCTGGACATTGCTCATTAATGAGAAGTAGGGAATAAACCTTGCTATTCTCCTCTTTGCTTGTGTGCACACAAACTTTCACTTTTGCTTTAGTAAACTGCCTTATCCCAACCTACAAGTAATTTTCCATCTTACTCTCTCCCCCCTGCCTATCTAGGAAGGGGAGCAATAGAGTGGCTTGGTGGGCACCTGGTGCCCACCCAGGGTCACTCCACCACACCACGGACTTGGGGAACCTTGTGCTTACCACAGTCTCCCTTCTCACTGCCATCTGTGTTTGCCATCTTTGTCTTCTGTTCTGGGCGTGGGAGGAGCTCTCCTCACCTCCTGCCACTCATGCCCACAGCAGCTCCCAGGAGAAACAGATGGGCTGGCACTGAGCACAGCCCAGGGGACCACAGGAACCTGAGCCCACACCTGACTGGTATGCAGTCCTGAGCCCTTCCTCAAGGGCCTGCTCAAGAGATGTGCAAGTCATGGCACACCAGAGGAACTAAATGAGAGTGAAAACAGGCAAGAGTTAAAAGCAGGCTTTCCTACAATACAAGGAATAAGACAGTGAGTGTCTGTGCTCTGGAGTGCTGGTGATTTGACAATTCCTTTGCTGACTGTCAGTGTAAGGGCACAAGTCCTGAACAGCTTGTCTGTTGGGTAGTGACCCTCTAGCTGGTGTAAGTGAACAGTCTTCTACCTGGCAGTGGTGTGTGTGTGTGTAACCTCAGCAGGTGACAGCCAGTGGGACTGTGGGCAGCAGCATACTGGTGGACACCCACTGAGAGCCGTAAACCTCCAGTATGTCCTGCTGCACTTGACGAGAGCCCAGCCAGAATGCAGCCCAGAGACAGGCACATCTGTCTTCAGCACTGCTCATCAGCATGCAGAAAGAGCTATGTCTGCACAGCAGGGTACAGCTACTGAGAGCTGAAGTCCAAGAGAGAGATGCTGGGGGCAGCATGTTCAAATGTGACCCATAGCCTTATGCATTTAATGGATCAGCACCAGGGAGATTTGTGCATCTTCTCACCTGCCTTCCCATTCCCACACCTCCTTGGTAGTCACTGCATCCCCTTCCCAGGCAGTGGCTGTCACCACAGCAATGCAATGTGTGGATGTTATTTCACAGTCAGGAGGAAAGGGCAGAGGCAACTGGCCCTCAGTACTCCCCTTTGACTCATGCCCGGTCCCAGTGACAGTACAGACATCAGAGGAAAGCTATCAGGGACACTGAGATACTCAGAAAAAAAAACCCCAACCCCAACCTCAAACAAACTCCTCTCCCCCAACCTGCCCCCCCAAAAAAAACAAACAAACAAAAAACCAAACAAACAAAACCCTCAAAGAACATCAGAAAAAAGGGCTCATTTTAATAACTCAAAGCCTTGCACTCCTTTATGTCTTGGAAGAAGCTCTTTTGCTCTCCAACCTTTAAAAATAGTCTCAAGTTTGGAAATCATCCTCCTTTACTGGAGGGTTGATAGCAAAGTGTGAAAAAAAAGAGCAGACAAGGATCTGGAATCAAAGGCAGGGAAGCACTTAGAGACACTTTGAGACATGTCAAGAAGAAGTGCTATATAGTTGCCACATTGAAAGGACTGGCAGATTTCTGTCTAAGCTGTTCCTCCTCCACGTTACATTCATTACCCGGCACAGTGCTTCTTGATCCATGCCATCCCTGTGACTGTGATTCAGCTATCAGAGAAGACCATATTTTGACCAGAAGTACACAGTCCTAGCCACTTCTGTGTTTATAGGTCCTTTTCCGAAGTAGCAAGGTCGAGTCTTTGGCCCCTGACCTGTGCAGTGAGGTAAAGGTGCAGACAGCATGTGGGGTGCCCCTAGCTCAAGTCCATGCACGTTTTACTCCTCCTCTGGACACATGATGGAAATAGACCAAGTCAAGATTCACTTCTCATGCAGAAACTGAAAGGTATCAGTTCACAGACATACCTCAAGCAAATGCAGGGGACCAAGACAGTCGAGAGCTTTCTGCTCTGGTGATGGCACTGCACATACCAACACACTGCTGCAAGGCAGCGCTTTGGCCACATTCTTAGATGAAAAAAATTTTAGCTGTTTCTCCTGCCCAGCACATGCCAGAAAAAGCACAAATAAACAGTGCTACTTTCAGTTAATTTGTTGGGAAAATTACATGTAATGAAGAAATGGCACAGATGGGGCTGCTGAAATGGAGGGTGTGCGGAGGGGAAAACAAGAGGTGCCTGGGCAGGTCACCTCAGACCTGTGAGCGGCAGCAGGAGAGCAAAGCCTCCCTGCATCAATCCCCACATCTACCAGGTACGTGGGGACTCCCAGAAGAAGAGAGGATGGCACAGTGCCAAATGAGCTGCTCAGGCCAGGCAGGTTGCCTTGGTTTCAGTGGAGGGGCTGGAGCAAGAGGCTGCTGGCTGTGGACCTCTGTGGCTTGCTGGCATAGTGGGTTGCTGATGAATTTGGCAGACACCTCTCTGCAAGCAGCAGGTAAAGGAATCAAAAACTCATCTTTTAAATTGATCTCAGAAGATATGGCAACACAAATTTTGGATTCAAAGTCTGACTTCTGACAAATTAAAATTGATTAATATATGATTCTTCATTCTTAATATTTAATATTGAGGGGAGATGTAAAATTCTCCAGAGAGAAAAAACATATGGCCAAGTTCAGATGTGATGCAAAGGACTGTAAATTACCCTTCTTTTATCTTCATTTTTATCTTCTTTTAAATTAAAAAGATTTTTTTTTTAAATCAAATTGGTAGAATTTAAGATTTGAGAAGGACAGAAGATAGACATCTCCATTATAAACAAAATGTGGAAGTTTGTATTTGACAGCTGTCTTCCAACAGGTAATCAGATTAAATAAATGTGTTAGCTACTCACTGTAAGAGAGCTAACAATTACATACAGGAAGATGTGACACAGTTGGTTTTGATGGTTTCCCCTGTGGTTTTTACTTCTCCTTTCAGTGAAACTGAGACAACTGTGATTTCTCTCGATTTCTCTCATTTCCACTCTCTTCAGAAATGTGGAAGTATCCTTTGTATTTTTGTTTTTATATCGGCATCTGTTTTGATATCAATTCAGAATCATGTCCAGTTGTACAAACAGATTAGGGCTGAAATGAAATATGGTTAGAAGACAGCATTTCCCTCAACCAGGGTTTTATGCATAAATCACCAAGTTACAGAATTATAGAACAGTTGAAGCTGGAAGGAACCTCTGGGAACCTTCTACTTCCCTCCTGTTGTTCAAAGTAGCTGACATATGGAGACCAAAAAATAGGAGTGTGCTCTGCCTGTCACTTCAGTTAAATGCATGTCACCATTCCTGTAAAATACTAGCACTTTCTTAGTGCATCTAATGAACAGCCCATACAGATGGCATTCAGAATTCATAAAGCAGGCCAGAAGCAGTAGTCTTCACCCAGGAAATTAGCAACACAAATAAGAAATGAATACTTTTATACTCATGCCCCAAATTATAAGTTTTTGACATAATAGCATGCCAATGAAAAAGTACTGAGCAATTTTCTTTAAGCAGAATGAAATATGTTGCCTTTGTGTTTGCAAGCTCCTAGTACTGTGTGAAAACTTCTGTTTTCTCACAGTTTCCTTAGCCACCAATTTATGATACACATAGGAGATTCACTCTCTCCACCAACATTTAGATTCAAGGAGCAAGCACAGTGATGTTTTGGAAAGAATGTGCAAAGGCAGCTGCATCCAGTGTTTCCCTATGGGGACACTTGGCAGCAGCACAGTGATGGTGGCCACTACCTCATTCTGTGTCCCGTTCTGAGTCACTGATGCCTCTCTCTGCTACCCCCAGGCAAACAAGCCCCTAAACATTGGTTTATATTCAAGGTTTTATACGCCCTGGTTTCAGCCACTTAAATTCCTTTGGATCTAGCTCTTCATGTCTAGTCCTGTACTATATGATACTGTGGGAGCTAAGGCCACCAAACACACACGTGCTTATGTCCACACACAACTCTGTCTGAGCAAGAAAGAGGAAGCTGTCCAAGATCATTGGCTTTAGGGGACAGGTGGTCTGCAGCAAGGCTTTCCCTCTGGACAGAGTCTTCTTATTTACTCCAGCAGCTCCAGACTTATCTGCAAACTCTTTCTTCAGGTTAAGATTCATCGAGCTCTTCTGTTGATATTCACCTCAGAACTCACTGGGAGATTTTCTTACCCTCTGTTTCTTGCCACCTCTCTGCCAGCTGTCACCTCCATAGCAGAGTAAGAACAACTGGCCTCAGACCATTTTAAGGGTGGACTGTTCTGAGGAATGATGCCTGCAAAAATGATGGTCTAGATGTCTTCCTCATGCCCATTGTACCTGACCCTGTGCTGCTCATTAATCAGCTCTGAGCTTTTGTGACTTCCAGGTGACCAGTGGAAAGCAAAACCTCATGGATTTTGATTTGCTCAAGATTTGCCTTCGTGATTGGCAGCAGAGGAGGGACTGTTGCAGCAGCATCACAAACAGGACAGATGAGGCAGTGAGGAAGAAACTTTGTGAGTCACACGAAGGTAAGCGGCTAAGCCAGCCTCTTACATCTACACTGGTCCCCAGGGATTTCACTGCCATGTCAATAGACATGTGGATGGGCAGTTGGACACTGCTTTCAAATACTGGTGGGTTTGACATGTCTTCTCTGCCCACAGCTTAGGTGCAGTTTCAGTCTGTTCCTGAGAGCCTTGAGCAACCTTCAGCCTAATTCAGAAGATCTTAAATTTAAATATTTTAAATGAGAGATTTTTGCTGTTCTTAACCAGCCTTAAAAATGACAGCTAAATTCAACTAGCACAATGCAGTAGGTGTGACAGTCCTAGGAAATTGGATGGAAAGCTGGTCATGTTTTTAGGCTGACTGACTGACAGCCTCATAGGTCCCAAGTGCTACAAGAAAGGAAACTCAGTGTCTACTCTATTCATTAATTCAAACACTTAAACAAATGATAAAATTAAATATTATTATAATCTAATAATCTATAATTAATTACAACTGTCATACCAAAGTCAGATGAGCCTCAATCTTATGCAGGAATTTAGTCCAATTACTTGAAAAATAACCAGATCTAACCTTATGCATTTTAAAAAGAAGAGGGATGTCCTGTTTAGAAAGTTGGAGAATTTTGACAAAGCTTGTAAAGTTGTGATTGAAAAAGTTAACCTTCTGTGTGCTGAAATAAAACTACCATCTGACAATCTGATTGTCTCAGGGATGATGATTAAAGCTTTCTTCTTAGAATTATGTTGCTGAATGGCTGAGTACTTGAACAGACATCCTTCTTTGTGCTTTCGAAAATCATATTGGCAGCCTTGAAAATATAGTTGCTGCCTTTCCCTGCCTCTCCCCTCAGAGATGTTTATCAATTTTATAAGAAGTTTGAAAACTTTATTTACCAAGAATTGTAGAGAATTTATTCTTTTCAGACTTTTAAAGATGCAATACACTCTAAAAGCCAAATTCATAAAATATTATTTGAACAGCAAAGCCTTCTCTGGATTGACTCGACGTGCTCATATGCATGCATTCGATATGCCTGTTTTCACACATCAGATTAAGGAACATAATAACACCATGGCATTTCACAGCATAAGAAGAATAGAGGAGGGAAAAAAAGGAATAATAAAATTCTGAAGATAGCTGAAGCCTGAGAACATACCAACTCTTTCAGGCTTCTGGATTTGTACAAAGTAAAACCCAGGACTGCAGCCAATAAGGCAGATGGTGATCATCTCTTGAACAGACTTTTGCTCCATTCAAGATGACTAGTCACAAGTTTGTAGGGGTACTTTTTAGTGCTGTGATGTTTCTCTGCCCAAGGTAGAAGGTCACAGAGATTTTAGAACATTCATATTCCTTTTTCTTTTTTGGGCTGATTCTTTTTGCTTTCCAGAGAATCTATCCAAAGTATTTAGACAAATCTCGTATGAGGCCTATCTTGAAGTCATGTAAGTTACCAAAAACTTTCAGGTGAGCTCCCTAACTAAAATCAACTTTTAAGAATTCTGCTTTAAAAAGTAATTTAAATAGTCAGTGTTCTGCTTCCCACAGTGCCTTCATAACCCAGTAAGTACAAAATCCATAGACAGATGACCATTTTTGAGGAAACTGGCATGGTCTTATCTGGCTGAAAGGTCTTGAGATAACATTGTGTCACCAATGTAGAGAAAGTTCAGCATAAAAATAGATGCCGCTACTTAAAAGGAAGGATGATAAACATTCATCAGCAAGCATTTGCCCATCAGAGATATGTAGCATGGTTATTCTAAAGGTAAGTTTCACTGTGGTGATTTTTTTTCCAGAAAGAGCTCATATACAATATTTTACTAGCACACAAATGGGCTCCAAGTCAAGCTGTTTGTCAACTAGAAATTTCATCTTGCAAGTGAAAAGTATTTTCAAACCATTCAGGAGTGAAGTTCATGTAAAGCAATAAACAGTAGATAGCAGATTTGCATTCCTTCAGTTGATCTTTCTTGCTGGAAATCTGGTCTTCACAGCTCCCTGTTGTTGATAGAAGAGAATGGTTGAAATTTATAGCAAATACTGTAAAAGTTTCTTCCATTGTGTTATTTCCACTGGTAGCTGTGTTTACAGGAGTGTTCCCATCTTGCAATACCACTAGCAGTAGAAAATATTATTTACATGAAGTCACATAGACATTTATGTCATTCTCTCCTTGCATCTCATAGGAAGCCACATTTTGTCCAAAGTCAGAGCAAACAGAGGAAAACAAACATTGTCCTGGTGAATGTGATTAACAAGGCATAAAACATTATAGTTGTGGCAATTCGTAGAAGGGAGTAGAAGCATAAATGCTAACTAACTCTTCGTCTATCCTGAAAACCAGAGCTAAATTATGCAGTTGGGAGAACTACTAGCTCTATAAGTACTCTTGTACTAGTACTAGTGCTATGATTCAGAGACAGTTTCAAAGCTATGATACTTGGATTTGGGTGGAAATCTATCCCTATAATTGCTTTAGAAACTATTATTTCTTTGGTCTCTGCCCTGACATAGTTTGCCACCTCTATCTCTGCCTGTGCCTCTTTGGTCTATATGCTTTCCCTTGGTCTATATGCATCCCTTGCCTGAATCAATTCTTGTCTTACTGCCCCTCACTTTTAAATCTATATTCCTTATATTTATGTTTCTTCTTTCTCCACCAGAAGGCTTGGGAATGGGGTATTTGATACTCCAGGGGTTTGGTAAAACAGAAGGCTCTGACTAGGGCTGTTACCACATCAGAATGGAGGGAAACCTAGGCTGATGGACAACTCCTAGAGGCTGATGGCCATAGCTATATGAGTTTCCACACCTGGCTGAGCTACAATTCTCATAGCAATACAGAGGGAACATGAGTATTGTGTAAGGATCCACCTTTATCTACAGATGCAGGGGCACTAGAAGAGGCATTCATAAGGAATAAGTGGAGTTCAGGTCACTCAGCTGTATTCTTTTAAATTACACCTGTGACAAACACTGGGGAATAAAACTCATATTCATACATTTTTAGTTACATAGCCACATATATATGTGTTACAGCCAAGTATTAAAATTCCCATGTATCCATGATTTCACACTGACTTTGCACTATATTTATATCACTTCAAAGAGGCTTAAAAATTCACTTAAAAATTAGATTTTCAGCAAGTGTAAATCACTTTAGCTTCACTGCAGTGCATTGCCTTGACTTTGGTGAATTTAGTTCAGACCTGAATCACCAAAAGAGCACTGACTTGTATCAGTTAAAAGTCTAAATTAAAAAAAAAATAAAATAAAACAACTAAGGTATTTATTTCTTTGAATCAAAACAAGCTTGGGTGAAAGCAAACCAATGAATCTATCTGTATACATACTTTTGCACAGGACTGTCAATTTTTTTGTTGTTGTTTATAAAATGTAACTGACATATTAAATTCTCCATGAGAATCAAACACAAAATTGTTAAAATTGCCTTTCTGCTGCTAATTACTTCTCCCAGTTCTCATCCATATGACTAAGGTTTTGCCTATTGGATAGCTAGACTAAGAGTACTATTACATATTGCTAAAGGAATTATTTATGTTGAACTTAGTAACAAAATAACTGGCTGATTTCTTCCTGTCTAAAGGACAGGTCAATTTGCATTGTGTTTGCATTGTTTTTCTTTAAAGCTCTGTAAGAAAATGCATTCATTTTTTAGGGAGCTACAAAGTGGATTAAAGCTGATACGCAGCAAGGCAAACTGTAGAAGGCAGATTGCCAGCACTGCTGACATACATGAGTATATAATCTGAGTAACCCTTAGCACTCTCTCTCTCTGCAATCTATTCTGGTTTCCACGCTGGCATTGTGGACTTGCCTGCTAGCCTGTCTACCAGACATTTTTCAGCGAGATCCCTCAGACATGGTCTGAATTTCTAGGATCTCATCTCTGTTGGGGGGGCTAAATTAGGAAGTTTTTCTTTAATTGTAACACAGCTTTTACTAAGTCGCAGCAGTGTGGTGGAGTCCTGCTTTCAAATGGTTGTTCTGAGGAGGGTGTAAGTGGAGCTTTTGCTGCTGAGATTAAAACACACTTCCGTGGACCTCCGTCTGTTAACAAAACTCTTCACCTGAGACGGAGTAGCATTCTGAGGGAACAGATTGTGAGCGGGGAGGTCCTCACGCAGTCCTTTTGGGGAGAATCTGATGACAGAGAGGCAGGCGGCATGCTGAGGTTGCTGCTGAGTATGGGAAAGACATTCGCACCTCACTTTTACCTTCCCAACAGCCCCTAAGGCATGGAAACTATTTGGACCAGCAGTTGCCTAGTTTCCTGGACATATCTAGGGTACTTCACAGGTATTCAGCCCAGGGTGGTGTCCAAGGGCTCTGCTCAGGGACAGCTAAGAATAGCTGTGTTTACTAACACCTCTCACAAATGACAGCCAAGACCAGCATGACAGGTACCTATGGGAGACATAGCGGGTGAGTGGATAAGGAGGTGGAGTCAGGAGCCTGCCTCCTCTTTCTGCTTCATTGATTCACTCGGCATCTGCTTCCTTCTCTTTACAATGGGAGTTTCTAAGTTCACTCCCAGTTTTGATAGCTGGATGAAAAGAGATGAAGCACATTATGAGTAATTTTCATACCCTAATTTTCGTAAGCAGCTATTAGGCTTGCTCATGGTTTTGAAAAGCTCTGTCAAAGAGAAAGTCAGACTGAGATCATGATCTGACTCCTTCCCCAGAATCTGGAAAGACTCAGTAGTCAGTGGACACCAAAGTTTCTCATGAAACAGATTTACACCCTACTCTGAGATACGGCAGTTTCAAAAACATAGTCAAACTCACTGGTTAGGCATGTCAGAGAACAGTAGTATTCCCACAAGAGAACTTGTTACCTGACTTGGATATTCAGATTTTATCAGACAGGATCTCCCTCTGAACTAGGCAAATTTCTTTCTGTCCTGTCTAAGGAGCAGCGCAACATCTGTTCAGGAACACGACATCATTAGGTACTTCAGTGCAGGAACAAGGTGGCTGCCAAAGCAGGGTGGATTGGGGCACAGCTGTGAAAATGTCAAGCAATGGATGATCCAGCACTGCATGAGACTCTGGAACAAGCAGCTGTGTCTTCTCCTCTTCCTCCTTGTTCACGTATGCATGTGCTGTGCTTATCCTATAAGAAAATATAGTATGATAAACGTGATGGACTTATCAACCTCAGTTTTTACCCAGTACTCTCTCCTCAGAAAGGGCTGCCAAAGGGATATTTGCTGTGACTGACATTATTCTAAGGGAGCAGGCATCCCCCAGCTCCCAGGGATGAGGTAGCAATGAGCTTGAGGCACTCTGCCTGCCCCTCTGCCCTGTATCAGGCTCCTTTGCCACTCCAGCTCCGTGGGGTCTGGAGACAGACACCCCATGAACAGCACAAATGGTGACTGAAACACTTTGCTTCAGAGGTGATGTGGGACTTTCCACAAATGGGGTCTGGGGTCTGGCACGTGATGAGATTTGAGGCATGTCATATGGAAAGGATTTCCTACCATTGCTCCAAAATTAAGGAAGAGAATAATTTCCAGGGCTTGGTTCTGAGCAGCAAGGAGAGGATCTTGCCTTGAAGAGCCCTCTGTGAGAGCCTCTCTGGAACAGCAGAGAAGCTGCTATAAGTGTGGCTTTCCCATAGTAAAGGCACCCTCTGTTATCAGCAGCTCCTTGTTATCAGCTGGAGAAGTCTTTAAAGATTCTTATTAAGAATTCACCTGATTTCACCTAAATATCTGTAGTCAAGAAAGATATATTCTTCACAAGGAAGTTATTTTCTTCATAAAGAGGAACTCAGAAAATATGCAACTGTGTTCTAGAATGGGCAAGGCTAGGCAAAGAAAAGCAAGGAAAAGAAAGGAAAGGAAGAAAGGAGGAAAACAACATAAAAATTTATAAAAGGTAGAGTGGGAAGGGGGACTTTCTAAAATGGACAATGTTTAATTTTATTCTACCCTCATCCCTTTTCTCTGTATCTGTTACTGGTCCAATGTTGCTCTTGTTTTATCACTGCGCATTACCTCTGCCAAATTTCTTAGCAAAAAGTCTTGAACAACAAGTGAACCTCAGTTTTGGTTGTGCTACAGTCAACAAATCCATTTACATCAAATTCATTTACATCAATGGCTAAGGATCATGGTGGCTTTGCTTGAAAAACATTAAATCAGTAGTGAGAAGGTGATTTTAATGTGTTAGGTTGTGTTCTTAACTACTTAGTTCAGTTTGGGTGTGGAGTAATTTTATTTTTCCACCACTGGTGTGAAACCTGACATAACCCTTTTAAATCCCCTGTACAGTTAATCCAACAGGCTGCTTTATAAATATCAGAGTAAGGCTGGACAGTTGCAGTCACTTGAACATGTTCCATAAGGAAAATAATTATATTTAAAAGGAATAATACTTCCTGAAGACTTCTTTTTCTCTGCTCAGTCTAATGGAGACCTTTCAGCTTTGGTTATTCTTTGTATATAACAGTATGAAATTGTTATTTTCTTTTAAATCTGTTTCAATTTCTGACCCTCGCTGAAAGGCTGAAGGCTGTAACACTGGTATATCTCCTTTCCATGGACAAATGCAAGTAACTAGGACATTTCATGTCCCTGTGCAATTTTTCTCGTTCTTGAAGTATATATACTACAGCTTGTTCTGAGACAGAAACCCCCAAGCTGGTTGCTGAGCAATGCCATGGATCACAGGGATTTTTAACAATAACAGTCCTTTCTGACCTGCAGTAGTGTTCCTAATGTGTTTAACAATAATAGAATCACCTATAATCCTTAACAATAGAAGAGTTATCATATATATATATACACAGTCTTCAGAGCTCTTGCAAGCAATCTGTGATTCACTGCTAACAACTACCACTGCTTTCCTTAAGGATGTCTTAGCATTTTCTCCACAAGCAACCCATGAGATCATTGGAACTGAACTTAACACCACCCCTGATGTAACTTAACACATTGTTTCTTGTTCTAAAAGCTCTATTTAGGGAGGTTTGTTCGTGTTTAGAAGCCTCTCCACACATTCAGACATCAAAAGTCTGATTTAAGGAATGAAATTAGTCATATTACTGCAGACAGAATTTATTCCTCCTTAAAATATTTTATGTTTGTTAGAAAGACATATGGCTAGAAAGAATGCTACTGTGCACATGAAGGAATGTTGTCTTAATATGCAATTCTTAAAATTAATTTGGTAATGCTCTGTACTCTCAATTGAAACGATACAATACTGGAAGTTCAGGATGGACTTGATAGGAGAAGTATGGCCTGATTTATGCAGACCTAACCTTCATGCCTGGAGGACTTGGTCTGTGCTCCAAATTCTACAGCCAGGAAGACAAACTGTTGTTTTGCTAGATGCTAGTATCCCCTTTCTGAAAAGTCAAGATAGGCTTGAAAGTGCAGCGAACAGCCTCAGTGCTTACTTCCATGCATGAAAAAGTGTATTACAGTGAGAGAGAGGGTTTAGCTTGTTCAAAAGATAAATTGTTATATTTTTAAACCAGTAGGTAAGAGATGAATGTCTTAAAAGGGAGAAAAGATGATGTACCAAAGGGCTATTGAACAAAACACAGAAGCATGACAAGCGCTAGTGCCTGGAAGTTGCATTTGGACACATTGAATACGACACACCTCTCAGCAGCCAGGACGATTAACGTCTGGAACAAAGCCCATGAGGTTCTTTATCCTCTGTCTCTTGCCATTTCCAGTTCAAATTGTTATGAAAGATGGGACTTCACCAAATGTAAGTCACTGAATTAATCTGAAGACCAGCTGAATTAAATTCTACAGTTTGCATTAAACAAGCCAGAACAAATTTGCTGCTGATTCTGCCTCATATAGATGAGTTTTTTTCTGTTGCTCCCTCTGCCCCGTGGCACTTGTGTCACAGTCCATGGCAGCAGTAGGGCATTTTATATTACCTCTCCTTAGCAGATGATGTTTTCTTAGTCCACTGTAAATCAAAACCTATGACAAGAAGGAGCTGTAATCTCACCACACTGCTTTCTCACAAAAAGGTAATTCTGGTATCAGATTTGGGTCAGTAACTGCATGGAAATTCAGCATAGGCTGGGAATTTCAAAACACCTAACTCACGCTGAACTGCCCATGTTCTGGGATGACTACACTGCCCTAGCTGTCAAATGCTGCTAACAGAAAACCCTGACAGCAGAGCGACTGACCAGACTGACCCCTTAACTCAGCATCTCACTTGGTGAGGTTTGCCAAGCTCTCTGCTGCCACAACATCCTTGCTAGTGACACACAAATTGGCCAGTGCAGTCCCATTGAAATATATGGCAGCAAGTACAACGTAGATGGGCCCAGAGCAGCCGATCTCCACGGCACTCTGGGGCCAGGACTGAGCAGGCAGAACCCCTGGCAGGGAAAACCCACCTGGCAGCACACCCCAGCTTCAGAGCAGAGCCTCTAGACACTGGTGATTTGTCACACTAAGCAGTTTGCATCCATCTGCCATAACCATGTCAGGTAAAGCAATTTTGCGGAGCCTTTCTGTTTTCCCATATTCGCATAGGTGCTATTGGGAGGCAAAGGACACATTTTTCAAGCCTTGTGGTCTAAATTCGTAAATGAAGACTCAAAGGTGCCTTTGATGACTGAGAATTTATGGCATTTTAGAAAACAGGTCATTAATCTAGGTGCCTATTTCAGTGCATATGTTTCTAACTTTAGTCAGAAAAAGAGAAAGTGGTGATCTTCCCATTTTGAAATGTAGAAGTAATGTGATCCAGGGGGTCCTTCATCGAGGGAGAGAGCTCTACTCCTCTGTAACATTTTTCTACAATGATCTTTAAATTCTTAGTTTGTCATTTGACTGGTGTGCAGGACTAGATCTGAAAAAACTTCCTTGGCATATATATCTGACTTTGCTTACGTCAGATCTACTCCAAACTGTTCATAGTTTGATTTTCTTTTTTTTGTTTGGTAACATCTAAATGCACTTTTACAATGTGAAAACAATGTGAGGATACATTTTGCACTTAAAAAAACTGCATATGGGAAAGTGTGTCTGGGAGGTGTTGACCCTGAAGGTGCTTACAAGGTATTCTGTCTTTAGGATTCACTTAAATGAATAGATCCCACGGGGACTTGCTAGATAACATTAAGTAAGGACACACATTTCTTAAATGACCTATGAGGGTCATTAAGAAGAAGATGTAGCTGCTATTGTGGCAGCCCAATTGTAATGCCAGGAGATGGTCTCCAGGTTTTTCCATTCCCTGTTGTACAAAATTGCACTCATGGGAGAGAGAGCCAAGGATACAAAATGCTAGTGATTATTGTACCAGGGTCTGGTAGTCACACTTGCTTTCCAGCAAGCTTTGATATTTATCACGTAGTGATGCATCTTTCCCCTGCTGTCTTGAGCTGTAATAACTGTTGCACATGTGCACAAGAAAATGGTCCCTACCTCAAAGTAACATGCAAACCCCAGTACATACTGAAACATGGTAAGGAGTAAAGGAACATAATGACCAGTGAGAAGGGGGAAAGATGTGGAAAACATCATAAAAACATGAGGTTTGTGATTAACATAGCAAAGAGAGTTCACAGCACACCAAGTGCTTTATCCATAGATTAGTCTTTTATAAGCCTCACGACTAGTGAATTTAGTAATGCCTGAAGGAAGTACCAAGTACCCTTGTGATTGTGGCTGTGTCTTTTCACAATCAAGGAATGGCATGGGATAAAGGTGAGGGTGTCAGAAAAAAAAAGCACAACCTGGTATTAAAAGTTGGTCTCAACAGAGAAGAGTCAGGGCTCTGTTATTTCAAAGTGTAATTATTGAGTATTCCTATACTGGCAGATGCAGTGCTGAGCACAGACATCACAGCCAGCTTGTCTAGGTGAGCTAGAAAAGAATTTCACATAGACAAGTTTAGCCACGTGAAAAGGACACGCTTTAAAATGTAGCCTAAGTATCTCTATTTCTGCCATGTAAACACACTTCCTCATATGCCTCCCACAGTTATTCCCTTCTTTATCCAGGTGGGCAGGATGGAGCTGTGACATCCATACATTGAAAACCAGGTCCTTCACTGAGTTTGATACATTTGGTTTAACACAGGTGGAGCGACTCACCTTTGTGTAAATGAGATGACCAATACAGTTGTACCATGCCTGATACAAAAATCAGGCTAAATCACTGGTGCTTGGAGGTGCCACAACCAAAGGATTGGAGCTTTGAAGAAGCTGAGAAGCAGCAGCATTACTCTCAAGGAGGGATTCATCTCACTTCCCTGTAGCCATATGAAATTAGGTTTTAATCTGTCACAAGATAGGTGTCAATTGCTCTCTCCATTACCCTCTTGGTCTAACTTTTAGACAACTTATATTAGCTAATATAACCCACTGCAGATTTCTACAGAGGAGTTCCCTGATGTTTTCTGTTTCTTTTCATTCGTACACACAAACCCCACTTCTATTCCATACTTGTTCTGGACGAAGACATCAAGAATGCAGAAGCATTACTAAAGAAAACTTGCAGAGGGAAAGATTGACCTTTTTATTTTGCTAAGCAGGCACTTTCCTTTCAGAGGTTTACATCAACATTTTCACTTACAAGCTTCCAGAAGTATTTGTTTTGGGGCTAAAGCTCTCCACATACAGAACTTATACGCATAAGTCTGACTTAAAAGAACAGTAATTGCTGGACCAAATAATTGAATAGCCATTACATTCACTGGGTATTTCTAAGTGAAAATCCTTTTGGTACTTTTGGATTTGTTCTAAAAAAGTGAAACAAAACCAAAAAAGCCAATAGCATGCTGACCCAGTTTCCTTCCAAATCAAACTTTTCTAAGAAAAGCTCCTCAGATGTGGCCAAATGACTTCTGCTAACGTGTGAAATGTATGGTCGGGTTATAGTCGTGGGTGTGAAGACAGATTAAAATTAATGCTCTTTTAATTTTCTTTGAGTGGTGTTACTTTTTCAGTCAAGTAATTACAGGGTGGAGAGTATGGCTGGCCAATGGCAGGAGGTTAACTACATGATTAAACACCCACTACATCTTGCTCAAAGAGCCCTGAAATGATTACACCCGGTTCTAACTAATAGCCTAGTTTGGACTGCTGGTTGGAGAGCTACCCTCAACTTAAACAAAATGCCCAACTTCTATATAAGAATTTTTACTATTTTTACAAATAATGCTGCATATCACAGAGAGATTATCTAAATTTCTGGAGACAGGGGATGTCAGTTTATTTACATGGTCCATTTGACAATTTTAAATAGACTGTTTCTTTCTTTCCCTTCTTATGGCCATCCAATTTCTCATCTTCTTTCACAACACAGCAGCTTGGGAGAAAATACTTTAAAGCAGAGATCTGTGGTTAAAAATAAAAACTACCAGAAACCTTCTTTCATACCTGCAGCAGCTCTGAACTTTAGTTTAACTGATTGCATTTTAAATTATATGGGATAAGGCCAGAAGAGATTATCTGATAATCTAATGTTTATACCAGCCTTTACATTTCTCCTCAATACCTCTACATTGAGAAAACCACTCCTTGTATAGAAAGCGTTTTCAAGAAAAGCATTTGGTATTCATTTCAGGATGAGTCCAGCAGATATTCTTGTATTAGGATGACATTGACAACTAACCTCTAACTGGGACCTGACCCTCTTCCCATGTGGTTCTTATTTCCAGGAGCTGTTCACCTGATGAGAAACATACATCTTGCTGAAGTCAACATGAATGTTCACATGCTACAAGACAGTCAGACTCTCATCTACCTTGCTGAATGTGGATCACAGCACACTTCAGTAAAAATAGTTTGAAGGCTGTCCATGTTCTGAATCTAAAAACACGGGTATGCCCGAGCATGTTGCCTTGAAGCCAGATGCACAAGAGCTTCCAGGCTCTTTCTGCATTGCTGAATGGTCCCCTGGACCATTTAAGCATCCAGATCCACTCCTTTGTGCGTAGCTACCTGTAAATTAAAAGGTTAGCAAGATGTGGCTGTGAAATGGAGAGCTCACAGACAACTCTTGGGCAAGGATGAGGAGTCAGCATGTGGCAGCGACCACTCCAGCAGGCAATTTGCATGCAGCGACTCTGGTTTAGAGGTAAAACAATTTAAAAACATGGAGGTGGTCAGACTAAGTCAATTGGCTGTAGGGCTAGAGAAAGGTCCTTACACTATTTTACTAGTACAAATATTGCTCCAGAGGTTCTGATCCAAGAAGTGTTTACTATTAAATTATTTTGAAAGATCTTCTATATAATACAAATGAAACATCTTCCTTAAGGGAAGTTTTTACATAGTTTTTATATCCATCTATAAACCAAAAAGTAAGACTATTTATTAAGATAGCTGCCATTTTACACAGTTTTGTGCTCCCCTCTCCCTAAAAGTAGAGCGAGGATAATTGAACTGAAAAACCTACAGATTTCCAAAACCCAATTATATAACTTGCCACACTTACTCTGTTTTCCCTCTTACTTGTATTTTAAAGAGGTCAAGGTTATAAAATATAGGCTTCATGCAAAGCAGGATCTAAACATACATTAAAGATTTTTCATGCAGCATGAATTTGCCCACATAGCCTATGTGTACTATAAACAAACTATGTTTGTTTACCAATTAGGCTATGAAATTGATACTTTGATGTACACAGTGTGTGCAATTCATGCAGGTGAGATAATGGTGCAATGAAAAACTTTGTTTCCCTCCCTGACTCATGCGTGTTTATAGTGTTCAGAGCTGCAATCTTTATTCTGGCTAATTTATTTTCCTCAGTGGGTGCGTTGCCTGTGTAGGGACTGCAGTTTGATGACCCAGGTTTGCACCGTCAATGTTGCTCTAACCTAAGCTTTTGCACTGCATTATGTAGAATTACAGCTCCAATACTTCTGCTATAGAAACACATGCACATTTACGAAGCCATGAGAAAGGTTACTTTAGTTATTTCAATCTTATCTATGAATTTATAACTTTCAATAGTGTGCTGACTTACACAGTGTGGCACTATACATCAGACACATGCTGCCTCAGAAAATTAATGCTGCATTCTGGCAACCATATGGGCGTCTGGCAAGTGGCCAGGAGACCAGCAGAGCACGACACCACCTTCACACAAACCTTCCCTATGCAAGAGAACTGTCTGTAGAACTGCACCAGCCAAGGAGCAGAAATAAAGGGATCCTGTACACTGTTGTTGCTCATAACTATCAGATTCCCCCTGGGACAGATGTATGCCACGGTGATTAATGAGAGGAGCTGCACAGACAGCAGACAGACCCTTGTGGCAGGTAACCACATGGGCACCACACTTCTTGACATCTCAGGGAATGGGTAAGATTGTAAAGGCCTCCTTGTGTATCTGTGTTTCTTCTTCATGGTTCTCTCTTCTCATTGGTAGTCTCACCTTTGACAAAATTTAGCTTGCAAGCTCAACAGGGAAGGGCATTTATTTTATTTGTTCTGTAAAATGCACATTTTACATTGAGCGTTGAACAAACAATCAGAATGTCTTATGGTAGCTTAGTTATCTTTAGCACCTTAAAAAAGAAAATAATACTGATCAGTAATGAAATAAATAAAAAAATATCACTAGCAAGTAAAGCAGATTTTGTTTCCCGATCTTTTGTTTTGCTTATCCTATTATTTCTTATCAAGCATGTGATCTTTGAAGACTTAAATCTAACTCTTCCAGCAGATTCAGTCAGACCTACAAGAATGCTGGCCTGAACTGGAAACTCCTCAAGTATGTAAAGGATAAAAATCTCAGAAAGAATATAGAGGAAAATTTATTTTAATGATTTCAAGTAAGTTTATGCAGTACCTTAAATGGAAGATGCCTTGATAACTCAAACACACAATCCTGTTTATAATGTATTTTATGTGTATCATGCTTTCCATTGATAAATATATTTAATTTTTTTTTACAACTGTCCACAGGAATCATATCACTCTCCAGGCTTTACAGCTGTTTTACTTCTCATTGCAATAGCCCTGTGAAAAAAATAGGGATTGCAAGTGAAACAGCACACATTTTCCACTGTAAACTAGCTGTTACACTATAACTTCATGCTTTAGTTCCTTGCACACCAGCATTTCCAAGGAAATCAGGGCTTATGCTTTATCTCCCACAGTAAAATCTCCATAACCATACTGTCCTGCTGGTTCACTTGGACAGCTAAATTCCTGTCTTGATTATAATTTTTCTTAAATCCTGATTCTGTAGTAAAGTTGCTGTCATTTGATGCCAACAACTTGTTCAGCAGGTACAACTGGGGCTGGTTTCTTTCAGTGCTGCTTCAACACTGTCCAGTCATGGCTGAGTTATTTAGCAGCATAGCTGCTCTTGGTATCTGTCAGTAGCATTTTCATTGCTCCTGCCACACAGAAATACCTTACAGTCACTTGGGATTTCTGAGAAATGACATCTAAACATTATTAGCCTGTTCCAATTCTGCTCAGTTTGAGGGATTGGTTTGTATTCAGGCTGGAGTCTAGCTGTGGTTTAAAAATTCTGATTAGGTGCAGTTAAATTAGAAATAAATACATTCACAGCTGATTATATACACTACGTGTGTCCAGCATGGTGATAATTTTATTCCTAGTGCTCCTCGGCATTTGAAAAGTCAGGCATGCCAGCAATACCAAATGAACTACTTTCAGTAGCCAGTTTTCCCAGAGCAAGCTCCTCTTTTCCCCAGGAAAACCAATTTTATCTATGTAGCTTGTAACAGCAAAATGGTCATCTATGGGCACCCTGTACCTAAAAGTCTCCTTTCTAATCCTGAAGTAGTCCAGCCCACTGTTTCTCACCCTGTGAACTGAACAATCCCACTTCACTAATAATCAGACAGAGCCAGGCATCCAAATCAACACACTGCTCCGCAAATGTCATTTGTGACAGAGCATGCAGCTCTCTGTCTGGGTTGTGGACTATCACATCACAGATTTACATGGTTTCTGGCAGGCACTGAAGGACATCCAATGCTATCTGGTTAACACATGCTTTCTAGATATGGAAAATAAATCAGCATATTTCCTCCCCCTCCCTTTAATGTAAAAGAGTTATGTTTTCCCTTTTGTTTACACTTTACTTCTAAAAGGAATATAGTATAGGTTTAGTATGATGGTATTGCAAGAACTTGAGGTTTTGTGTCCCCCATCTCCAAGTTCTTCAAAGGCTCTCAGAAGACCTTTCAACACCTTGCAAAGTCTGGAACTGAAAAAACAGGATCCCTTCCATCCTTGGAGCTCTAAAGTGCAATATGGCACAGTTACATATGTAGGGCAAAAGTATAACTGACCGTCACCTGTAAAACCAGAACTGCTGGTAGTTATACAGGAGCAATACTGCTGGATAAAAACAGTAATTTAATTGCTTAATGTAGACAAGGCCTCTGACGAATCTCCTTCAAAAAATTCAACCAAATCAAAACTTCATCAGCAAAACTCACTCCTCTGAACTCCTTCAGCAAAGAGGAACTTGAAATACTTTTCTAGGTACTATAAAAGGAAAGACTATTTCCCCTTTTTAACCACACTTGGACAACCGAATTCAAACAGAATTATTCAAGGACCACGTTTCAGAAGATGCCCAATGCACATTATGACGGCTGAAGTATCGGGATGCATTACATACTTCAGCGGGTTAAAAAACAAAGCCAAACCCCCAGAGCTGGACTGAATTCCAGCGTCTACACAATGGGCGATGCTGTCTTACAGCAGATCGACACGTTTTGTGAGAAACCACAGAAAAACTACGATTGCAAAATGCGCTACAACGTATCGGATTGTTTAACTGCAGGTTCATCTCGAACTGTGATTTCTGCCAATACAGCCTTTTTAGACAATTTCTTTCACGCGGCGCTCCCAAAGCACTCCACAGACACGACGGAAGGCGGTGGCGGAGCGAGTGCCGTGTCCATGCCGGGACACGCCGGGGCCCCGCAGCGCCCTGGCGGGCCGGGGCCGCGGGGTGAGCGGGCGGCCTCGGCCAGGAGCATCCCCGGGCCGCGCACCGTGACCTCTGCCCACGGGCAGGGAGGCCTGGGAAGCGGCGACATTCCCGCCCGCCTGCCTTAGCTCGGGGAGGCCACGGCGGGGCCGCGCCGGGATCCGCCCGCAGGGGCTTTGTTCCCGCGGCCCTTTGTTGGTGCCGGCGCCCGACCGCGGGCCCCGTACTCAGTCAGCCAGGGCTGCCGCCACCGCTCCCGAGGGGCCTCCTGCCGGCGTCCCGCATCCCGCTGCCGGCATCTCGCTGGGCCGCGCTGCCCCCGCAGCGGCAACGCTGCCACGTGTCCCCTGCCGTCGTGCGGGGGTTCGNGGCGGAGAAAGGCGGCGGCAGCGGCGGCTTCGCTCGGTTCAGGGCAGAGGAGCGGCCACAGGCGCTGCCGAGCCGGGAGATACAGCGGCCGCTGCAGACTCGGGGCATCCTTCCTCCTCCTCCCCGCCCCCTGCCCGCCCCTCCCCCTTCT